>JAOVVA010000001.1:15424778-15436436 GCA_028565275.1 Leiocassis micropogon
CATTTTGTGTGACAAACATGCAAAAGAATAAGAAATCAGGAAGGGGGCAAATAGTTTTTCACACCACTGTATATACTTTCCAGTCTGCATATGAAAAGTATTTTATTTCAGTTAACTTTCTAACTTTATGCCTTTGTAACATACTGTAAATAATCCACACAGTATTATTGTGAGTATTTTCTGTGTTGTCATCACACATGTACTTTGAGGACACAGGTGTACTTACTCACTGATTACCTGCTCATTCTCCGTGACTCCCTTAACTCTTCTGCTTCACATAACCTGCTTCACACAATCTAGTTCTCACAACCCAGATGCCACACTGAATATTACATGACATGACCCCAAGAATCAAAATTTACTCACACTTAGTAAGCATTATTATCTTGCCCAGTGTTGTGGTGAATCCAGAGCCAATCCTGGGAACACTGGGCACTAAGACCTGGGTGGGAAGTGGGAAGGACAGAAGAATGATATGCAACACCCCACACAGACAGTAACCTTCTCAGTATTTAACCATGCACCAGTCATCGACTGTCCTGCAATTCTAAAATTGTTAATAAACTGTTTACATATTTTTAATTTAATATATTGAATATTTAAATGAAGGGCTTTATTTGGACGGCTGAATGCTGCAGTTGGTATATACTTCTTTGGTGATTTGGTTGAAATGCCCAGTGTTACTTTTCATTAGGAACCCTACACCCTATAACAGTGTTTTATTTATTATAACAACAAATAAAACCACAATCTGGGCATTCGGGGCAGCCAGGTGCAGGGTTGGATGGGAAACCAAGCAGTTCTTCCCAAGTGTAAGAACCGGCGGGCTGCAGCTGTCGTCTTCCTCACAGACCCATTCTCTTCTGTCTGCCCCTCAGGACTGAGACAGAACAAGCGAGCGGGAGGGACGTGAACACTCACTAACTGGATGACTGCTTTCCTCTGTCCTTCCTCACTCCATCCCCCCTCTTCCTGCTTCGCTTCCCCGGCAGCTGCCGCTCTCTCACTGCCCCCAGAATTAGGACACAAAGCGGTGACTCCGTCTCGTTGCACAATCACGTCCTGTAACTCGACAGCATACTCGAAGAGGGCACTTTTAGCTAGACGTAGTGCAGTGTTGATAATGAGATTAAGGTGGGATCAGTTCTGAGATTGATGAGTGAGCGAACGTGTTTGGAAGGAGCTGGAAAGAGAATGAGGAGTGGATCAAATTCCCTGATCCCACAAATTCATTCTTGCTTTCAATGTCTTCAGCTGTTCCAGCCAGAGCTTTACTGCAGGCTGTCGGAATGTGCTCACATTTCACTTTTTATATTTATCACTAGACAGAGAGAGAGGGAGAGAAAACAGTAAATCGGACCTTCACCTTCCTGCTGAGTTACATTTCTCACACCACACACTCACAACAACAAATGAAACAGTTCACTGTCAATGTCACTTTCTCTTTCAATGTTTGACAACAATCCTTGTAACATCTGAAAAGATCCTGTAAGTGCAAAATTACTGGCACCCTTCTGATTTCATTTCCATTCTTGGAATTCGGTAGACCTGTTTATCCAGGACAAATTATATGTATGACATTTAAACATCTGAGCAGTTGAGGGTTAAGGGCCTTACTCAGGGCCCAACAGTGTCAGCTTAGTGGTGCCTTATGACCTTCTGATCAGTGGGCCAACATCCCGAACACTCAGCTATAACAACCAATTATTAATAGAATGGGTAATAAGTACTGAATAAAGCATCTCCTTATCCTCAATTCTCTTAGAGTCAGATTCATGAATAAAATGCAACTAAAATATTCATATAAGATCTTAATATGGCACCTATCCCCTACATAAAAAGCAGTTGTTAATGCCCTTGTCATTTAACATGATTTAGGAGCTAATGGTTGTATCCTGTGCTGACATCACAGGGGAATAGTTTAACTGCTATTTCAATTATCTAAAACATAGGTAATAGAGCTTATTTTCTCCCTTATTTAACATCATAATGAAAATTACAGCAGAGGATTAATGAACATAATGGTGCAAATGTTGGACTCAAAGTCCCAGTCGAAGTTGTACTGAGTTCCGGCTACAACCTGAGAGGCTGAGAAGCTGTTAATGCTGGTATTAGTATGAAGGTTGATGCTTTGGAAGCTGCTCTATTTGCGCAGAGTGTAAAGATGAAGCTGAGGTGATGAAGTTGAACAGATTTCTCAGGATTAAAGCATTGCTTCATTACTCTCTTTAAGTTGAGATGAATCGAGAGCTGTACCTCTATCAGCCATAAAATGGACAAACCAGTGTGAGTAAGTGGGAGATCTTGCCAGGAGCTGACTCTGCCTGAAGCCCAGTTAATCCATAAATAGGCAAATGGAATGTAACAAATGGAGCCTGGCTGTTGGTTGGAACATGCCTACTTACCTGCACAAGCTAAAGCTAGCTAGCTAAGGCAGATAAAAGGCTCAGACAGCAAATGTTAATGTATATGGTAACATTACTTTAAATTTGATTGAACTCCATTACCAATACACTACACATTGTCCTGTGTCAACTCCTACATTTTTTGTGGTAAGTTAGCTGGTTCACTAAAGTCATGCTGGCAGTTTGACACCTGAATTCAAGTAGGTAACTCAAATAGGCCACATCCCTAATTATGCTTAACTTTTGTGGCTTAGAATAATTTTAACTGATAAGTTACATAAAAATTCACTCCCTGTATAGAATGGGAAATCTAGCTATTGAGATCAAAACCATTGTAAAGTTGGACATTTTAACATGGGGCTCTATTGGGATTGACTCAGTTTTGGATCCATTCAAAGGAACTACACCTTTGGCACTAAGAAACGTAGAAATAGACCAACCTGCTGATTTAAAAAAGAAAACATCATTAACACACATTATAGACTATGTATACAGTATACACGGAGATAATACATACTCTTAAACACACATGTCCACACAGAAGGCTGAATCTGGTGCTTTTGAAGTGCTTTTTTCGGCTTGCTCAGAGAACAAAACAGTCATACAGTGAAAGAGTCAATAAACCAGAACACACTCGCTAATGGAAAACTTGGCACAGTGTTATAAGAGCTGTACATGTTTAATCAGGGTAGTGAGTATGATATTTCCATCTATGACTACACAACAGAATAAATTAAATGAATAAATGATATGAATATGAATAAATCATTTATTGATGCTGCGCCCCCAAAAAAGGCCAGACTACTTTATAAACCTAAGTCTAAACTCCACATTAAACCTTTCAAAATTCGCCATGACTGAGCTGAAGATGAAATGGCACTTTTGCAAAGTACTATATCTGAAATGGTTTATTTAATCAGAATAGCCAGAGGGGTTTGATGAAAAAAAAAAAAATTCAGACAGAATGAAATTTACATAATAGCCTTAAATGAACCTACACTTTTGGATTACTTCAAAGGCAGGCAAAAAATCTGGAAGAGGAAGCATTTGAACTAAATACAGTGCATTGTGTTGTTTTGATCTTGTTTTACAGTGAACCCTGTAGTAAAGCACTTTGTTGTTGCATCTTTTTGTTGCTGTTGTTAACTTTTCACCCCTGATGATTAGACATTTCAAAAAGATTGGGATGACTAAACACCCTCGCACATCTCTGGAGCTTCTGCAAACTTCAGAGGCTCGTTTGATCTCTTACACGTCCCACTTCTTTCACAGTTTAATTCCACAGCACAGTCTGTAAATCGAAATGAGATGTAAATGAGTAGGTTTAAGCTGCAGATAGAGAGAGAGCGAAACAAGGGTCCCTCCTGCTTTCTCTTTCTTTCTGGAGCTCCATTCGCTTCTCCTGGAGCTCTACTCAGACTGGTAATTATTGCTTTTCTTTTGATTCAGAGCCATCTTTTTCATCTAGACCAAGATACTTCTTCCTTTCTTCTTTTCTGCTTTTGGGTCTGTGCTGCATCAAAAATTAGAAGTTATTATTATTAGTAGTAGTAGTAGGAGGAGTATTAGTAGTAGTAATATTCAAATGTAGATTCAGTCCTACCTACTACTGTAAGTTAAATCAAGCATTTCACTCAAAACAATGAAAGCAGAATCCTGAAAAAACCTTAAAGTCAGTCAAAAATGTCTGACTTCATTTTTATGGATTTTTAAAATAGCCGCATTTTTATTTGGGACTATTTATGAGTTCTGTTAGTGATGTCACTTATAGCAGTAGTTAATGTGATAACGTAGCCCAAGGACTAACACAGCATTGTGTGCTGACTACTGTAGATATGTAACTGAAAAAAAATAACAGTTTGCTGTTTGCTATAACATAAGTATGAGGGGCATTTATGTCAAACCAGGATTTTTAATTGAGCAAAATATGGTTAATTCATTCATTTTCTTCACAGCTTATAGTTACTAGTGATGGGAAGTTTGAATCATTTTAGTGAATCGGTTCTTTGAATCTCGTTCATCAAAATGAACTAGTCTACTGTATTTTTAAGACATTTAGTTCATTTTGTTCTTTTGATCAGGAATAAAATAAAAAAATGTTAATTTTTAATGAACAGACCCCCAACACGTCTAGATACACAAATTTTGGCTATAGTTCCAGTAATGAAAATATTACAATGCAGCTAAGGACATATTATGATAAACAGAATGAGCAGCTTTTGAATCTATTACACTTCATAGCATCTAAGGGAGTCACATGACAAAAGAATGAACCACTAGGACTAGCAGACTCATTAAGAAGAACCGTTCAATTCTGTTTCCTGTGTACTGCATGGCATAGCGTCTATGTGAGTCACGTGACAAAAGAACAAACAATTCAGACCAAAAGACTCAATGGTCTTCTGTTTCCTGTATATAACCTACAGAGGCTTTGCAATGATTTGCGCATGCGCGCTCAGTAGAAAATGAACAAATCACTCTCTGAGACTACTCGTTCTTCTGAGTCACATTAAAGTTCAAAAAGAAGAAATCGTTCATAAACGACCCATCACTAATCCTTACAGGGTCGCAGGAAGTTTGGAGCCCATCCCAGGAGACAGGGCACGAGGTGAAGTACACCCTGGATGAGAGTGCCGATCCATTGCAGGGCACACACACACAAATGCACTCAGTTTGGGAATGCCAGTTAGCCTACTCTGCATGTCTTTTGCTGTGGCAGGAAACTGGAGTACCCAGAGGAAACCCACTAAGCACAGGGAGAACATGCAAACTCCACACACACATACACCCGAGGAGGAAACCAAACTCTCAATCCTGGAGTGTTGAGGCCACAGTGCTAAACACTACACCACAACGCTGCCCACAGAACACAATTCCAAGAGTAAAAACTTTCTTTATTTCTCTATATAATACCCTGCTACACTAATGCACTTATTCCTGCTTAACTATTTAAAGCCTTTGCCACCAAGGAACTTCTTTAACGGCCCCTTTCCCTCAATGGAAAATCAGGAACTCGACTAGGAGTTACTGCCAGATCCTGGGAGGGCAGATTTTTAAATGTGAAGCAGGCAGTCCATTCTTGGATCCAGCATACTGAGAAAACCTTCGACTGTAATGGTATCCAAGCATAACTGAAACATCCGGATAAGCGCATTAGTGTAGCAGGGGATTATATAGAGAGAAATAAAGGGAATTTGTACTCTCATAACTGTGTTCTGTTATTAATCAATTTAGAAATGAACTAAGGACAGTATGATTACCTGAATACCAAACTGGTTTGGTGTATCAGACCAGGAGCAAATGGGTCTCCCTAATGAAAGGCTGTCAGTATGCATCAGGGTTAACAAGGCTGTGATCATCATGCGCTTGCCCTCCACGGCACTTATACCCTTAAATAAACATTTGGATTAGAACCTTAACCCTTGTGGTTTGGCGAGAACACATCTGCTGTGCCCCCAGATTACAAACAGGGCAGTGGCTTTGCAATAAGGTGAATAAAAGCATGGCCAATTTCCAAATTTGTTCTAGCATCTGCCTATGGATTCACCAAATGCAAGTTAAATTAAATATATTAATTAAAGTTTCCTCAATAACATCAAGCTGACGATTAAACTGTACAATTAAGGCCATTATCCAAAACCAAATTTGTTAGCAAGGTGGGTAAGATTTAAAGCATATAGCTACAGTAAGATTCAAGTAATATTTTTATATTGACGTTTTTGTGATAAAAACCATTAGCAACATTACCTAGCAAGCTACAGTATATATTAGTGGACTAGATTGCTAGCCGACAGTAATACCGTACGTGATTCTTTAAGCTCATTAGCCAACTTTGTAAGCTAGAACTAGGTTATTATAGTATTATGCTAGTACATGCTATACTTGCTATAGCATGTCTATATTTAATAGTTTTATTAAATATTTAATACTTTGTAAACATTTACAGGTTTGCTAGCAAATTACCTAATATTCGTTTAACTATCATTTTGTTAAAACCAATGGACATGTTTGCTAGAAATTACAAGTCAGGTAATCTTCTCAGGCTCATTGAAGCGGAACCAGGCTGTGTTTCTATTCGACCAGACAGCTATGTAGCATCCCAAGGAAAAAAAAAAAAAATCACCCAAAATAGCTTCATGTTCCTGTCACTTTTGGACTTTAAGCCTGAAAAATCCATTAGCTCAGTGAGAGGGTTAGTGGTTATTTTAAGCCGCCCTCTTTTCCCTATCTTGCTTAGAGGTGAGGTGGCAAAAGAACAAGACATTTATATTTAATATGCTATCTGAAGCAATAGTACAGTCTGTTCCCTGATTCCCCTCAAAACAGTGGCTTCAAAGTATAGAGTACTGTGCAAAAGTCTTCAGTTAAGCCTCACTTCTTCATGTTAAATGATGTAGATCAAACAAAAGAAAATGTCCCCCGGGGGGGACCTGGAGCCTATCCCAGGAGGCTTAGGGCACGAGGCAAGGTCCACCCTGGACATGGTGCCAATCCATCGCAGGGAACACACACATACAACCACTCATTCACACACTACGGGCAATTTGGGAACACCCAAATTGCCCGTGTCCAGGGTGTACCCCGCCTCGTGCCCTAAGCCTCCTGGGATAGGCTCCAGGTCCCCGCGACCCTGAATACAGGATAAAGCGGTATAGAAGATGAGTGAGTGAGTGTATATTCCAAACCATTTTTATTTTTAGTTTAATTGTCTTCTCTACTGCTTTTTTAAATCCTTCTGTTCTATTCTATCTTTCCGTTTTAGTTCATGGACGGTCGTATAAGCATTTCACTGCAAGTCATCTTTATTCTGTTTCTTGATATAACCTTTATAAAGTAATATCAAGTAATGTAGGTGCTATGTAGCCTTTTGGACATGGCCTTAAAACCAAATAATTTAAACAAAGTAATTTAAAAATATTGATGTGAATAAGGCTACGTATTGGACAGCCTTTATGACAAATTATGTTTCTTGGTATAAACCTTTATGAATGTTAATGTAGGTTTCTATCAGATTAGATGACAGTTTTATGTAGGTGCTATGTTTGAATATTTGTCTTAAAATTGAATAAAATAAATAAATACAAATTAAGAAACATTTAGGAATGGTATGAATAAAGCTACACAGCACCCACATAAGACTCCAATGACAAATCTGGCTTGACAAAAACACTATGACATTTTATCTTGACTTTATATTTGACAGTTTAGTCTTATGTTATAAGCGTTTATAAATGTTTTTTATCAGATTTCCTGAAGGATATATGTAGATGCTATGTTGCTTTATGCACACTGCCCTTTAGAAAAGTGTTTTATATATATATGTACTTCTATATTTTCATTATATCGCTCTGACTCTTTAGAATTTAATATAACTGTGACAGCGCTGCCTTGAGTGTAAGACCCACATCGAGTGACCTAACACACCACATGACCTGCATGTACTGTACACGACATCGGCATGCTGACTTGTTGGAGTGCCAGCGTGTGAGGCGATTTAGGGACGTGGCCTGCAGCCTGACTTATTGCTGTGGGAGGTGACCCCCTGAGAACGGCGTTAATCCCACCACACTGATAACAGCCTGCCAGCTGATGAGGAGAAACTACCGTGGCCAGGGCTATTACACTGATCTGCTCCCTATATTCTGACAGAAAAAAATTAAACGTTTTATACAGTTTTATAATTATCTCTAATAAGCATGCCAACTTGGTGAATCAGGCATCTCTACTGTAGATCTCTAAACACTGGTTAATCTCTTTCCTGATGATGCATCTTGGAGGTGGAAGTAAATTGCTCCACTTAAGCCAAGTATGCATTCCAAGCTATAAACATTCCTAAAAACACTATTTATAATGTATACATAATATTTTACATAATACTTTATACCACCTGGAATAAGTATGTATAAATGCTTACAAGTATCTATAAGTATTTCTGACTGCATGCATACACTTTATAAGTTTGACCATATGCCTTTATGTTGTCAGGTTACATAATGCATTATAACTGTTCATAAGAAAAACATATAAACGATTCTCCCTTTGAGTATTAAACCAAGTTTGTATATTAATCTACCAAAACATGTTTCTAATTATAAGGCTTTATATAGCACTAGATTTATTGGCAAACATCATAAGACGTTTATAGGAAGACCTCAGAATGCCTGTTATAAGTCTGTATAAATCCCTTGAAATAGATATGATTGCATGCACAACCATTATACTTCTAACACTTTCTAAGTCTAATGTCAAACTGCATAACACATTATATCCGTTCATAAATTACATAAAAGTTGGTCTGGAAATTAAACCCATGTGTATAAAAAATTTTTCATTCATTAAAAATGTATTACAGTAACACTTCCTATGAATTGCGCATCAATGATTATTAATGTATTATATATTGTATTATAAAGCATGTGTAATACATTATAATGCCCGGGAACATGTTTGTATAAACGCTCAACGCTCACTTGTTGTTTATCACTTATAAATCTAGGCTACATATAATGCATGCATTATAACTGTTCAAAAGCCAACATGGTTAAAACGTGCTAAAGCACAAGATCAGCAAACTTGGTGGTTTATTACAGCATACTACTGTACAGCCTTTATTCTTCATGCACATTAATGCTTTTCTTATGAACAGGATTTATATTATAATGCATTATAAAGCTTGGCATTATGAAGTTGTATTTCTAGGCATGATTTGGAAAGTATTATGCACACCTAGCTATGAATATTAGTACAGTTTTTCTTAATACTACCCTACATATAGACAAAGTATTTATTATGCATTATAAAAACCAGATTCATCTTATTACAATTTTGGTGATGAGAGGCATGGACTGTCACCAGGTCTCTTTCCAGAATTTTTTTCATTTAATAATTATTTATTATTTAAGTCTTAATTTAAAAAATTGTTTAGATCTAAATAATAATTTTCAAGATAAAAAAAGCAAATATACTGATACAGTGAAAACATACTAAAATTTAATCAACCGTAAAAGCCAGAACGACTTTTTGACAGAAATGCATGAGAAGGAATAAAGGAGATATAGAACAATATATTTAAAACTTCAAAGACCTACAAATCTGTCTGGCATTTTTACCCAGTTTCCCCCCGTGTCTATAAAAAGCCATAAGTCTTACACGTCCAAAAAATAGAATATTAGAATAGGCTTATGGAAGAAGCTACAAAAGCCAAGTGACTAAGGTACAAAAGTGTCACAGGTCAGGGGTCGAGGGTCAAGGGTCAGGTCCTTATTGGCGTAAAGGGAGACCGTGTATAATTACATACAGTTTATGAAACCTCTGTCTATAAACTTGAGCACAAATGGCTTTGAGAATGAAATACTTCAAAATATTCAACACTTGAACTTCATTTCATTTACAACATCTACGGTATGTGGTCATGCTGATGCTGAGATTAAAATATTACAAATAAGAAGAAGACAATGAAAGTTCTGTATAATTAGTTCCTTAAATGTGACTAGAAATGAGAAACCTTCATAAAGACACAGATTTGGGTTTAAAAAAAATTTATCTTAAGGTACTGAAATGTTAGATCAAATTATGAGTCACAGTTATGCATTTCCTTCCCAAAAAACAAAACAAAAAAAAACTCTCTTCTTGATGATGTGGTTAGATTAAGTCTTTTCCCTCAAATGAAGTCCTTACTTTAATACCAAGCTGTTTAGTGATATAACTGGCTCCGGTAGTTCTCTGGTTGAAGCTGGTTTGGTTTGAAAATTAAGTTGAAGTTGGATTTTTTTTTTATGGAAGATACTCATACTCATACTCAGTGTTCCTGAGGAACTCTGAAAAATAAGTCCTATGCAGATTGTGATGAAAAAATGAACATTTCTCCTCAAAGGAATAAAAAAACCAACGACTCCATGTGTTTTTGTTTGTTTGTATATTCTTCAAGTTCATCTGCTGGTCTGTAGATTCACTCGCTGAGGATGACGAAACCCTTCCAAACAGGGCAACAGTTCTTCATTGCAGATCTCTGCAGGGGGAGAAAGTAGAGAAACATGCTGAATAGGTGTTTATTTGGCATATTTGGAAGAAGTCTCCAGTGTTAGAGCTTTGTAACAAGATGCAACACAGGGTCAAGCCACTTCAGTCACCTACACTTAGTCGTATTTTGCATCTAAACCTACACTTACAGAATACAGACATAATTTCATATGTTTAATGGCTCCTTTAATTTTTATTATATTATAAAGCAGCAGTCTGGCAGATTGTTTGAAAACATGCTGAATTCATCCTGCATTGCATTATGAATGTGCTGCCATCTTCTGGGTATTAAAGGAAACTATTCTTTACAGTGCAGTACAAAAGTTTACATCCTCCATAGTTTCTTGAGTTATTTTATTTTTAAATCTAACAAAAAATCCTAATAAGTAAATAAATGAACTGAGGGTCTATCTTGACAGATCCCAGTTATTTCCCAATTTCTACAGTACGTCATCCTGGCTCATATCTCATATTATTTTGACTTACTTTCTACTATCTTGTCAGTTTAACTTTTTTAAATCTAATATCTTGTTACAAATTAGTAAACTGATATTTTGAACAAGCAATTCATTTTTCTTACTCGATCTTTCCATATATTTGTTGTTTCAACGTTTTCAAAAATTAGTAATTAGTACCACCCACTATGATATCATGATACCCAATGTGCAGGTTTGATTTGTATTGCGATTCTATCAGTATACTCATTCTCATTCTCTATACCACTTGTACAGGGACTCTAAAAGCCTGGAGCTTATCCCAAAGTACTCGCGCACCAGTAGGGGAACAGTCTGGAAGGAGTGCCAATAAATACAACCTGTATTCTACATTAATTTTAATGTAGAACCTATTCTGCATTAAGAGTTTGTTACAATTCTAAACAAGATGAGCAAATAATTTGCTCTTACCTATGGAGGCAGATCGGTCTCATAAATAATTCACACAAAAGTAGTGAATTAGTAGCTTGAGTAGCTCAACTCAAACTTGCAATCAGGCAGATTTAATCCATTATGTTATACACATTTGAGCTGTTAATGGAATAAAAGCAAATCTGGTGGCATTCAGATATAACAGAAAACCCTGTGACCGATAGAAACATCTATTCTCCAAATTAAAAACTGTGACTGTCTTGATTGACAAACATGTAATGAGGGTGAAGAGTTTATAAAGATGATAAAGTGGTTAACTGTGTTATTTTCGGCGAAGTTCATTAATTAAACATTATGAAATAAAGTAA
>JAOVVA010000001.1:15442996-15457578 GCA_028565275.1 Leiocassis micropogon
GGGGGGGGGGGGGGGGGGGGTTTAGGTTTAATAATCGTTAGTTGCAGCCCTAGTTACAATACATCACACGTTCACTGTGATTCCAGTTTTGCTCTGGAAGACGTCAAACAGGTAGTCGGCTGTATTTGTTGAGGTTCAGAAAAAGGAATAAACCCAGACACCTCACTTCAGCTGTTTTAGCAGTATTGCTAGCACTGCTATGAAATCTCCACGCTACCTGTTCTGATTGATGATGTCATGAGAACGCCATACATGATATAATATGAAGTGAAATGCTTATATGACTGTGCATGTGACAAATATAATTTTAACATACGAAAGTGACAAAGCTCTGAAAACATCAGACAGTGTTCAAACGGACCTAAAAAAAAAAAAAAAAAATTGGAAGAGAGTCACTTTGGGCTGGCAATGTGAATGCAGCCTTTGACTCTATGCCCAGCCAGATCAAGCAAGGACTTCATCCAAAATATTGATTGTTGTAGAGCAATTTCATTGTGTAAAATAAAAGTTTTATCTTCATTGTCATTATTTGAAAAATTTGAGAATGAAATTTTTGGTTATTGAGAATGAAAAAGTTAAAACACTGTATGTGTGTATATTATTTATACACTGTATATACAGTATATATGTATGCATGTATAAAATGTGCATAAGCATATGTATATACACACACAGGCATGCACCCAGCAATACCAGGGAACTGAGAAGACAAGTGCATAGTAAAGAACACCCTGTTTGGGATATTCACACATTTAGCCCATTTCCTGCACCTCAGTCAGTTTCTGCTCCGCGTGGTTTTGACTCATTACTCTGAGCTAACCACATCCGCTCCACACGAAACTGCTGCTGTAATTCGTACTCAGGAAGAAAATCAAGAAGCCCGAACGGAGCATAGCACCACTTACCGTGCCGGCTGTGTCCAGAATCTCCAGCATGCATTGCTGCCCGTCCACTTCCACTTGCTGAACAGAGGAGAGATAACAGAGTTATCAGAGGAGAGATGACGGGTGATAAATCAGGACTAATTAGACCAGAGAAGCATGATCTACCTTTCTGTACGAGTCTTCTATTGTGGGATCGTACTTCTCCACAAAGATGCCCTGGACAAACTGTACCGTCTGTGAGAAGAAAAAATAAAATAAAATAAAATAAAAACAACATGGTTATTTAAACCATTATCCTTACACGAGCCGTCTTCTAGTTCTGACTCAGGATGAGAAAGGTCAGATTAAAGGAATGACACGCTTGCTGTTTTAGAGAAATAATCAACAATGCATTGGTGTGATGAAGCAGATTCAATGTTCCCATCCTTACGTTCCAACAACAGCACCTCTCAAAGTGTTTTATTTTTCTCATACCGCAGCAACTTTCCATTGACTACTAAAAACATTCCTGTTATCGCTTTCGTTATGTACAGCTGTACATATCAGAATATTAGTTCCTTACCCCCCCCCTAGCCTCTAGTTACATTAATAAGAGGGAAAAAAACGTTTACAACTTGATTCAGTTCTTTATAACACTCCTTTCACAAATGTCAAATTAATCAATTGCAAATTTAAGGGTCCCATATATTATATCTTTTCTTTAATGAAATAATGCAGGCCTCACAGTGTGTGTGTGTGTGTGTGTGTGTGTGTGTGTTAACGCTCCAGCTGAAACACCTCTCAGATGATGCATATATTCATACCTCAAACTTTACCCCCAAAAATACACTGCTAGTTTTGAGCCACGCCCTTCCGGAGAACAGCAGAACTGTGCAGCAAGATGGGGCCAATCTTTTGTTTTTGTATTGACTGATGTTTAAACAAGCCAATTAGATTTTTTCCCCTTATGTGATCTCATATAATATGTGCCCCTCGTATTGTATGAGATCACATAAGGGGAAAAAATCTAATTGGCTTGTTTAAACATCAGTCAATACAAAAACAAAACAAAAAAGCAAGGAATGTTTTCTCTTAAGTCTTTTTGTTTGTGCACACACACGCACACACACACACACATATATATGAGGCCCATCTGAACACCTAAACATGACCAAAAAGTGAGTTTTGTAAGCACGAATATGAACCCGTGACTTAAAACCCAACAGAAAAACCGACTGACTGAGCTACACTTGTACAAAGCTAATCACCTCCTTCTGACCAATCAGGGTTGAGAATACTTGCATAAATCTATAAAATAAATAACTGTTGAATTGTTCTAGTGCAAAACGCCACAGAACACACTTCTGGACATCCTGTTACAGGATGGACCGCACCACATCATCCTGCTACTGATTACTTTCCTATAGCAGCACAGCGTGATGAGTTTTATTCCCCAGATGGCGTACTCACCAGTGCGGACTTGCCCACACCTCCAGAACCCAATACAACGAGCTTGTATTCACGCATGGCAGGATCACGTCACCAATCAGCTCAGCGGTCTGGAAGAAACGAGAGACAGAAAAGACTGAGATGAGGAAACGCTTGTGTCCTCATCGTGTGTGTGTGTGTGTGTGATCACAGTGGGATCGTCCTGGAGCAGAGCCCAGGGGTGGGGAAGAGTGTGAGCATGACCTCGCAAACACAAAGCAGCTCTGGATTTAGAGAGAGACATGTGGAGCAGTCCGGTCCCTAATTTGACATCATATCATTAACAGCTCATAACGGAACACATCACGCCAAGTGAAACGCCGAGCCCGAACACCAACGTTGACGGCTCACAGAGTGCAAGGAGGTGTACCGGGTTGCACTCAAGGAAGCTAGATAAGATAAGGACACGAATCAGGATGTGGTGAATGCTGTAGGAGTAAGATTTAAAGGAGGTAACATGGGGATGCGTTCAAAAATTTTGCGGTTTTAAAACAAAAACATACATAAATAAATAAAAGACCCAAATTCCTCAAATTCCTAAATTTTATCTTGGATTGCTAAGATTTTGAGATCAAAGGAAATCATCAGGACATTCATGGGAGTGCTGTATGGCTCATTGAGGATCAAGGAAAGCTAGAAAAAAAATGCTTTTAGTAGTTTGTAAAAACCGACCCTGCGCACTAACCTACTGAATAATCCGCTCTAATAGATACTAAATCAAACCCTGTGCATTAGGTCATTGTTAGCAAAACGTAAAGTGTTAAAGAACTCTGTAGACAATCATGTAAGTCGGTAAACAGTACGTGATGATTCGGTGTGACTTTAGCGCAGTTCACAGAGGAGTTGTAGGTATTTACATACCATTTAGTAGCTAATGCATATAGCCTGTCAGTAGGAGATTATGAACTCTCATGCCAGTCGACGCAACCAAGATCTGTCAAAAATTTCAACAGTTGGACGATGCGGTGCACTCTCACAAACAGATCAGCAACGTGGACAAGGTCCTTAACAGGTCATAACCACTTGAGCACCTTCAGCTCATCCAGTACATGCAGGCGAGGCATCAATAAATGAAAGCTGAATAAAAATCTGACCATCTTCCACACTCTCGTTCACACCCGCTAAATGAGTCAGGGTGGGAAATACTTTTTCCATGTAAGGCTGGGGAGCAGGGAGAGGCCGGCTGTTTTGAGGCTCCATTAACATGAAGGATAAAAACTCCCTTTAGGGAGAGCGAGGTCTCAGAACAGAGCTGCTGCTCCACTCCCGCTTCATACAAGTGCAGCTAGTTAACCAACTTGATTTGTTGGTGCACACTAAATAAAGATGATTCTAATAACATCAATTGTTATATTTGCTTTCTCAAAATAACTCAACTCGATAAGCAGGTTAGAGGTCAGCAGAAAGAGCACGTCTTGGAGGTCTGCCTGCTCCGACATCCAAATCAAACACCTTTTGTTTTAAACGAATCTCAAGTTTCCGCCTGTGCCGTGCCCAATTTCTCCCAAAAACAAGAAACGAATTCTGAAGAGCTTCCAAATACAATAGCGATCACTGATGATAGCACGCGAGCCAAAAAACTCGCCAAAAGGGAAAAATTCAGTGAGGCTGTTAAGAGAGCACCTCAAAGCAGCCCCATGCCTGTACGTCTTTCTGAATCCTTGCAACATTAATACGGTGTGGAGTCTTATACAAAGCACTATTTAATATATTGTGGTAGAGAGAGAGAGAGAAAGCAAATTCTGTCCAAATATTTATGAACAAGTTTATTAAACATACGGGTGAGTCAAAAATGTTCCGCACTCTTATCCAAGCTTTCCGTTCAAAGTTACTGTCTCCCCAGTAGTAAACAGTGCTCATTACAGCGACACTTATTAAAGAGCTGAAACCCAAACTTCGGGTTAAACGCAAGGGACTGCTATTCATGGATGTTGTGATGTCGCATGACAACGCAAGTCCGCACACTTCTGCCCACACTTTCGACACTCTGCAAAAAAACTTTGTTTAGAGGTGTTAAAGCATCCTCCCTATAGTCCTGATCTCGCTCCATCTGACTTTCACACATTTAATCTCCTGAAAGCAGCACTATGAGGATGAAGATTCACTTCTGATGAAAAAATGAAGACTGCAGTCGCTCACAGGGACAACGTGGATTGAAAAGCAAGGAGATTGTGTCGTAAAAATATGTATTTGGCTTTTTAAAAAAGTTACTTAAAATGAATTCTACAAGTATTTTTTGACTCATCCTCATCTAAATTTTAATACTAAACCTAAAAAATCTCTAATTTTACTGAAACGTCAAACTTTAATATATTAAAATCTAGTCACATTTAAAGGAATGCCCGCTAAAGCTTGATTTTTATTTTATTTCTTTTTTTTTTGTGATCAGTCAAACCTTCTGTTTTATTAACAAACGAGTTCTGTGAAAGCAAACATCATTTCAAGGAGTTTTTTTTTTTTCTAACTTCATGACCACCAGATCGAATCGAACGTTCTTGTAAGCACATCTGTCATCAGTCTCGCTCCAGTGTCACTGCTTAAAGATTTATTTCTGCTTGAAGACATGTGCTTCTAAAAGGTCACCTCAGAAACAAAACCTCATCCACGTCCTACACTGAACCTTCTTGATCTAAACTTGTTGCCTACATGCGAAGAAAGATAACAAATCTAGTCTTTTTTCCCCTAACAGAAAAGGAATACGAATTTAACAAGCTGAAAAAAAATAAGTGATGCATGAATGACTGATTTCTAGATTTAAAAAAGAAAAAACACGGGTTATGAAATTAACTGACAGTTTCAGATTTCCCCTAAAAAAAGTTTCCACTGAGTCATGCAGTTTAAGTCCTGATGAGTCAAATAGAGCAAGAACAAAACCAGAGCCGTTATGTCAGGTAGACAAATCTAGAAATGTGGCGTCCGCTCTTTTTTTTTTTTTTTGAGACAAGAGGAAGATCTCATCATCTGCCTGCTTTGTGCACGTGGGCCTCATGCTGTATACACCATAACACACCCTATACCAACTGGTGCCTTTACAAGCCTTTGATCTGTTGTATGGGTAATACAAGGAGGCGTTCGAGTCAAGTCGAGACTTCATGAAATTTCTAGTGAATGAGGGTGTAGAACCCATTGACATTTACACAAGACTTTAAGCACAGTCCGTCAATGAAACTCTTAGCCATAGAAATCATTTTTTAAGAAGGTTGTACGTCTGTGAGTAACCAGATAATGAATGGACAACTTAATGCCATCTTGAGGAAGAGTCACATCTGTCTGTAGGAACTGTACACAATCATTTACCAACACAACTTGCACATTACAGAAACTCAGCTTGGAGTTCTCACATCTCTTGTACAGCCCTGACCTCACTCTGAGACGTTTCCACATGTTTGAGCTGTTAAAGGAGTTCTTGGGAGGCCAACGTTTCAGCAGGCAATCTGATCATGGCTCCGGCTTTTACTTGAACATCCCTCGTAATCCGGGTCCAGGACTGTACGTCCCTATAAGCTACATAAAGTGACTCTACAGTTGATTTATGTCCTACTACTGCATGATGCTGAGTGTTTCAAACTAGGATAAGGTGTAAAAGCAAATGAGAATCATTTGGTAAGTGAAGAATGTAAAACTTTCACCCAGAAAGAAAGAAAGTAAGCTGATGTTATCTGTTAGTTCCCTGGCATAACTAAGAAGATCTTAAAGCCACTAACCTACTTACCCAGCTAACTAACCTTACAGTATGTTTAAAACGCTCTCACCAAAACAATGTTCAACATTTAACTCATTTCCAAGTTAAAACCTCTAAATAAATGCTAATACGTTAATCTAAAGTATTTCATTAGTTAGCTAGTTAGGTATAGTTAGCTGGTTATGTAGTTAGCTTTACCCACCCTGGTTGGTATCCAGCCCAGAATTCTCCTCCTCTCAGACTAAACCGTATAAAAATACTTCCTCGCTCCAAACAAGTGGTTCATTCCCTATAAAAGAGATAAAAAAAAAAAAAGCTAAATAAATGTGTATCTAATGAAATATAAACCCGCTCTGCTCTCTGAGACCCGTCTGTCACACAGCAAAGCGCGAGCGCTTCTTTTAGCCGACATTAAACCTCACCACTTCCGGTACTGTGGAATCCTGGGAGTCGTGTCTCAAACACAGCCCTGAGCACTACAGCGCCCTCACATATTCTCTCTCTCACGCGCACACAAACACACTCACTAGCCAGACGTGACCCAGCGCACATTGTACTTATGTATATGCTAAGAGTGAAAGTAGCGCGGGTGTGTGTGTGTATGTATATGTATATATGAGAGAGAGAGAGAGAGAGAGTAAGTGATGTGCTGCTGGAGGAAACTCATCAGTGTGAAGTGATGAGCTGGGGTTCCTCTCAGTCTCTTCAGTCCTGAGCCACGAGACCAGTTACACACTGTTATTACTTACACTCCAGCAGTCTCTCACCTCCTTTGATTTCCTTTTTGTTTATCGTTCTTTTTTGTTCATTTGTTGTTTGTCTCCCAATTCCCTTTGTTAGTTCGTTTTCAGCTGTATGAGTGTTTCATTTCATTGTTTGTTTAGTTGTTTCATTGTTAGTTTCTTTCATTCTTTCTTTCTGTCTGGGTGACACTACAACATTCTCCCCTATTTCCTTTATTTATTTTTTCCTTCTTTTAACTCATTTATTTTTGCTTGTTTTTGTTTTGTCTGTTTGTTTACTCATCTTTGTTTTTCATCTCTTTCTTTCTCTCCATTTCCCCTTTTCTTATAACTTTTATTTTATCTCTTTCGTTTATTTTTGCTTGTTTGGTTGTATTTTGTCTTTCTTTCTTTTTCTTCTCTTTTTTTCTTTCATCTTTGTATTTTGTTTCTTTACACAAAATTTGTTTATTTTTGTTTTTTCCTTCCTTTCATTCTCTGTTTGTTTTGATTGTCTTCTTTCTTTCATCTCCTATGTATATTTTTGTTTTATTTTCTTTCTTTCACTCGTTTGCCTTGTTTGTGTGTGTGTGTGTGTCAGAACACTAATGATCGTCCATGTTGTATTTGTTAAAATGTTTTATTCTTCTAAACGTTCATCAGCAAAGATTTTTTCCTCTATGACTTTTATTTTGAACACTTAGGCGCGTGCTTGGAATGCTAAGTGTTCAGCCCACGTCCTAAGCTGCACACTAGCGTACTAAAGAGTGCGGGAGGACGCTATGTCACTGTTGCTGCAGCACAGTAACTCTACGTACGGCTGAGTAGGCTAGTGTGCAGCTTGCGCTTGTTGGTCAAAACAAGTGTGTGGAAGATGGCGACGGATGGAGGCACTGACAGCGGCTCACATAGCATGGATAAAAGCATAACCCTGCCTCCGGATGAGATCTTTCGGAATCTGGAAAATGCCAAGAGATTCGCAATTGATATAGGTATTAAGTCGACGACTTCTGCGCACTTTATTGTGTAAAATCGCCGTTTGCTAGCTGCTAACTGACTAGCTGAAGGTTAGCTAACGTTACAGAACTTGACAGTTCGAACTGAAGCTGGTCTGCTCACAAAAACAATGTATAATATATTCAAATATTTATATTCAGTTTATACTGGTAAATTTATTATTATTATTACATTTTGTTGAATATTCGTCCTTTATCGTTAGCTAGCCAATCTCATCAGCTTTTAATATGTAATAAAAAAAGAAAACTTTTTATACTGAAACTTACTAAATGTGTTTATATTAAATATTTAAGGTAGAATGTGTTTAGTGACCCTGGTGTGACAAAAGTGTGACATTTATGCTCTTCCTGTAAGAAGTTCGGGGTTGTGTCCCGTGCCAACATCACAGGGTGACACCAATGAATCATAACATTAAAACTACTAACTGGTGCAGTGAATAAACATTGATTGTTAAACATGAGAGGAAAAAAAATCAATTCAGTTACGTATCGTGATATTCTTTCATGTGGCCTTACTGAGTCCAAAATCGAAAAAGTAAAAAAAAAAAAAAAATTATTAAATATTTTATATATATATATACACACACACACACACACACAGTGGAGATCAAAATTAGAGAACAGCAACTGTAGCATGGAGAAAGATTACAACTAAACTTACTGAGGGTTACAAAAGTCAAAAATTTGTATGAAGTGTACAGGCCTTTGCTCTGAATGACTTCAGAACGCTCTTCAACACACAGGTCCACTCGTCTTCCAGTCTCTTCCACGGTTCTGTGACTGTAGTGGGTTTCTTGGCGATAACTTTGTTGCCAAGGATTTTTTTGGAGGTTTTCTTTTGGGTTTAGATTAGGACTCTGTGCTGGCCATTTTATTATTTTAATGTTCTCAGCTTCAAGGAACTGCTTTACCCGTTTTGCTGTGTGACGGGGTCATTTTCGTGCACGAAAATTGCTGACTGATTGGGTGATGAACTCTGGGAAGGAACTGCAAGTTGTCGAAGAAGGGTCTGATAAACATTTGTATTCACTCTGCCATGTAGCTGTATAAGAGGCCCAACTCCTGCTGCAGAAAACATCTCCCAAACCATGACACTCCTCCCTCCACCTTTCAGTGACCTCTTTACACACTTTGGCTTCAGTCTTTCCCCAGTTTGATGACAAATTTACTGTTTCTCATCAGACCCAAGTAAATTAACTTGCTTTCATCACTAAAGTGATCTTTGGACCAGTTCTTCTCTGTGCACACGACATGCTTCACAGCAAATGTTAGTCTAGTCTTCTGATTCTTTCTGCTAATGAGAGGTTTGGTCACTGCAGAGTGGGCTTTAAGTCCAAATTCTCTTAAACATTAAGATGCTGTATGATGAGACAGATCCTTACTCTGATTAGCGCTGAACAGGTGATTAATCCAAGCTGCAGTGTGGAACCGATTGAGATTGCATTTTTTTCATGCGTTTATCTTTCGTGGACGACCAGCCTTATTGGGGGACTTAAATGAGTTTGCGAAATCACAGATTTGGAATGACCAACTTCTCGTGCTATAGGTGAAAGGGTCATCCTTTTGGCCTTCATCAAAAAAACCTGCTGGAGAGTTTTAGTCACTTAAGAACGGCTCACCATCTTGCAAAGTCATTGAACGCTGAAAAGTTAGGCTGACAGTTAAATAGAGTTTGTCAGATAATTACAGAAATTGGCATCAGATGACAGATAAATACTAATAACTGGGAGGTATCTGAAATGTTTTTTTTTTTAAATCTAATTATTTATTCTGTGCTTCAAAATACAGTAACTCATGAAACATGCTTAAAAAAACTCCTGTATGACTAAGCAGTGACTTGGAAATTTAGGAAGTTGTAGGTTGTTTTAATTTTGAGCTTCACTGTGTGTATATATGTGTCTTTATGTATATGAAGATATTTATAAAAATTGTGATACTTATAGAATCGCAATCACCCAGGTATCGTGATAATATTATATTGGATGATCCTTGGTGATTCCCATCCATATTGATTCTCTCATTGCGGTTTCAGCTGTCAGGGAAGTGAGGCAGTCAGTTCTCGAAGTTGATCTGATGGAAGCAGGAAAAATGAACAGAAATGTTGCAAGGATATAGAGTCAGAACACACAATGCATCATGGTTTGTTGCTGCGTAGTCACAAATCAATCATGATGCCCCTGCTGACCTCAGTCCACCACCAAAAGCGTCTACAATGGGCACGTGAGCATCAGAACTGGACCACGAAACAAAGGAAGGTGTCTTTTGGTCTGATGATTTATGTTACCTGGGAAAGAGCTGGCACCAGGCTGCACTATGGTTAGAGGACGAGCCTGTGGAGGCAGGTGAGACTCTGGGCAACGTTCTGCTGGGAAAGCTTGCATCCTGCATTTAACATGGATGTTACTTTGACATGTACCACTTACATAAATGCTGTTGCTGACCAAATACACTCCTTCAGTGGTATTGGCCTCTTTCAGCTGGATGTTAGACTCAGACACTGCAAAAAGAGTCCAAAATTACTTTAAGGAACGTGACACAGAGTTCAGGGTGATTCCCAAGATCTCAAGTCTATCAAGCATTTAGTGACTCAGGGGCTTGCGCTTTCACTAAGGTGAAGGTTTGACTTTGTGTGTGTGTATGTGTGTGTAAAAAAAAAAAAAAAAAAAAAAAAATATATATATATATATAACTTTTTGGTTGTTTGTAAAGGTAAGGACTAAGAACAATCTACTTTTTTCACCTGTACCATTAAGCTGAAGGTAACTTTTTTTTTTATGGTATTTTTCCTTTAAAAGGCGGCTCGTTGACAAAACTGGCATATTACTCCACAGTTCAGCACAAAGTGGCCAAAGTAAGATCCTTCGATCATACGGCCAAGTCGAGCTTTCAGGTACGGGTTTTATCCTTACACTTTATCTGTCATATGAAGAAATCAATCAAATGTTATTACACACGTGCTAGAGGTGTATTATTAGGAGGATTTATAATAAACATGTATGTTGATTAGCAATCTGACATTGAGGGGGCTAAAACCTTTGCACATCACCATGTAGTGCATATGTGTTCTGCATATAATGTATGCTGTATTTTATTATATATGAAATTAGTGTCGTGTTTTGTTTTTTGCCGGCGTAGAACGAAACCGATGGAGACCCACTGTACGAGATCTCTGTCCAGGAGGAGATCACGGCTCGGCTCCACTTCATCAAGTTCGAGAACCGGTACATAGAAACCTGTCTGGATTTCATTAAAGACCACCTGGTAAACACCGAGACCAAAGTGATCAAGGCTACAGGAGGAGGAGCTTACAAGTTCAAAGACCTGATTGAAAAGAAGTTAAAACTCAAGTGAGTGTGAACCAAGAGCACACAAACAAACAAATAATGTTTTATACAGTATGTTTTTATGTATACATAGCTGTTTATTCATGTCTGTCTCCACAGAGTGGACAAAGAGGACGAGATGTCTTGTCTTATCAAGGGTTGTAATTTCGTGCTAAAGAATATCCCTCACGAGGCTTTCGTTTATGCAAAGCACGCCGACCCAGAGTTTCGCTTCCAGAACACACACCCAGACATCTTCCCTTATCTTCTGGTTAACATTGGCTCTGGAGTTTCCATCGTCAAGGTAACGGCTATGTCCAGGTTATTACCTGGTGCTATCACGTGGCTTGTTTGGAGAGCGTTAACTAAGTACAGGTGTGACTGAAGCTGGTGTTCAGGGAGCGTGTAACCAATTCTGTGACCAATTATAGCATAGACTTATCATAAATATATTCCCTTTATATAAAAAGATACAAATTCTTTTTAACCACATCTTTTGTAAAGTTGTGTATAGACGTTTGCTTAAGCCTAACCAAACTGAAACTTTCTGGCGGTTTTACATGTGCTTGGTACTTGGTTTTACTCGAGTGTGTATTAATCACGTTCCTGACGCAGCTCATTTATTGACGCCCACAAAACTCCATAAAAGGTGAAGTGCAGTGTTTCCCTTTTGAAGTGAACCCTTTTGTCACGATGCATTTGGAAAGTCTGCGTTTTCTGTGAAACCTACCACTCAGTTCTTTTACTAGTTTTAAAGGCAAACAAAAAAAATCTGCTTAAAGAGACTCAACTATTGACTGCATTTTTATTCATTATAAGCTGTTAAACTACTTTGTCATTTGATCATTTTATAGCAGGGGTTTTAATCTTAATATTCAAAGGTCAGAATATGCTTTCTGTTCAAGGTCAAAGGTAGGAAACGATCAGTGATAGGCAAATGACTTCTATTAAACTGGCTTCAAACTTACAATCAACATACTTTCACCTGCAAGGCAGTCTGAGACAAAATACGTTCAAACCTAGTGTTTCAAACCGAAGCAACTCTAACTTTAAAGCAACATACATTCAAGTGTCAGAAAGATTCAAAATGTGTTGGTGCAAAAGAAATGGCACTGTTTACCTGCAAATTGTTTTTCATTAAAAAGTTTACAGGTGTTTTAGAAAAAATTAACAAGAGAAAAATCTTCTTTGACCGATTTTCATGCCTAAACAAACTAAATAAGCAAAGTGTATACTGAGCCTGAGACAAAAAACAAACAAACAAGTATTAACAATTATACAGTAGGCATGAAGTATGATCTGGTGGGTGTTAATCTAGAGTTTTTACTCTGAAGGTAGAATCGGAGGACCAGTTTGAGCGCATCGGTGGGAGCTCCATCGGCGGCGGTACGTTCTGGGGTCTCGGAGCGTTGCTTACAAAAACTAAGGTGAGTATGTGTTTTCTCGAACGTGATCACATCATGAACTGTTTTTCCACTGTTTAAGCGTTAAACTGTTTTTGTCCTAACAGAGATTTGATGAGCTTTTGCAGTTGGCCTCTAAAGGGCAGCACACCAGTGTGGACATGTTGGTTAAGGACATCTACGGGGGAGCGTCCGTCTCTTTGGGATTGCCAGGATACCTCATAGCAAGTAGCTTTGGAAAATCTGCCACCACTGATAAAGGTGACACGTACGAGCCAGTCAGCTGAACTAGGTTCAATGTAATGATGAATTATCACAGGGACAATTTTTCTCTTGTGAACACACACCCAGTGACCTTTCACTCCGTTGTGAAGGCATGTTCTCTTTGTTCCAGTTATGAAATGAAGCACAAGATCCTGACCACGGGGCAAATTAAATTTCTTGACCTCTTTAATCATCTGAAGTATGAAATTAGATTTTTAACAAGTACAAGTATTCTAAATAGTGTAAATGTTTTCAAAGATTTATTTTTCTAAGATTCAAATTAATATGAAATGGTATTAAATTTCACTATATTCAAGATGTTTTAATGATTTTAACAATGTATTTTTAGTAGATAATTTAGCAATTTTAATATAAAATGTTTACATTATTTAAGATATCTTTTATTTATTGGCTTACGTCATTATTACATTGTATATTGTTTTTAAGTGTGGGGGGGGTTCAGAATTTATTCACACTTATTTTTGTAAAGTCAGAAACGTGAAATGGTTTTAAATGGGAAAAAAATTATTGAAAATATCCACCGCAGAAAATAAATTTGCCTGCATCTCCCCGCAAATAGTCATGTTTTGTGAGAGTATTGCGTCTTTAGTTTATGGTTAGTTGACACATTACTCCCACCTACTGGACTGGAGCAGAAGACTGGCAGGAAAACGTATAAGACTTGACAGTTAATAACACAATTAAACAGAATTTTAACGTTTATTAGAAACGTTTAGCAGTTTTTAATACCTTAAAACCTGTAAGAAATATAGTTGCTTGGAATAAATCAGGAAACAATCCTTAGTGATGTTGTGATAAAATCACAACACCCGAAGAATCTGCATGCTGCTGTTAAAGATTTATGTATTTAATTACTAGGGTCATCAGTCTTTGTCATTTATCTTTGACCATAAACCCTGACATAAGAGTTAGGATTTCCCTTTATTGTTATTATTGTTACAAGTTTGTTGTAAAGATGAATAAAAAAATATACCTATACATTTGTTTGTGTTTAGAGTTCTCCCAAGAAGACATGGCTAAGAGCCTGCTGCATATGATTAGTAACGATATCGGCCAGCTCGCCTGCCTCTACGCCCGACTGCACAACCTCGCCCGAGTTTACTTTGGAGGATTCTTCATTCGAGGGCACCCGGTGACCATGCACACCATCACCTACAGCATCAACTTCTTCTCCAAGGTACCTGTCTGACCATTTTCAACGTATATACACAAACACTTAAATTTGTATACATACCTGCTGTCAAGGTCAAAATTTTGCATACCCTTGAGACACAATAGAGCGGTTTCACTTAAAACAGCATAGAAATACCACAGAGAATTGTGGCGCAAAACAAACCCTTATCGGTTAATACTTTTCTAATGAGGTGAATTTGAATCAATGGCACCAGTCAACTGATGTTGAAAAGTGTTTTGGCTGGCAAGTGAAGTAACAAAAAGGACTAGACTCTGTCACAGGCATCATTGTTAGCATATCATTTTAGACATGTCTTTGTTTTTTTGAGTGAGATGTTTTTCTGACACGTTACATCTTGATGTCCCACAGAAAACGGCAATGCAGACTGTTTTAAGTCATTAGGCACATTTACATTTTGCAAGGCGAGAAAATTAACGAACACGAGTCTGTGGATGCAAACGGAAGTTTATAGCACAGCCTGCTAACAAAGAAAACTGCTGAGTAACGCTCTTCTGCTGTAAAGTCGAGGTTATAAGCTGTAACAGGGATGCTGATTGGCCGAGCTCTCTCAGGGGGGAGGGATGAGAGGTACTTGCGCTCCCACATTAATCACGGCTCTACAGCCA
>JAOVVA010000001.1:15457796-15470547 GCA_028565275.1 Leiocassis micropogon
GTTGGAACCAGCGACCCCAGTTAGATTGACGTGGATGTCATACTTGCTGGACATTGCCCACCTGGAGTGTACCACAGACAAAATACATGGTGCCACCAGAAAGACAATACAAATTTGGATGGACCCTATTGACATTGTATCAGACCTCTTGAAATCCTGAGTGTGTTTATTTATTTATTTATTTTGTTAATATTATTATTATTATTATTATTATTATTATATATATATTTTTCCTTATATGGGCAGATCTCGGGCTCTAATGAAAAAATTATAAACCAAAAATGTTTAATAAATAAAGAATTTAAAAAATATAATAAAATCTTTGCTTGTCGTTTCGGAACACTCGCAAACCGCGTTACTCGCAATCCGAGGTTTCACTGTATATCTTGGCGTAAACAAGGAGTAAGATACTTTGTATTAAAGACAGACACACGTATTGTATCTGTGCTTTAACCGGAAATAATATCACTTTTTACATTAAATCTGTTCAATTTTTAGCTCTAATATTTTAACTAGTTTTTAAAAGTTACTGATTTATTTCAGTAATTCAAGTTGAAAAGTGAAACTAATATATTATATAGGTTTATTACACACAGACTGATGTATTTCAAGTGTTTATTTCTTTTCATCTGGTTGATGGTCCCCAACCACCAGGCCGTGGATGATTTGGTACCGGGCCGCACGGAAAGAATCAAAAATATGAATTAGATTTTATTTCCACATTGACTATCAGAGAGTTTTTTTTAATTTTTTTTTTAACGTTCAGATCGTCTCCCATTCGCTTCTGTCTTCACATCAAAACATGTGATTTCACGTGCTACAAGCCCACTCTGTACAATAAATGTGGCCTTAAGTTTGAAGCAACTGAAGAACTCTTAAAATCAAGATTGTGTGCAGTGACTGTAACGCAAATGAAATTATGGAGCAGGCTGGACATGAGGAATACGCTTCAGGTGTCCCCCATTACTTCTAGATGGGACCATTTAGAACAGTGAAACGTTATGGTGTGTTGTATATATTATGCACTTTATTATGCTTTGTTATGAACATGTGATGGCCGGTCCGCGGAAAACTTGTCTTGCATAAAACCGGTCAATGGTGCAAAAAAGGTTGGAGACCACTGCCATAGAGAATTTATGGAGTATTGTAAAAAGGAAGATGCGAGTCTTTTATTTATTTATTTTTTTGTTCTTAAGAATTATTCTGCTAAACTCTTGAAATATATCAGTCTGCATTATGAATCTATGTATGTTTCACTTTTTGACTCGAACTACTTAAATAAATCAACTTTTCGATGATATTCAAATTTATTAAGATGCATCTGTATGTTAATATATCATAGTCAGATTTTTCAGGAAGTCAGAATGCCTTCAAAATGTCTCCCTTCAGCCATAGTTTGAGCGCCCAGACTGCTGATATGCTGCTTGAGATGGTACTCAAACTAAGATTTTTGCTATGATCTTCCCATATATCTCTCTCATCATTCCTGCAGTTTGACATGCTGGAGATGGATCGTTTGGAGAGGCAGCTGGTGAACTTGCCACTCCTGCAGGACCCGTCTTCTTATATCCCTGACACCGTCGATCTCACTGAGGACGCTCTGGCTAGAGAATACTGGCTCTACTGTTTTGAGGAAGCACTGGATGGGGTAAGATACTGTCTCTCTCTGAGCCAGAGGCACTAGACTACATTAGGGTTAGAAAAATAATGGTCCTGCCATGTGAGATACCATGCCTAGAAAACATTCTGATGAGATTGATTAGATACATCATATTCTAGGATTAGAGCAGCTTGCTATAGTAGCTCTGATTACTCAGGTCAGGCACTTTTTAGATGCTCTGTAACTGAACAAATTACTGTAAATCACCAAAAAAATATTACAGATTCACTCAAAAAAATTCTAGTACTTTTATTGTACTGTGAAACACTACATAGCGCATATGCTCGAATTCTGATTCTTCTCACTTCAACATTAAATGAGTCGGGTATTTCAAGTGTTTATTTCTTTTCGTTTTGATGATTATGGCTTGCAGCTAATGAGAACCCATAATTCAGTATCTTAGAAAATTAGAATATTATGAAAAAGTTTAATATTGGCGACTCCGTGTCACACTCTAATCATCTAATTAATTCAAAACACCTGCAAAGGCACTACGCACAGAGGCGTCTTACCTCGCTGAAGGACAAAAAGGACTGGACTGTTGTTCAGATCAAAGTAAATTTTCCATTTCATTGGCAATGAAGGTTGCGGAGTTACAGAATCCAAGCTGCTTGAGGTCCAGTGTAAAGTTTGCGCAGTCAACATTAAATGAGTCAGGGTTTATTTAAATATGGTATTTTCTGCAGGGAATCCACTAGTACTCATTGAGAGTATTCATTTCTAAACATTTGCTAAAGAGTTTTTTTTTAACAAAAAAAAATGTTTCGTTTTTTTCTGTAGTCCATTTAATGAATAAAACATATTCTGATCAGCAAAAGCTTTTTGGTTTTGTTTGATGTCTCATATTTGCCTGGCTTCTCGGTTGTTTTGTGAGCTGTTATCACAGATGTTAATAAATAATATAATAATATAAAATATAATGCTGTATTATGGTTATGCAATTATGTAAAATAATAAAAAGTGATCAAATAAATGAGATAAATAACTAAGATGAGATGAGTAATAAATATCTAAAAATAAATAAATAAGATGATGCCATAGGACATTCAACAGCAGTGTTTGATCTGAATTGGTTTATGACCCCCACCTCCTTTTTTTCCTCTCTCTCTCTCTCTCTCTCTCTCTCTCGCTTTGTGCGCAGGTGGTGAAGCGAGCCTTGGCCAGTCAGAAAGACCAGCCCGAGGCCACAGAGAGAGCAGAGAAGTTCCGCCAGAAGTACAGGCACAAGCTGCAGACATTACGTCATCAGCCATTGTGAGAATCATTGTCGCTCTCTTTCTCAAACACACACACACACACACACACACACACACACACACACACAGAGCTGGCATGATGTTTAGTCGTACATGTACTTTATAAGTGAACATTTTACATCATATCACCTGTTTAATCCAGTAACTTGGTTATGGTGAAGATTTTACACTGTCTAACATCTACTGTAGATCAGCTCCAGCTACAAGTTCTAAATATAGTTCTAAATTTATAAGAATATGATTTACACAGGACCGAGTGCAGACATGAACTAGCTCTGTTTCCCTTCCTTCCTCAAGTGCTTATGGATCTCTCACTGTTCGGAGTTTGCTTGACACCAGGGAGCACTGTTTGAATGAATTCAACTTTCCTGACCCCTATTCTAAGGTTTGTATTGAAGTCTGAATAAATAACTTGATTAAATATAGAAACCTACTGTATAATTAGGGCTGGTGTTGTCCAAAAGTTTTTGATACTGGTACTGATGCCTTGACTTTGATATCGGTTCTCGGACAAAACCTTTTTCTGTACTAATTTTATAAGATCCTTTTTAACAAAACGTTATTACACTCATTACACCTTTTACCGTAAATATGAGCACTTTCAGGGAACAGTGATCTTTCAGTGACAGTGTTCATGGACAAAACTGTCTATTACTATCAATAAATGAAAATGTAGAAAAACTGTGAAACAATATCTAAAGTTACATTAGGGTCCCAGTTTTAGTCCCTGGCAGCACAGCTTATACCTAATAATAGTTAGGGCCCAAGCGCAATGACAACAGCCGTATGTCATCATAGTTTGTGAGGGCCCTCTTGTTCTTCTAAGGATTATTCACTAAAACTCACATGTCTCTCTCTCTCTCTCTCTCTCTCTCACACACACACACACACATACACACACACACACACACACACACACTATCGCACTCACATGACATACTATGCTTATTGACATGACAAATATTTAACTGCCATCAGCCCTATTACAGTACATCATAGTGTGTGAAGTGTGGTCTTAACATGCTCAAAAAACACACAGGTTGTTGTGCACTTGTGTGGCGATGGTGCATGGTGCATATATAATTTTTTCCCCCAGCATCTGGGGCTTTTTTTGGGTCTTAATATGCTCAAAAAGTCATGAAAATCAGCACACACAAAAAAAATCAGCAGTTGGATTTTGCTGCCATTAGGACACCCTGAGTGGCTGCACCATGGGCGTGTCATGGGGCCCTTGCACAAGGTTTTGCTGCATAGCTCATACACACTTGCACATATGCATGCGAAACCCAGTACATGTTTAGAGCTCATTATGCTGAACAACTTTTGCATTACATGTCATGGGCTCTACTCAACATGAAGTTATTTTGGGTCGTTTGCAAGACACACACAGTGGAATTTTATATACTCTTACTTTATATAATCGCCACTAAACCAGGCCTATGTGATCTCAAGACATTGAGGATGCAAAATACTGGGGGGATTTTTTATATCTTAAATGGGTCAACTTCCTGTGTGACATCATGCTGAGCGACATCACACTATGATGTTACTCAATGTGATGCCACATGTGATGCTTTTTTTATAGCATCTGGTGCTTTTTGGAGGTCTTAACATAAAATTCACCCTTTTCTAAAATAATGTCACACAGTTTTATGGCATTACATCATCAAGAACCGCATGCGTTTAAAAACCTCCGATCAGCCTTTTTCATCAAACTCTGTGTCTCAAAGCCACTCATTACACACACACCAGTGTCAAAACACCCAAGCGCTTATTACGCTAAAATTGCGTCAATGCATCAATGGCCGTATACGCCCGCATGCTTATCTCAATGTTGAGTTAATTTTTTTCGACTTTGAAGGCATTTGAGGTGGTAAAACAGACATTTCTTTATAATACTACAGGTGGTACACCCTGAACTATTTACACATTTTTTTATCATGTGTGGTAGGAGTGAATTATTTGCTACGTTTGTTCAGAAATAATAATTATGGCAAATGAGAGATACGTGCTGCTCAATAAAAATTTTGCTTTTTTGCTTGATTTCATTTTAAGTTAAATGTTAAACTCTTGTATTTGAAGTTATTTTATGTTGTTTAAATGCTGCTCTTGTTTTTAAGTGAGGAAACCATGTTATATTTTATTTGAAACGGACCTGAGGTAGCATGACAGTATCATATCAGGAGGTAACTGACGATTCCCATCCCTACCGTGTAAAGTCTAGGAGTACACCGTGGATGGGTGTCAATGATTCGCATGCATAGGTTACACTTGACTGTCTTTCCCCTCAGTCCGAGAGCTTACTTCGTCTTTTTTTATTTTTTTTATCAAGTTAACTTCCTATATTTATTGTTGCATGTTTGTACAAAGTTACACACTATCCCTGTGTTCTTTCTACACCCACAGATCAAACAGAAGGAGAACGACATGGCGCTGAAGTACTACCAGAAGGTTGTGGAGTCTCTGGAGGAGCTGAGCTGGGAGCAGAGGCAGTTTGCTCTGGTCCGAGGCCTGCTGGCGGGCAACGTGTTCGACTGGGGAGCCAAAGCCGTGTCCGAGTGAGCGATATGTAAAAAGTATACGAGTGAGAGCAGTGGTGTTTTTTGTTTTTTTTTTAAAAAAAACAAACAAACAACAATAACAGGAATCTTGAAGGATGACGAGCACAAGTTCTGATACATAAACCTGTTTTACAGCATTCTGGAAACTGATCCGCAGTTCGGGTTCGAACAGGCGAAGCAGCAGCTGCAGGGTAAGACGTCTATACATCTTTACTGTGTATGTGAGGCGGGTCAACACAAGGGCCAGTTTAGTCATAATGATCAATTATATGACGGGTGTTCAAGTCAAACGGGACTGTGCAGAATCACAGAGCACAGTTATTAGAGGAAAAACTCCCTTTATTTCTGTATATAATCCTCTGCTACTCTAATGTATTTATCCCACTATGTGTTTCACTAGTGCTTGGTAGAAAGTTTTTTTCAGTACGGCGGAGCCATGATTAGACTGCCTGCTTCACATCTGAACTGCTGGCTTCCCAGGAACTCCATTAATGCTCCAAACATGGCTTGGTACGAGGTCAGGACTGTACAGTGGATGTGCCAAAAACCTCCAGACCTCCAGAGTTCCTGTAATGTGCACGTGGTGTTGGTGAATGATTGTGTGTACAGCTCCCACAGACGGATGCGTCTCTTCCGCAAGTTGGCGATAAGTTATCCGTCGATTTTCAAGGATCATGCGTTCCACTTACTGAATATTCACGGAAGATTCACGGACTGCAGAGGGCTCCAAGCCACCTTGGCCGGGATAGTTATTCACGGATGTATGGCCTTCTTAAAAATGTTTTACTGCAGATAAGAGTCTCCTTACCGTATTGTGCTTAAAGTCTTCTATAAATGTTGAACGGTTTTACTCCTTTCATTCACCACAAAGTCCCGGTTTGACTTGAATGCTCCTACAACCTTCTGCTCTGATAATTTTAGTTCCTACCAGTGTTAAATTTTAGTCCCTAATTCGATAAGTAAGGTAATAAAAATTAGGCATTACTACAGAGGGCAACATTTGTGTTGAATTTTAAGGATCATAAAAGTAACAAGTTGTTGTTTAATTTTTTTTGTAATCTTGGAGAATAGTTCTAAAAACTCTGTTTTAAAAATACATTTTAAAAGAGAAATAGGAAATTATCTTACAGATTCTCATTGTCCTTCAAAATTTAACTTTTTATAAACATGGATATTTAATTATGTAAATCCATTCATTATAAACATCCTTTTTCTCTATTTTCCAGAGCGTCCTTGGCTTGTAGATGCCTTCAACCAGTGGATTGAAAGATTGAAGGTGAAAAACTTTGATTTAACCTGGGTGCACTTGATGCGCCCCCCACTCCCCTCATCTACTCACACAAGGTGGTGTGGGTAGAGTGCAACCACTTATTTTTAACATCAGTAGGAAAAGTTTATAAAATGGAACTTTTCAGTAAATATCTTGGGTGATCAGATACCAAGAAAGTGAAAAAAACATTGTGCTAATGAAAAATAAGTTTTGACATGTTAAATAAAATATGATATGATAAAATAAGATATGATTGCCTAAAATTCAATTACAAATAACAAATTGTCTGTCTTTGGGTTTGACTTGTGATGTAATGCCACATTTAACCATTTTATCAGCATTACTTATAATAATCAATGTAATTTAGAGAGAAAGCGAGGCTAAATAGTTAATTGTTATTGGCTTCTGTAGGTAGGAGCAGTGCACATGATTTCGAAAAAAAAAACTGCCATCAGAATAACAGATTTACAAAAGTTTCAGAATAGCAAAAACAATTTTCTCCTTAATGAAAATTCCCGAAAGTGAATGGTCCTCGCAAAATGTTCAGAATGGCCCGCTTAGTCCCTGATTTACTGAAATGTAATATGGGTTTAATTAGCTAGAATTGTTTCAATAAAACTAAATAATATTCATAATTAATTGATTATTAATTCTTACCATATTCAACTATTGGCTATGAAAGATTTTAACCCTAGGGTTAACCCTAACCCAGCCCTACATTTTTACTTTAAACCTTTATTTCCCCTATGCTCTGAAATCTGAATTTAGTGATTAAACCTCAACCTCTTCTTTTCTTCTCCTCTTTTGCAGGGTCCTCCTCACAAATGTGCACTGTTTTTCGTAGATAATAGCGGAGTGGACATCATACTGGGAGTTTTCCCCTTCGTAAGAGAACTCCTCAATCGAGGCACAGAGGTCAGACTGTCCCGGGTGTTCACGCACACACACTTTTACTGCATCTTAGCGTGTACACAAGTTGTATGCAATTATTTATGCAGGTTACTCATCGTTGTCTTTCAGGTTGTCCTCGCGAGTAACTCGGGTCCTGCTCTTAATGATGTAACTAATAGTGAGCTGCAGATCGTCACAGAGAGAATAGCTGCTATGGATCCTGTCGTTCAGTAAGCGCACGCATAGACAGGCACACACACAACTGGATTTAGACGTGCATGTGTGTTAATCACGTTTTTTTCCTCTCGTGGTTGTTGTGCTGTGTTTGTTTGTTTTTAGGGCCGCAGTAAAAGAGGACAGGCTGACATTAGTTCAGAGCGGATCCAGCTCTCCATGTCTGGACTTAAGGTGGGATTTGTTTTCCTGTTTTCTTTTTATACTGTTCTCCATTTAGGTAATGTACACCTTAGCCAGATTATCCTTTTTTTTTTGTATATTAAGCATTTCTGAGATTGATGCTATTTATTAACACTTTAAGGGACAGGGTTGGTTATTTTATTAATAATTTCTCGTTTATTAGATTGCTAATTTATTTTGATGCCTCCCTTATTTTTGGTATCATAACATTTGGAGAGTGTGTAGTTATATCATGTAACACACATGATATATATATATATGGATATAGATATGATTGAGAAAGCTAGCAGTGAGAGCATTGGAATTTCTGGGATTTTGTATGTTTTGTTTTGTCCTGAGCTTCTGTGTAGCTCCTGATTAATGCAAGATTGACAGGTTAGAGCTTTCAACATTTTTAATTAAATAGCTTATACGCATAGCATGTTATAACAATACACTATGCTATACTGCACCTCACCACACTACACTACACAATCTCACACTGCACTACACCATGCTACCCTACACAACACTGCACAACACTGCACAACCTCACACTGCACTACACCATGCTCTCTGTTTTCACCCAAATAAGGATGGTTCCTCTCAAGGTTTCTTCCTATTACCATCTCAGGGAGTTTTTCCTTGCCACTGTCGCCCTCTGCTTGCTCATCGTACAAACTTAAATAATTATTTTGATTGTGTAAAGCTGCTTTGCGACAATGACAAATGTTAACAATCTCACACTGCACTACACAACACTACACAACCTCACACTACACAACCTCACACTACACAACCTTACACTACACAACCTCACACTGCACTACACAACACTACACAACCTCACACTGCACTACACAACACTACACAACCTCACACTGCACTACACTACACTACACTACACAACCTCACAACACACTGCACTACACTACACTACACAACACCACACTGCATAACACTACACAACACTGAAATACATTAAATAACACCACACTGAACCCCACTCCACACCACAAAATGCAGCATTACACCAAGCGGCATAACACTACACAACACTACACAATAGTACACCATCTAAACAACAACACATTAAATAACGCTACACGGCGCCACACTACATTGAACAATATTACATGACATTACACATTACTGCATAGTACTACATGACACTGCACACACACACCACACTACACTAAACATAAGTATTGGGTCAGTACCATCCCCAAAATTGGTGCACCAGGTGTTAAACAAAAATAGACTGTTTAATTGGATCTGGGGGAGAAAAAAAAGAGAAAAAAAAAAGTATTTTGTATTTTTGTACTCAGTGTTTTAGAATTGTAAATGGAAATGTGATATCACTAGTTATTCAGAAATTTGAATCATTGCTCGGATCTGTACAGATATTAATGGATATAAACAGATACTTCCTTAAAAGCAGTTATCTGATGATTATTATACCAAAATCCTATTTAACCAGCAGCAGTTTTTTGTGTCGTATTTAACAGCATGTTTTTGATGTTCCCGTTCTCTGCTCCTCCAGTCGATTGGACAAAGTCCTGGCCACGGTGGTGCGCGAGCGTGGCACGGACCTCGTGATCATTGAAGGCATGGGCCGTGCCATCCACACCAACTACTACGCCATGCTGAACTGCGAAAGCCTCAAACTGGCCGTCATCAAGAACTCGTGGCTGGCCGAGCGGCTGGGCGGGAAGATCTTCAGCGTGGTCTTCAAGTACGAAGTTCCTTCCAAAGCTCAGGGGCAACATTAACATAAATCAGTCAGGAGGGTAGGATATAGGGCGTGGCACAGGGGACGTGAGGCCTCCGCAAACTCTGTGCCTCTGTGCCACGTCATTGAGATTGACACAATGATTATAGACACGAGGGTGGAATCATTTTTTCTTTAATCCCAGTCAAGAATAATAAAGATAACAGTCCAATCAGACTTATCGCATGCTCACGCCTGCCTAGTGCTTCTGTCATTAAATGTGGAAAGTGGGGTGATTCCTCGGGCAAGGGGGTTAATTGACATCATACGTTCTTGAGTCACATTCTGTCGAGACCCTGACTTTAGATTCAGTCTGGAGTCTTAGGTAATCAGTTTAAGGATAAAACGCACACATGCACGTAAAATTATTTTACGTGAGCACAGGTATTTAAAAAAACAGGCTTTGTAGTTCAGAGTGAATTGTATCACACCGTTTTTAAGAAAGTGTTTTTTCTTTCTTCAAAGCGCAAGAATGAAAGAGGTGGTACATCACAGGGCTAATCTGCGTTTTTTGTTAGATGACATTTAACATAACGTATACGTACGTGCCTTGAGTGTGTGTGTGTGTGTGTGTGTGTGTGTGTGTGTGTGTGTGTGTGTGTGTGTGTGTGTGAGAGAGAGAGAGAGAGAGAGAGAATGTTTTGCTGGTCTGAAAAGCAGCATTTACTTTAAACGAATACTCCAGCAACCCAGTCTCTGTTCAGTGCATCTTTAGAGAACAATTTTTCCCTGTATTGAGTGAAAATAAAAGCGGACTTAAAATGGAGGTCTTCATAAAGTGCGGTGGTTAACTTCACATACTGCAAAGTGCTTGTGATTTTGCTCATGACGAGCTAAACGATTTAAATCTTGATTTAACAAAGTAAAAGTGTCATTCTGAAAGGTTTCTTTTCTTATTGTGTTGCTTTTGTTTAAATTTTTTCCTTGTGAAGGAGCGACTGTTAAGTGATGAACTTGTCTTTCAGTCGTTCCACGACCTTAACTGTACAGTAGATAAATAAAAAGCACACTATTAATAGGTAGCACGAACGTGTTTTAAGATTGAGCAAAAGTTTGTATAAGAACACGCAAAGGACAAAAAGGGCTGAAGAGAGCAGATCTCCTTTAATAAATCCGATTACAAATAAGTGTTTTAATTTTGTAACTTGTTTGCTGTTCAGTTGAGTAAGAGAGATACTAAATCTTTTATTTTCACCCAAAAATGTTAAGTTTTGCACTCAGCAGTAAGTGTGTGATGAAAAAAGTGCACCAGGACATCTATATTTTATTCTTACTACTGGGAAAACCAGTACACATGGGAATAGAGACTAAATTTTTGGAGTGTTCCTTTAATTCATTCTTTTCACTCACTGCCATTGAGGGGTAGGTGCTACGGTTATAAGCACCTACCCCTTCCTTCCTTTTAAAGGTTAGAACTTTTTAAAAGGAAAATAAAAACTGAAATATTGTGTTTTTAGAGTAAGGGGGCTGCACTACCGTTAGCTATCAGATGGTGTCAGTGTTGCATCATTTAAAAATCAGTTCCATCTGTCATTCTTTACTGTTTTAGTTTCCTTTTATTTCTCCACGTTAGATTATAGTGTTGCTTAGAATTTTTGTTTGTTCATTTAAATCCAAGTCAGGGTCGCTAAGGAAAATGTGGCTGCTCAGTTCAGGGTCGTGTATGGAGATATAGATATGGACACACAGACCGCCCATGCAGATTTTGGACAGGACTCATCTCAGTTTTATGGACAAGAGAAGGGGATTTCAGGCAAAAGCTCTGTTATTAAATCATAAATCATTTTGCGATTATTCAATTTTGGTTATTTAGTCAGTCTTTACTTTGCTGTAGCTTTTATTATGTTGTTATGATGTTGGCGATCGCAATAAGTTGTTGGGAGTTTAAGGGTTGCACAAAATGCATTATCATGAATGTGTTCATTCAAACAAATTCTTTCAGACCAAAGCCGTTTGTATTATCCACTTTACACCCCTCCCCTGCCTTTGTGTCCAAATTCGTTTTTAGATTGATGGACTTTTTGTTTTTTGTAAAGTCATGTATGTGTAAATATGATAATAAATATTCAAGTGTGTACATATGTGTCGCGTTCGTTCCGGCATTTCTAAGACGCACATTATTTTAGCTAAAAGAAATCTATCTACATTCTTTCTTGACAATCACATGTACTTCAATGTTAAATATATTTTGCAATGTCTTCACAATAATTTGTGTCCTGTTTTTTTTTTGTTTTTTTTTCTAGTACATTTTCATTCATTCTAGTGCTTTTTCATCCACTGCCGCTTAAAACTACCTCTTCTGGCCTGAAAAAAAAAAAAAAGAAAGTTACAAATTACCGTATCACGCTTCCTCACGCAAAGAAAACAACTAAGGAGATAATGACTAGGATTAGGCTTAGAACTGTTCAAAACATTATTAAAACCTAGGAGCATAGCGCTGAATTGTCAACTTTGTAGAGGAAATGTACAGTAGAGGAAGAAAAAAATCAGTAATGGAGATTGTTGCACAGTAAAAATGTAGCGTAGAAATCAGAGCTATGTTTAATAGTGAGAGTATTTTCAAACACACACAATGTGACAAGAACTCACAGGACTGCGACAAAACAGTCCATAAGAAGACCACTTATTAGTAAGACATCAGAAAAAAAGCCTTCAGTTTGGGAGTATAAAGATTGGACTTTGGAGCAATGGTCATGTGGTCTGATAAGTTCAGATTGACCTAAAAAAAAAAGAAAATAGGTTTTTATATTTGTCTTGTTAATGCTTTTCATGTAAAACTCAATTTCTGAAATATAAGGCATTTGATTATAAGACACTTGCTCAGTAGACTCAGTAGATCGCTAGTTCGATTCCCGGGTGATGCTGTTTTCCTCTCGCAGCCGGAGGTCTAGAGAGAGCTGATTGGCCGAGCTCTCTCAGAGGGGAGGGATGAGAGGTACTTCGTGC
>JAOVVA010000001.1:15505858-15528498 GCA_028565275.1 Leiocassis micropogon
GCAGCCCAAATTGTAGTTTCTGTGTTAACCTGTGGAGGCAGTGTCGGGAACTGGATATGAAAGCCCGCCGCTACTGGTTCACCCTCTGACTGCACAACGTCGGAATAAAGGAATTTTTTTTTGTGGCTTATGAAGAAATGCAAGTTTTTCAACAATTTATTTTATTTTCACTTTATTTTGCTTTTTTTCGCATTTCTCTATGTATAACATGTAGGATCATGGGATATATCCGGTCATCCGAAGCGTAAAATAAACGCAAAGAAAACGCACTAGAAGCATTTTCCTTGTGTTTGTTGGGATTTGAACGCCAAGAAAAAGCTGCATGCAACGTTTTTTTTTTTTTTTTGCCGTATAAACGCGCAGCTGGACAAACGCACGTCACCAAAGCCCGTGTGAATACACTCATTGACTCCTATGTGTAGAAAACACTCTGTGCTTGATCCGCTCTCACCGGACGCTACGAACGCCAGAAAAACGCTCAATTTTAACACCCGTGTGAACAAGGCCTTAAAAATAAAAAGTGCTACTTTTGTTTACTGTTGCTGCCATAAACAAACATCCTGGAGTTCCAGTATTTACTTGAAAAGTTGCACATGATTTTAAAGGTAGTGTGTAGAGGTGATTTGAAAACTAGCAATATCAAATTTATTTTTTATACTGTCAAAATTTTATGTAAGATATGTACTGCACAGTTTTCATTGAAAGCATCAAAAAAGGGAAAGCATTAAAATGTTTGACGGTTCATTATTTATTTATACTTTGTACACATTTCGAAAACTTTTAATCTTATTAGAAAGCAGTCACTGAATTGAATTTGACTTGCATTAATTTATTCTTATGTTTGTTTTGGTGTTTTTTTATTTTATTTTAGCTGTAATTAAATAAATTGTATTAAAGAAACTGAGTAATCATTCTTTTTCTGACTGTGAGGCTACAGAATATAAAATGTGTATGTATTAAATGAATACACAAAACATTAACTCTTTCACTCAGAATATAGTCATCCTAAAAAAAGCAATGATAAAACCCCCTGAATATGTGACTTTCCATCATGTTTGGTAATTCATATACAGTAGAACCCGTTAATGGTGTAACAAGCTGCTTCAGTGTGAGGGTTTAAGATAAAAAAAAAAATCCCATGCATACCATTGCTTTCAAAACAGCAAAGAACGGTAAGCTGAGTGCTGTGATGCTTTTGCACTGGTGAGGTGCTTTAAAGGAATCTGCTGCCTTTAATTGCTTTGGATTGGCTCAGCCAGTCACGCTCTTAACTAATGATGGATGAAAGTAAATTCTTGTAAGCGGTCATAATGGGATTGGTCAGAAAAAGCTTAACATCTTAATGTGTTTCTTAATGTTTGTGCTTTGAAATACTTAAATATTTTATTGCGATCTAAAACAAATGACTGACACTGCAGATTAGTCCCAATTAGCTGATCCCTCAGTTCTCTGCTTTTGAAGCACTAATGCTTTAGCACGAAGTATATGCAGTGTGTATGTCTGATCTACTCTATAGATGTGTGGACTGATCTACTTGCCAAATGTTTACTGCTGTTTAAAACTCCTGTGTGAAAACAATCATAAATTTTAAAATGTCAGACTCTGATCTTTGATTCGGGGTTCTTCCTTTCACATAGATCTCATCTCAGCCCTGTCACTACCTCTAGTTACGGGCATGACTACAAGGACCCCCAATTCTGCCTCTGTTCTTTTCATTTAACGCCAACGTTAAACAATGGTGCATTATTTACACCTTGAATTGGTTGTGTGAAAGGGGCTCCTAGAAAAAATGTGGCACATTTAAGAAATGTTTGAGATTTGTCTTGTTTCCTTGGTATATAGAATTTTTTTTTAATAATCTATGCCAAGTTGTTGTTGTTTTTTTATACCCTGCTTAGAGTCACACACACTAAGCTTGATTACAGCACACGTTGTTGCCAGTTGTTGTGTGAAAAGGTTTCCTCATGCTGCCAAAAAAACTTTTTCACAATTTCAGTACTGGGTACAAAAACTGCTGATGTCCTAATCTGATCATTTAGTACATTCAGGTCATCAGCTGACTTTATTTTATTGCCTCATAACATTGCTGAGCCTAGGTCTGACCAAACGAGGCAACTCTAGATCATAACACTGCCTAAAGAGGCTTGTCCTTGTGCATGATGCCACTGATGCACCTATCGCTTTGAAATATGTCATTATTTCAGTCAATATGAACTCATCAGAACACATGACCTTTTTAAATTGCTCCAAAGTCAACTCTTTTTGCTTTCTAATAAATGAAAGCTTTTTTTCCGGAGATCGCTGGTTCGGTTCCCAGGTGATGCTGTAACCTCTTACAGCCGGAGGCCTCAAGAGAGCTAAATTGGCCGAGCTCTCTCAGCGGGGAGGGATGAGAGGTACTAGTGCTCCCACATTAATCACAGCTCTACGCCATTCTGTGAGCTCACGCACGCGAAGGGAGCGGATAGCGCTGTCCTCCGAGTGTGTGACGCTGCCCCCAACGGTGCGTGAGCAAGCAGTTCGAAAAGAAGAGGTCGGCTGTCACATGTCTCCTCCAAACCATGTGATAGCCCACGGCCCTCCTGGCTGAGTGGTAGTAAGTAGCTTTAATGTGGGAGCCCCCTAGTGACGGGAAGGAATTGGACACAACTAAATTAGGGAGAAAATCGGGGAAAAAAGAATTAGACACGACTAAATAAAAAATCAAAAAGGCTTTAATTTTCTTTTTTTTAAGTCTCACAAGGGGTTTTCTTATGGGCACACAGTCCTGTGAGTTCTAATCACATTGCATGCATATGGAAATGGTCTAACTTTCACCTTTAAACATACCTGTGTTTAAAGTTATTACCTGTTGATTTTTTTTTAAAATGCAAAAGTTATCTCTATTGATGATTTCTTTTTAATCACATTTCTTCTACAAAGTTGTCAGTTCAGCACTATCTATCCAGCTTTTTATAATGTGTTGAAGGTATAAATATATATAGTTACTGGAATATTCTTCTTTTTGGGTGACTTTAACAAGGAACATTTCTAATGACACTCGCTTTTGCCTCCCTATGAGGATTTTCCAGAAATGTAGTATTGCATTGTTGTTAAACAGATTAATCTCCCGCACTGTTGCAGTACAGTTACTACAGAACACAACACTTGGACACAAAAATAAAACATAAAAAAAACACATGGTCACAATGTTGGTCAGAAACAGTACACCTGCATACGGATGTTGACTATAAGAGTGACGCACATGCACTGAGACTGAGCATGGGAGCCGATTACCCACAATCCTACATCGCGAGAGAAGAACCATCGGCTTAATTGTGATCACATTGTGATACACGCTTGGCAGACAAAGCTTATATGTACTACATTAATCTTATATTTTAAGACCTCAATCGTTTAATAAGTTTGGCTTGTCTTACAAAACGTTCGCAGACCAATTTACTCGCAATCCAGGTTCCATTGTATATATCTGCTGTACTGCCTGATAATATATAAATAATTTAAAATGCCATCTGCAGGATTATCATGGAATGGCAACATTTTACCACCTCAAATACAAACACAGATCCATAAAAAAATTGAGTCCGAGTGTTGTTACGTGAATTGCCACACAAAAGAATCACAATAAGTAGCCCAACTTTTCTCCCTACTTCTAATATATAGTTAAACCTTGGAATGCGAGCATAATTTGTTCTGGGGGCATGCTTGTGTATCAAAGCACATTTACTCCATAAGAAATAATAGTATTAACTATCTAGCTAGTTGTTAGCTTGATGGCAAAGCTTTATTAGCTTAAATGAGCATTTTTAATAGAAATGTAACTCTTTCAATGGAGGTTTAGTTGCCTTTACCTAATCATGGTTCATATTTTCTCTTTTCATTTGATTTAATTCAACAGTACATCTTCTCAGCTCACTGTCTTAATGTGAGCATGGCATATGACTGTGATCAGCTAATTTCCACAGTGTGATAACTTTTATTAAGCATCAGTAGTTCCCTGTGAATCCTGAATGTTTTAACTTTGGCTTAATTTATATTTACATAAAATCTGTATATTTGATGATTATAATTATTTGTATTTAAGGCTCAAATCTCAAAACCGTAACCTGTAATTTTGAATGAAATGTTTTAATGCAAATATTTAACAAGTCCAACACAATGAAAAACACATTGGCCAAAATCTACATTTCTTAAGTAAGCTATATATCTTTTTAATTTTGCTTAAATTAACATTTCATATTTAATACTTTGAGACATTTTTTTTAAATAATCACATAGAAAAAAAAAAATACAAAAAGGCATCCTAAAGCAAATTGCTGGCACATGACATCAGTAAAACCCAATATAAATGACCAATCTGTCAGGTGGAACAATACGCTGAATTAAGCAGTCTGATTCCTCTTCCTGAAAGGCATAATAAAAAAAAAAATTATTCAGTTTTGATTGTATGGACATGAATGTTTGGTATGTTTTGAAAGATACCATGGCATACATTGTTAAATTAAAAAAAATTTTTTAGCTTAATTGATTTTTGGAAATATCATCTAACTCCTGCTTGCTGATAAATTTAAGATGTTGTCTTTTTCTTCTCAGGTTTTCCATCAGTGACCCGAAACCGAGACACGTATCAGTCCATTGACCATCAAAACCAACCTGACAACTCGGCCAAGCCGTTTATCCAAGGAGAGGACCAGATACAGGGCGTGCGATCCTACTAATTTATGCCTTATCTGTTATTAAAATGCTTACTGTACTCCTGTTAGGGGGGATACTTAAAAGTAATTAAAGTATAACATTGCTTGTTACTACTGGGGGACCCTCAGGGGTCAGTACTCAGTGACTTTATGTTCTGTATGGTTTGCCTGGGAAAGTGAATGGACTGGCTTTTAAAATGAGTTCAGATTCATCGTTAAACTTTAAGGACCTTATGTATAATGTACTTTTGGACATCACATAATTGTGACAAGCAATTGTACAATATAGTACTTTTTTCAAAGTACAATTTTATTACTGTACTTGCATCAATAAGGTGTACATTAAATAGGGTGAATGTTTCTTAATGCAAATGTTTAGGTTCATGGGTAATGTGCAGTATGTGACAGTGGCCAGGTACATAGTCTCCTTAATCTATATCCTCATAGGTTTTTGATATTGTCTAGATATGAATGGAACGAAAAAGGAAAATCTGTATGAGAATTATTTGAATGTCCATTCCTTTATGTATGTCTATTTTGTTCAGACTTATTTATCTGAAAGCACAACACACAACCTGTAGGTCAAATGCAAATATATCTCTCTATTCTTATGTTTAAAGAGTCTGGTTTGTGTATGATTCTGGTATGCAGAAGTTGTGATATATGATAGACACAAACTCAACATGAGAATTGTTAAAAATCAAATGTTACTCAGAGCCAAGATGTTTAGCATTGTGCTTCAAGATAAAGTCTTGAACTGCCCTCATTTCTTCATATTTTGCTTCTGTAGAGCCAGACTTTGTTGTTTTTTAATGTAGTCCTGAGGAATAGTTCTCCAGGCTTTCTGAAGGACATCTTCAGCTCTTGTTTTTGGCTCTCATTTTCAGTTCACTTCCTGTACCTGAGCAGTTTCAGAGGAATGTTTTTTGTTTCTTAAGCCTCACACTGACCTATGAATGATTCAAGGATAAAACAACATCCAACTTAAGGCATGAACCAGTGTGGAACAGGTGCAGATGATGACCGATCAGGCCGGGAATTAGTATACTGGGGATGCTGAATTTTGAGAGGTTGTAACAGACGAGAGGAGAAATGAGGTCGCTCTTTAGGTTGTTGCATAAACAAGGAATTTAAAAAACTGTGCCCTTAGGCACTTTGCAGCCTTTTGCAGTAAATAATTTGCTCCAATTTTTTTCATTTAATCTAAAATGAGGGGTGGCTCAGTACAGTATGTCTCTTGAAGTGTCTTGATGTATTTCTGGAATGGTACAGTACAGCAAGACAGCAATATCTATCATCTTTTTCTTTCTTTTTAGGTACTATTAATATTTGATCTGGATCAATAGGCAGACCAGCAAAATCAGTGAATTGACATTGATTAGCAATCATTTTCAGCTCCTGCAGATGGCGGGTGTAAAATAGCACCATTGCCACTGTAGTAGGCAAGACGGAAGCAAAAATGCTGTCATGGTTACAATGTGGTATAAAGTATTTCTGCAGGTAGCCCATTGTTTAGCTGGAAAGCTGCTTAATAATAATTAATATTATATAATAATAAAAATATTGGTGAATAAGAAAAATTTAGGGGAATTTTTTTAAAATAATATTAATAATAATATTCATTTATTAAGCCTACTTTTTGAACTTTGAATGCTTTTTCATTCTTTTGGATTAAGTCCAAAGTACTGGATAAAAACAACAACGCTATCACTTTCTTTAAGTTTGGTACTCTACTGTTCCTTGAATTCCTGCTTTTAGTCAAAAGTGTCATATTATTTAGTCATTTCCTCTCATGGCAATCCACTTCCTGTTCGAATGCAATCTCATGGGCTTTCCACTGTGGGGTTTAAACCACCTGATTGCACACTAGTGTGATGCAAATATGTCAACTTGTAAATTAAGAAATCTGTTTGGAGATACTTTTACCTATTAATATTGTGTATTAGCAAAAATTCTAGGTGGCCACATAATTATTGGCACTCAATTATTCAAGAGAAAGAGCAATAGTTACAAGTAATAAATATTCCATTCAAACAATCAGAGAAACCACTTTTCCTTTAACACCAACTCTTAAACTCTTAACCCGTGATGGTTACATAATCCATTAGATTTTGTAACTACCTGGTAGGGTTGCACAAGTTCTTCTTGAGACCTAACACACAAAATGCTGAACCACCAAGCCTTATCGGTTTGTTGTGGTCGGACTTTAAGGCCTTGTACACATCAGTGTTTCGGCAGACGCATGTAGATCATCCTGTGTGGTTTGGCTAAAACACTCGTTCATTGCATGTTCTTTTCATATGAAGGATGCCAAAAATTCTGAAAGCACTCTAAAAACATTTGGTCATTTGTTGTGAAGTATTGGTGTAATCTGTGACCTGGTTATGCTTCGATGATGCACCAAAACGTACATTTTTTGTGTATATTTTATTTTTCACTTATCTGAAAGCACAGCATTGCTATTCTTTTCATGCGACCTGTTTTAGAATTATACACGTTTTTTTTTCTCATCTCCCATTAGGCTCGTTAGTGGTTTCCATAGGAACTACGCTGCCTGCTAAGGAGACAGCAATTTGTTATTTATGCTATATTTCCGTGAAGATAATGTTTCGGCGCTCAGTGCCTGCAGTGACGATAGACGTGGGCTCGATTAGATCGCTGCTAATGAGAAACACAGGAAGGTGATGGTTAGACGGTTGATTATCGAGCTCGTACTTCTGCCTGAGCTGTTATTATTTTCTCCCCGTGCCGATAGAGATAATTTATACCTTGTCCTCATTAGCGCTCGATTTGCTGGTCAGAGATTCAGGCTGATGTCAAATACAAATTACTGATAACTACTGTAGGGTTTTGGTTTCGGCAGGATTGCAAACAGTCAAAAGAATAGACTTTCTCAGACATTAGCATTTGTATGAACTTATAAATAATTGCTGCTTCTGAAATTGATCAACGTGTTAAATTGATAATGATATTACAGTTTGTTGCTTATAATGTTTTACTATTTATTTTATTTTTTTTACCACATAGAAGTGTATCTTCTGTACTAAGCAAAATTTTAATTCCCAACATTTCTCACACACCATTTTGCCTCCATGTTCGAGCACTTGGATGAGCTTTTAATTAACGTGTAGCCATGTAGTTAATGGGTTCTTGCTGCGAAGCACTTAACAGCTGGTGAAGGCTGTATTCAGGAGGAAAACAGACCAAACCGATTTCTTTGAAAAGACACTGAGTATAATCATTTCTTTTAATCATACCGAAAAGTTTTAAAGATGAGAAAACACCAAGTGTGAGGAAGGGATATACGCTCTGAAAGACAGCTCAATGAGCACTCTATCAAGCATAAAGCATACTAACATGCTTGTTCATAACGGCTGATCGTATAGCCGTTCCACATATTGCCATGTTTTAGGGAAGAACCCAGATAAAGCTCAACTGGAAACAGGATCATGTTTGTCCCATTTACCATAAAGTACTCCCTAACACACACAACGCTGATCCGGTTAAAATCTATACTAAAGATTCATCAATCAATGAATACATTGCTTCTGTGACATTCTGATAAATATTCCTTGTGTAAATTAGATGGTGACAGGGACAATGGAGGCTCAGATGGTTGAGGCTCTGGGTTGCTGACTGGAGCATTGGTTGTTCCACCATCATAGGGTCACCACTGCTGGGCCCTTGACCAACCTGGAGAAATATGCATTATGCAGTAGATAAGGTAGAATGCAGTAGGAAGGACATCTAACAGAAAAGGGACAAAACCCAAGAAACAAACATTTGCAACAACATTCGCAACTCTGTTGAGCGGAATGCATTTCACAACACGCATTGTGGATGAAATTACCTCATTGGGTTGCTTTGCAAAGGGTTTCTGCCACATGATTGGAAGATTAAACAATTTAATGCATGATTAAGCAAGTGTACAGGTGTTGCTAATAAAGAGGCCTATCCAGATAATTCACTGTGCAGTAAGTCCCCTACATTAGATGGTGACATTAGAACAAGTTCAGTTCCAAGAGCTCGTTCATAAGTCTAGTTTGTTCATAAATCCAACAAACAGAGTTTAGGTACTAGGATGCCAACACAGTTGGCTATACACAGTATATTACAGTACAGTGTTCTTTAGAATTGTGCTGATCATTGAGCGATTTATGCGAAAAAGCAATGTCTTCCATCTTTTCACCTCTCTCCATTCTCTCGATTATTTTCACTTTTGTCTCCATTGTTATTGCTTGCCACTTCTTACCCAGTAGCAGCTTCATCACCGCTGCTTATATGTTTGCTTCTGGACATCCTGGGCTTGTACGGCACTTGGAGAGGATGCACGCTGCATGCATCTGACAATGTACATTGTACATGTGACCTAACTTCTGCAAATGAACTTGCACAAATGCATGTTCGTATTTTTGAAAGTTCATAACCAAAATGTTCATATGTAGGGGACTTACTGTACTAATATTTGCCTCTTAGATTAAAAAGTAGAGTGTGAGCCTCTAATGCTGTGTAACATATCATCTAAGGAAGGATTTAAAAGATAATGCCTGCAAGAGAAAGCACATACACAGATACTGTATAAGGTCTGTAGGTTTGCAGCAGAATTCATAAAAAAACTAAACTTACTGTATATAGTTAATTATTGAACGAAGCAATAAATAAGGCATGTTCATATATATGCATGAATAAACCAGTTATGAATATAGAATCTGGACGTGAATAAGTAACATGGCATAAAGTAATTAACACACGCATTAAACTGATGATGACTGCAATACGATATGCATGATTATAATGAAATTGAATTTCTCTCTTTTCATTGTTCATTATTCATCCAGCAGCAGAACAAGCAACATAAAATCGAAATCAACAGCACGAAAAAAAAAAACCCTTAGCTCAAGACCTATCGTCTTTATATCTCTGGAAAACTAAAGTATATGTCAATGTAATAATAATTAAAGAAGCCTCCCTTAAGAGAAATAACGACATGACTGTGATTTAATTTTGACATGTTCTGCAGACAAATATTAAAAAAGAAAAAAAAGCACATCTCATATCTTACAGATGGCTACAAAACACTTTACTTTCCTTTAATGGTTCATTAGAGATTTGGAAGAGAATGAGCTCATATTAGGACGTGAAAGGAAACGATTAGAAATGGCGTAATGCAGCTCTGAAATTTTATTAGAAGCCGAGAAGCGGAGACGTTATGTCTTTGTAATTTATGCCCGGTCGAAGAGTGGAGGAAAATTACCTGGAGATGTATATGAGATATGACGAGGGGTTAATGAAACCTAGATGAGATACTTCACCAGAACTCATTGCTGCATGTCAGGTTTCAGATTAAATGTTTAGAGGTTTATCAGATAATTAAAGGCTCTTGAAAAAGTTCTGCTCTGCCTTTTTGAAAGGGAGCGATTCAGGTCTAGGGCTCTGCTTAGATACTATAAGAGGAGCAAACATGGAGATCAAAATGTTTTAAAAGTGTAGAATAATTTAAATGAAAAAAAAGGGAATTGTGATTTGATATGGTGGATTATTAAAATAGTCAAATGTATCTACTTTACTAAATGTAAGTAATAATTATACAATACTAAATAAATAAAATAACCTAATACAGTGGAACCTTGGATTACGAGCATAATTCGTTCCGGAAGTGGGCTCGTATTTCAAAACACTCTTAAATCAAAGTGAATTCCCCATAAGAAATAATGGAGACTAAAATTATTTGCTCCACAGCCCCAAAAATTAAATACATAAAAATAATTCATACAAAATATAAAGTAAAAATTAAACAAATTAACCTGCACTTTACCTTTAAAAAAAGTACAAATAAATCCCGACAGATAAGTGTTTCCATTTATGCACGCAGGAGCTGTGTGTGTGTGTGTGTGAGTGTGAAGCTAAAGTAAGAGGAGAGGAGGAATCAGAATCACACAGTGCGTGTGAAGGCGAAAGGATGTGTGTGTGAAGGGACATGGTGGTGGACCCAAGAGAGAAAGAAAAGGGAACTTTAACCTCTCTAATGAGACTTTCTTTTGCTTTACACGCGCGCACACACGTGTTATAAAAAACAGTACATGCGCACTGTACACACACACATACGAACACATGCATACTAACACAAAATAAATTTTTTCACACACACACATGGTCACAGTGTTATAGTAAACAGTACACACGTGCACGGATGTTGATTATACCAGTAAGAGACGAGCACTAAGACCCAGCAGGGGAGACAATTACCCACAATTCCGCAGCGCAAGAAAGAGAAAAACCATTGGCTCAGTTGTGATCACGTGACGCACGGCATCAAAACAAGAAGCGCATGCGTGATACATGATACTTGGTGTAAACCAAGACTTGTTTGTTTCCCAAGTCAAAATTTCTTAAAAATCTTTGCTCGTCTTGCGGAACACTCGCAGACCGCGTTACTCGCAATCCGAGGTTTCACTGTATTTTGATTAATATATGCTATAATACGAGGAGTGTTCAAGTCAAATCAGGTCTTGTCATGAAATTTCTAGTGAATGAAGCCATAAAACATGTACAGGATGATCCTCTTAAATCAACGGATAACTTGTTGCCAACTTGTGGAAGAGATGCACCTGGGAACTGTACACACACTCATTAACCAACACCACTTGCAAATTACAGGAACTAGGCAGGGAGTCATTGCACCATCCCCGTAGAGTCCTGACCTCGCTTCAAGCCATTTCTACATGTTTGGGACATTAATTTGGGGGTTCCTGGGAGACCAGCGTTTTATGATCATGGCTCCAGCGTACTGAAAACTTTCTACCTTGATGATATCCAAGCACAACTGAAATGCTAATAAGTGCATTAGTATATCAGGGGATTATATACAGAAAGAAAGCTACACTGCAAAAAATCTGCAAGTGAAATATTCTTGAATCAAGCCAAACCTATCCACAGTTTCTTAAAATAATATTACCACGGAGCAAATATGTATTATATTTTTTTATGATATTAAATTCTTCAATATTTTGGGTAATTTACGCCGATTAAAAAAATTGTAACAAATAAATAAACTTACTAATAGTGTTTGACTTATGGTACTTACTAACCTGGTAACCCAGTGTAAGGATTTCTGTAAGTTACTCTGGACAAGAGCATCTGCCAAATGTCAAAATCAAAATGTAAAATTGGACGCATTAAATGTCTTGTTTTATTGGCAGGAAACTTTGCTAGGTTTTAGGAATTTATTTCTCAAAAGAAGCCAAATTACCAGAGTCCAGAAACTTGGGTGTAGCAGATATAACCAGGTGTAACGAACCCAAAAGCTTTCTGCACACAGCGCATGTATCTCATTCTCTTGTCCTCAAAGCGTCCACATGTCTTCCGAGTATTGTAGCATTATCTCTCTGTTTAATTTTCTTTTGTGAAAAATGTTATAAATATCGAAGTGCATCACGGTTGAAAAAGATGAAAAAAAGAAATATCCTGTAGAGAAGCTTGGTGCCTTTGGACAATAATTTGCCAAAATGAATGAAAGTCCAAATATGTTGTTTATCTCTTTTTGTTGTCAAACTTTTCAACTGTCAACATTAGCCCAGATGTTAGCATTAGCCCGGTTAGGTTTTAAATCAAAAACGTAGTTAAATATAAAAAAAGAACAATTGCCTAAATTGAACCCAAATAGGACATAACTGTGTATATGACTTTTTAAATGAAGTTTTTATATGATATGATTTTTTTTATAACTAATTCTCCTTTATCAAATCTTATACCCCAGAGCTCCAAAATTTCTTTCTGGTTGATGGTCAGAATGTTGGTCAGAATGTGTTGATTATGTTTCTATTACAGCAGCTTCTAAAATGAGCATAAATTATGACAGTATTTATAGAAGAACAATTTACACAGGGACTTAAACAGGTGTGTAGGATGTACTATATATGTTGATTTGAAGACAACTGTTAATAACTGTTAATTTCTCTCAACAGATGTTTATTTATCATTGTAGCAAAGGAGTCTCCAGTTTTAGCACTTTGTAACAGTCAAAACTGTAAACTGTAGGAACAGTCAAAGCCTAAACTGTAGGAAAGTATTCAGGTGGTAGGACTTGTGATTTCTTAGTGATGTTGGTATGTTTATTGATCGATGATCGGTTGATTTCCTGCGCATTTAAAGTGATTGATTATTTAAAAAAAAAAAATCCTAAAAGACGTCATGCTGCAGGGATTCTTTTCTGCACACTCAGGCAACAGCTGTGTAGAAGCAATATGCGTCCAAGGGCTGTGCACATGTATAATATGGCGGATAATGTATCTCATGGTGACTTGTTATACAATTTTCCTGAACAAATGCTGTACTTTGGTTTTAGGAAAAAAAGTAAACCATCAACAAAGGAAAGAGCATGATATGCAAAATCTGTCACAATTGTGTCATGTTTGTAATGTTACAGTATATGTTCAGTAATACATACTCATGAGAGTTATCCTGGTTGATGTACATGTGTGTAATACACTCTGGGTGTTGTAATCATGAATGGCGGCTGGATTGATTTTCAGCAAACACAGTTAGTACATGAAGCATTGTACTGTGTGAATAAACTGATTATTAATGGATCATCAATTGGTTTACTCAAACTGATGACGGATTATGGAATGGTTACCGACTCACATTATTATTTCTTAGCCATACAACAAGCTGTTAACTGGTTAACCTTAAGATTAAATGTAACTATAAATAGATTTAAAGGTATGCCATTCATTAACAACAACAAAAAAAAATTATAGTATATGATATATGCTAGATCATACCATTTCGTCTATGATATTTGCTTATAATAGCACACCCTACTGTGTTCCTCATCTTAAATTAATCCTGGAATTATTTTACATTGTCCTCTTTACATTCTCAGTTCAGTTTTGTCACTGAATAGCCACTATGTGCCATATTATATCTGCAAGAAATCATACATGGCCACTTCTACAGCAGAGATTTATCTCCTAGCTGACCTACTTCGGAGTGTTGCAGCCTTAATGTGAATAAATTATGACAAAGAAAGTTCATTATTACAATCCAGTGTGAAATGTGTTGATCCTAGAATATTATGCAGATGAAATACCGTAGAAAGGAAGGTTTTGGGAAAATTGAGTCACGTCGAGAGCTCCAGAGAATGCTCTCGTACACAGCGTTAGCAGGATGTTAGAGGCGGGTGGAGCTGGAAGGGTGGATGATGAATGATCATGACGAGCGAGAGCCCTGAGCTGCAGCTTCATCCGACAGTTCAGTTTTTCAGTGTTTTTAATGAGCCTGATCCCCTTGACTTCTCTTTGTAGGAGAATCTGCTCTTGAGGATAGGGACGACCCTGCTACTATAGTGTCTTATACACACTTACAATTGCTGGTCACTTTATTAGAAACAACTGTACACCTGCTTGTTTATGCAGATCAGGCAGATACATGTTAAGATTTTCTTACGCAACATTGTAAGATCTGTGGTTGTAATGAGTGGTTATGTGAGTTACTGTTGCCTTTCTGTTTTGTTCAAATTATTGTAGTTTGGCCGTTCACCATTTCCTCAACAACAACAACAACAACAAGCCTTTAGTTGTCACAAATATTACAGCACAGAGAAATTTTCTTGTTTGCTATGAGAGAGAGAGAGAGAGAGAGAGAGAGAGAGAGAGAGAAAGGGCTCTGCCCTGATTCCGATTCCTTCCCATGGACTATAATATGCACCGTGTGACATGAACTAATATACAGGCGCAGTTTAGGAGACAAAGAGAAATGGTTTGCTGTTGTTAAACTTGTGACATGATTGGAGAGGGGGCTTGAGGGAGTTTATCAACCTTCATGGAGTGACACATCACCTGCTTCGGGATGATTTATGGGCCAGTCGGTGCACCCGGGTACAAACCAGCAGCTCATTTGCCTCCTGAGTTGCTCTGCATAATTGCACCTAATGAATCAATAAAAGGTAGTTAAATCATTTCATCTCAATATTCTAAAAGTCTGTTGATGGAGAGCTCCATCTGTCTTAAAGAGTGAATTAGTGATATTGTTTCTTCTTTTTTATTTGACATTACCCCAAATCCTATTCCCTTTTTTTTTTTTTGTTATTTGTTTCATGTTGTGTGTGTTGTTGTCATCTCTGGAAGTTTCTGCTACCAAAACTACTGTAATTCCTTGCATGTGCAAATGTACTTGGCAATAAAGCTCTTTCTGATTCTGATTATTTCTTTCTTTTTGTTTCCCTCCTAATATATGCCAGTATTTTCAGGAACTGACTGGATCATTATTGGTAGCAGTCCTGATTTATGGCTGGACCTTTATCTTTCTCTTCGCATCATACCTGCTCCTTAACTTCTCTATTTTTTTGTTCATGTCGCTGTGTGATATGGCTGTGCGTGCATCTCTGCAGTGGTGACAGCGCAGCCTTGAGACATATAGCCTCTTTACTTTTGGCTGTACCCTGAGAGAGTGATGACAGCCATGATCAGGACATGCAGGATTTTATGAGAGTTCCTCTTCTAGGAATCATTCAGCACAGACAGACGTAAAGATAACTCACTGAATATATGTCCCTCTATCCCAAAATAACCTCCTTCCCTTTCCTCTTCAGTAACAGAAATAAAACCGATAACCTAAGTTAGTGCATCTTCTATTTCTTTCAGTGATTTGGTCGTTTTTTTTTTTTTTAAATGATTATTATTCTCCTCAACATCTCCTTTCTGAGCATAGCACACTGTTTTGTTTATAATAACAGAAATTAAATGTAGTTAAATAAATAAATAAAAAAATCTAGGCACAGTCTAGCGCATGTATAAAGTCGTATGAATTTCATAACCAGCCACTCACTCACTTACCAGTTCCTAGTAATAAAGTTTTATCACCTGTCAAGGCAGTATTTTCTTACATATAAGTTCATTTACAGGTAATAAATCAAATGTTAGGATTTATACAGCTATCTCTGCATTTTTAAATACAATACTACATTCCACAAAGCTAAAATTACTTAAACTGCTTAAAGCATTAATAAAATTTGTTTAGAATAAAAAAAATATATAAAGCTTTCATGAAAAAAACTTATAGGATTTAGGAATATTAGATAAATATTAGATAAATTTGACTAGGTTCAACATAGGTTTACTTGCTATCACTTTTTGCAGTGAATAAATGTATTAAACTTACCATTCTAGCTCACAATGACAAACAAACAAACAAACAAACAAAAACAACTCTTTATTCCAAGGTTCTTGACTAATTTTTATTATTTAAAAAAAAAAATATTCAAGGTTAGATTTTTACTAATTACTGGAATTACATTAATAAATGCTTTTCTATTTTGCAAAATTCTTTATTTTTTTTATACACAAAGTACACAAACCAGAATACTCACACATTTTACACATTTCACACATGATTCAAAATACAGTAGAAATTTTATTCTTTTGCTTCATTCACTGATTGTGAACTTAAATATAATTCATAAAAAATAATTCAGATAGACAGGGGGAAAGTTTCACAGTTGTTCGTACATGTACTTAACATGCATTGTATCTGATTGTAGTGCAATTTACATGCCATTTCAGTTGTCAGAAATTACTTAAAAAATTTATTACAGATTTTACATATTATTATAAGTGATAAAGTCACTTACAGTATGTTGTCAAACACTTTGTTGTAAATTTGACAATTTGACAGCTTAAGTTCAAGTACTGTATTCTAATAGTATTTTATTACATTTTAAAGTAATTTCCTATCAATCCAAAGTGGATTAGTAGAAATCCTAAATATTGAATTTATATTATTAAATTTGTTTTGTACTTCAGTCTGGACTGGTGGGAGACTAGAATAATGATAATAGTCCTTTATGTTGTTGATGAAGGTGTTGTGTTAGAATGGCAGCTCTGTGTAGCGGTATCTCTGAAATATTTCTGTGTTTGCTTTGCCAGTGGTAAGATTACAGTGTTCATTTTTGTGACTCACAGGTTCATAATGAGAAAGAAAAACTCTCTTTCTTACTGGCAGGAAAAAATAAAATGATTAGTAATTGGTTTTTATCATTGGGACATTTATATTAATGATGTGCATTATGTTTTTTAATTTGATTAAAAAAAAAATAATAATAATAATTTTTTTAAAAACAGGCTATTTAATAAATTTAGTTATACTACCTGGTCCAATAATGCAACCGCTAATCAATGAGACAATCAAATATAAAGATAATTTAATTCACCAGATTATTATTTTTTTTAAATCATCTTTTACAGCCAGTTCTGGTTATTAGTGGATATTTATTCTTTACATTTTTTGGAATATTGATCCTGTTATATAATAACTGCAAAATGAATGTCTTACCAAGTAAAATATCTCGAATTTTGTCAAATGAATCTACAATTTCTCAATCTAGGGTTACAACATAGAAAATTATTATAACAAAATAGAAGATTATTAAGGCTATTTTGAGACTAATCTTAGTCATTTGTAACTGATTGCAAATAATTGTTTTCTGAAAGAAACACTTATTTTATAACACTATATTTTTTATAGAATCTTATATTTGCTTTGTTAATTTCAAACTCTAAAAAAATTTCACATTTGGCTAGATTTGCATTATTGCAAATTATTGCACATATACTTTTATGTAGAGTACTTATAGATGAGCTAGTAGATGCTATGATCATGTTCATCAAGGATCAAAATTTCAAATTATGGACATAAATACTAAACCTTAAATAAAGCCTTGAATGTTACTATTTAATGACTAATTTGAAATCCTGGGATTTATTATATTAAAACAGCAAAAAAATGACATCTTGACAAGTGAAATGTTCTTAAATCTAGCAGAAACCTTTGCTTTTTTAAGAAATTAAGTCCTAAATCTAACTAAATTATCTGACAATAGAACAGGATTTATAATAATAATAATAATAATAATAATAATAATAATAATAATAATTTAAGTAAGCTTAATAAGCTTAGATTTGGTTTGTTGCAATCCTTTTTTAAAAGTGGGGATGAACTATATTCAAGGTATTTTCATTTGCCAAGATATAATTTTTTGTAGTGAATATTGTAAGCCATTAGCAGGATAAATGATCACCTGTGTTGTGATTTATTGGTCACTGATCTATCTTCATAGATTTTCAATGTGGTCTCTGTGCAGTCATCTTGCAGTTCCTTTGGCTCATGGAACCTAAAATAAGAATCCTATATTGGTGATTTATAATTACTAAGATTTTAATGATAATGATGGGAATGTCATGGGGGTACCTGGGGTCAAGGCGCTCCTTGACTTTTGCTATAGACAAAATGTATGGTCCAATCTGTCGTGCAATAGTCATCAAGTAAGAGTTTTCCTGTTTTAACTGGAGAAGATCTTGGAGCTGTGCTGAGATTAGGAAACAATCATCTGCTTTAAAGAATCCATTGAGGAACATTGAGATTTACAGGAACATCCTAAACATCATCTTTGGCTTACCTTCGTAGATATCCTGCTCATTCGTGAGTCTTGGAAATGTCTCCTCACATGCCTGTTAAAGAACATACGTATACAGTGCTGAGGTGCAGTAAAATATTTTTTCTGCCGTGTTTCTACATACTAACAGAAACTGGCATGATGAGTAGGAGTGCTTCATGATGATATCCTTCATACTCACCTCCTCGAACATGGTTCTCAGAGTCTGCATGGAAGAGTATTGTGCTGTGATCTGTTCGTCAATGTGTACAGATCTCTCCAGGATCTCCTTGGTGGAGTCTGTGTTGATGAGCGAGTGGTGCTTGGTCAGGTCTCTGTGCAGCTCCTGCATCTGATCCTTCAGCTTTTGAATCTCTGTCTGTAGAATCTGGTTCATAAATTAAGACGAATTTGTTACTTGAGTCAAATTATATCATGAATTAAAACAAATGCCTGCTAGCTACATTATTTCAATTACAAGACCTGTTTGTATTTTAAGAATCATAAACAACAATGAAAAAAAAAACCATCTGGTACTGTAAAACATTCTTTGACTCGTCCCCCCCTGAAGTGAAAATTTTGAACAAAAATGCTTCTAGTTCTACGGCTTTGCTTTTCTGATTAAGTCTAGTGCTGTTTGACGTAGGTGGCGGATGAGTGTCTCACCTGAAACTTGTTTTCATAGTTGCGACAATGCTCGGTGAAAGGCGTCTCCTCACCCTCAGCCAATAGGACTTTAGTAGAGATGTAGCGGTGTAAAGCGGTTCTACGTCGCAAAGAAGGGACCTGAGGCATTGCACTAAGAGAAATCGATGACATGGACTGAGAAGTTTGTAGCCTGTTAAGTAGACAAGCCAGGGAAAAATTATCGCAATATGTACAGTTCATGCTACAAGTACAGTATGTGAAGAATTTCACTGCAAAAAATTACATCTTAGCATTTGAGATATTCTTGAATCTAAAGAAATAATACTACAACAGACCAAATATAAGATTATTTACTTATTCTCGTCAAAATTTATCAACATTTAAGTGAAAATGTATTGTTCTATTAGCAGATAATTTTGTTTCTTTCAAGAAATAAATTCCTAAAACTGGCAAAATTATTTAAAATGATCACTTAAACTTTTAGTACATTGTGACAAATAAGCTGAATAATCTTATATTTGGTTTGTTGTAGTATTATTTTTTAGATTCAAGAATATGTCATGTGCTAAAATGTAATTTTTTGCATTGTTAATCAGAAGCATGGAGATGTAGGAGATAAGAGTCATAGTGTGATGATTTCTTTTATCCGTTTGTCAGATTTGTGTTACAAAAAGAATTATGAGGAAATGTACTCAAGGGATTACTAAACAGAAATTAATTTATCTTAAAGGCGTGATTAAATAAATGCAAAGTAATCATATTAACAGTTATGTAATGTGTGAACCTAAACACAGGGTTCTCATTCTTCTAATTAAATTCCATGATTTTTATTATTTTGTTCTTAGATTTGAAGTTTCCTTTAACAAATTTATTGGTAATGTTTAAAGAAACTTAGGGTCCTGGATGTTTCCTCCCCAAGAAAAAGTTTGTGCAAGAATCCTACAGCGTAAACTTAGTATAGTATCTAAAAAAGGAAAAGGTCTACATTAAACATTAAATTTTAAATATGGTCAAATACAACCATAAAACTATTTACAATTTAAAAAAATGTACTATTACATAATGATAACAAACAAGATTCATATTAATGGCTTAACATATGAAGCCACTATCAACAGAATTTGGATTACCGTAATGATGAAGATCTGTCAATCACGTTTTTCTGTTGTCTAAACACACAGATTTTCACTCAGAGTTCCTTGCAAGTTTCTAGGCAACATGTGGAAGCCTCGGCCACTCTGCCTGACCTGCACCAATTTAAGATAGCGTCATGGTTGGCGAAACAAGCTGGCCTCACATCCCACCCTCTCTGTACGTCAGACCTGTGCTCAGAGCTCAGTCCTGAAGAGTTCTGTGTAATTCTGTTAAAAATAGTGAGAACCCAAAACGTTCCCTGGGCCCGTGTGTTGCCATGGTCAGGCTCAGGCTCGGCTCAGAGAGAGCCGAGAACAGCAGGGGATGATTGATGTGGAAAATTGCTGACGACACCTGTGTCATTCAATATCCTCAGAGAAAAGGGGGCAAAAAATTCCTTGTTGTTACCTACAACCCAATCAGTTGACAACGGCATACGTGCTACATGTACACAACATTTGTACATGCCGATAGATAGGGTGAAACAAACACTGCAGGTTTCCAGGAATGAGAATGAGAAATCCCAAGGAGAGGTTATTGTTATTGCAGAAACATACTGGCACCTGACAGAGGCCTTTAAATAGACTGAGCACAGTGCTAGACAAGCTTTAACATTTCACACACTGTCGTTCCAAAACACTCCTCTTTGGTATGCAAGTATGCTTAGCTCCACATGCTGATGATGCCAACCAGGCACAAGCAAGAGACTGTAATGTTTAACCATTACAGTGATTATAATCAAAATGCTAGCTCCTACACTTGGCATAAATTTGTTCCTGTAATTCATCTGGCCAGACCTCAAAGTGCTTCCGCCCATGATGACCTGTAAACACCATTTAAGCTTTGAGCTTCTCAGAAATTGGTTATAAAAAGTATATACCAGAGAATGGGAATCATTACAAAGCATTTAGTCACTCTTGGCCCTTCTGCAACTTTATTCTCAAAGCATTTCAGTGTTCAGGACCTGGCCTCCCATCATGCTGACCTTGGCCACCAGAAACCAACACCCAGAACTGATTTGAGGGTCAGTGCTGCAGTTTTGTAACACTACCAATTTCTGGCTCCTTTCCCTATACAGTACAAGGAATATTATTAAACAAATCCCTCCTTCAACAAAGTTAACATAAAGAACTTTATATTTTACATAACATTTAAAGATTGATGGAGCATAATGATTTCTGTGAAACTGCTGCTGCTTCAACATTTTTAACAACATCTCAGTTAACATTTATGTATGTGGTAAAGTTGCAGCTATTTTAGTAGTTAAATCAGACTTATCTGTTATCTGTATATACAGTACAGACAATTATAGAATATATAAAACATCAATTAGTTATAGACATACTCGCACATTTATGCACTTTTCTTCCAGTTACATCATGTAGAAGCTATCCACTTAGCTTTTATGAACTGTTACATGGAGAGAGCGAGACAACAAAAACTAATACAATGAACCTTTGGAAAACAAACAGGATGATAAACGGTCACCATTATTTTGTCTTTATTAGTGTAAATATTCTGATATTTTTCCACCTATCTTAAACCATATCGTATTTTGATATACAATTACAAGCCTGTGATGGTTAAGAAACAAGTACAAATAGAGGTCATCTGATGTTTTAGATTTAGGAATATATGGAGAACCATTTGAAAGGAACCCAAGAAAGGATCTTTTTAAACCTTAGTAGAAACAGTTACTGAACCCATCAAGACACACTTAATTTTATATTCTGTTCAGAATGCTCTGGAAGTAGAGGTACTGTATAACCACAGGTGAACCAATCTATAAGAAAAATGAAGAAAACAGTTTTTCATAGTCAATCTTTATTCATGACATGGGTTTCTGGAATGTTCTCTTCTGGAAATTCAGCATTGGACTGGAGTCTTTCAGGGCAAACCCTGAATATGGTTATGAAGGTTCATGACAACTTTATGAGACAGTTTGGTCAACTAACTCATGATGACAAAGACTGGAAAAATTGTGGAGAAGGCTTCACATAGACACCTGCCTGACCCTCTAGTCTGGTTCACAACATAACCACTGGTCACATGGTCAAAAACAGACCTTGTCATAGCAAGCCCACTTCCTTAGGACACACGTAAACTGTAATAACCCTGCATTGCTTTAGTGCTAAAATTATAACCCTCTCCGAGCAATAAATTTGTCAAAAAGATATAACCTGCCTGTCCAGTCGATTGTTCAGTTTGTTGGTTGTAGTTGCTGGATACAGGTTGTCCAACTTGGCAGAGACCATGACAGTTTGAAAGCCTTTTTAATTTCCAGCCTGGACATCAGAGATTGGATTTAGTTGCTCAGAATTCTGAACAGAATCGTTTTGAGAAAAGGAAGTATTGAAACTCTTGGTTGGCATTTGGCGAGTTCTTGTAGGAAAATATTTGTAAATGGGTTGCAGTGACCTGAACATAGAATAAGAGCCTCGACCTTGTCTGGCTTTGAAGTATGGATTTTGAGATAAACTGGAACTGCTAACAGTAGGTTGCCATGGGGAAATGCTTTTGCTAGCCTGAGAGAAAGTTTGATTGTAATTACTTTCCCTTGTCTTAGCACTGCTAGATGGCACATGCCCTGATGTGCCTATACTTATAGATGTACCATAGTCATGGTCTTGTAAATTTATATACTGTATGAAACGTACATTCACATCAACTACCAAACAGAGTTTTATTAGTAATCTCCCAGAGTTCCCAACTTCGATTAGATCACCGTCTGACCC
>JAOVVA010000001.1:15528598-15548295 GCA_028565275.1 Leiocassis micropogon
TGTAGATGATTTTGTGAAAAATCTGCTAGCTGCTGGCTACTCTGTAGTGGATTGGATGTTCCCTGCAAATTGATGGCTTGAGCTGGTTTGAAGAAAATTGATGGTTTCTAGGTTGTGTCTGAGGAGCTGTAGGAATTTCCCTGTTGAATAAACTTAGGGTCTGTGGTTCTTGATTGTTGATTCATTGAAGGTTGGGAAGTAAGCCTTTGGTAGTTAATTCCTTGGCTGTGCTCAAAAGGCTTAGAAGTTTCAGCCAGAGGTTGGTCAATTGTCACCAATGGCTTGATGTGTGCATGAGGTTCATAAGTGCTCTGGGCTTGGTTAATGGCTGGTACAGGTTGGTGGTTACTCTGATTTGGATTCATAAATGTTATCATGGGGCCACTTGAGATTATCATGTTTAGAGAGGGTTTTTTCCTTGAATATGTAGCAGGCACAGAGTTATAAGCATTTACTTCTTGTGTGGCATCATAACTAATCTGAGAGAATCCAGCATTATAAACATTTGGTATAGATTTAGAGGTTGACGTTACAGACCTGCTAATAGGAAGGTTATAGTATGCAGAAGGCATGGTTCTAGTGGAGCTATGGGCACCTTGTGGTTTTAGAAGTCTATACACTGGGCCATATGGTACAATATGAGGATTACTTTGATCATCCTTAAAATATTTGCTAGAACCTATAGGCTGCAGGTTTTGGACAAGATTGGAATCATTGTCTGAAGAAATGGAGTTGAAGGAAGAAGCCAGACCTGGCAAAACATGATTGTCTTTCAATTGCAAGATGCCATGCCTTGATCCCTGTGAGGTCACTCCAGAGGAAGAGGATATGGCATTGTAATTAGCAGGCTGGAACGATGGATCATTATTTCCTCCTGTTGATAACATCTCAAAGCAAGGACCTTGGCCCTTTATGCCACTGCAAGAAACTTCCTGTGGCAAAGGGTCCCTTCTTGCAGGGGTTTTTTCTGCTTCAGCTAAGTTTCCAGGTTCACCTCTATATTGAGAGCCATAGCTGTAAACTGGACCACATCATGGAGTTAATATGTAGATTTTTATTCAGTTTTTAGACTTGAAAATGTTGTAATGAACTCACCAGGGTCAGCATAGAAGTTTACAGCAAGATTCATCAAGAGCATTTAAAAACTGGGAAAATAAAATGTACCTGGACTCCAACATTGAAGAACCACACATTAGATTCACCTTAAAGGCATATTTGAGCATTTAACAATCTTTAATCCAAATCTCAAGGCTCAGAACTCCAAGGAAATACAGAAATCCCAAACCCAGCAACTTTCTGTAATAAGAATATTATACTGAGAATAGCAACAGTTCATTATTGAATGCCTGGAACTCCGATTCACAACACCTGCTTCTTATGAGGCATTAATTGGTGGTCAGGCCTTATCCCTTTACACACAGATTGTTTTAGAAAAGCCAAGTAATTAGAAGTTGATCCCTTAATCTGCACTGCTGAGTGGGGATTTTTTTTTTTTTCGATAAGAAAAGTGTCTTTAATTAGCTGAAATAATGGCATTGCTTCTTGCTGCTATAATGTTGCTGCTTTGTGCCCACTTTTCTCACAATACTCATCCACTGTAACCCTGACCAAAATAAATCAGTTCCTGAAGATAAATGAATTGATAAATGTTATCTGATGTTTTTTTTACAATCGTATGGTTCCATGGCTAGCTTGCTGAACTTGCTAGCAAACTCTAGCATGCCTTCATATTGTAAACATATTTTATGTGAACAGATTTTATACAATTTGATAGATTGTGAATAACACGCTACATAGAAAACTAAAAAGCTTGTTAGAAAAGTATCTTGTTAACTAGCCAGCTAGGTTAGATAAGTGTAGACTCGTCTTTATTAATCAGATTCTCAAACATGGTTCTACACTAATCTAACCTGGCTAGCTAGAAATTCAGCCTGTTAAAAAGCTTGCTAGGTTAGATTATTGTAGTATTGTACAATGATCAGCCATACCATTATGACCACCTGCCTAATATTGAGTTGGTCCCCGGTTTGCCAGCAAAACAGTAATGAACTACTGTACAGTATGTGTTCTGACACCTTTATATTGGAACCAGCATTGACCTTATTTTCAATTTGAACTACAACAGCTCTTTTATTGGATCAGTCTACTCAGACTAAGCTTCACTCCCCATTTGCATCAATGAGCCTTGGCCACCCATGACCTGCTGCCAGTTCACCGGTTTTCATTCCTTCAGCCTGGGAATATTCCACAAGAGCTGCGGTTTTGGAGTTGCTCTGACCCAGTTGTCAAGCCATTACAATTTGGCCCTTCTCACAGTAGCTTCATTTCCAATATCTTGATACAATGACGGCTGGAAGTGTGTGGGATATATTAGGCAGCAAGTAAACCTTCAGTTGATGTTTTGGAAGCAGAAAAAAACAGGCAAGCATAAGGATTTGAGTGACTTTGTCAATTGAGTTATGCACATGAGGAGCAAAGGCTGGCCCTTGTAGTCCGATCCAATAGAAGTGCTAGCGTAGATCAAATTGCTGAAAGGTTAATGCTGGTTGTGATAGAAAGGTATCAGAACACACACATTGTGCATCACCTACTCAATATGCTGGTGGTCATAATGTTATGGCTGATTGGTATTTGCTCATTGGATTCTCACGCGAAATTAGTTACGTGGATAGAAAAAAATATGACCTGTCAAAAATAATAAGATCCTATCGATAGTTTTGCCGGAGATGGTCTAAAATCTTATCGATTAATAAAAATAAAAAAACAAAGAATGCAAAAACTATGGAAAACCATCCAATTGTAGTTATGATTAATTGAGATCATTGGATAGAAACAGTGTGTAAAAAACATATTTATGATATTTTATGTGCAGTATTTCTTTTTCTCAATCAGTATTTGTACAACTGTGTATTTTATATGCACACATTAATTGGAAGATTTTTACATAAGTAATTTTTAGCTCAATTCCTAGAAAAAAGCCATTGTGAGATCCCAAGCAGTACAGGGAGACGGACGGAGGACCAACACCTTAAAAACCTTATTTAAAGAAGTAATTTAATTGTAACTCAGTCCAGTGGAAAGCCTGTGGAAGCATAACCACTGTACTGCAAAGTTCAGCTCTCCGGAGAACATTATAGCTAAACTATAACATAAGAGTTCATGTATGGGGTTAAAGTGAACTTTAAGACAAAACACACTTCACTAAATCAGATTGACATCTCTCTGAATTACATAACCAAACATTAATTTTTGACTGGTCAGAGGGTGTTCATTAATTTTCTATGACAGTAGCTTGGACAATAATTCCAAATGTGAGCTTATATTAATGCTGTTTATTATATAATTTTGTTTCTAGTGTATAGTAAAATATAATTCACAAATACTTGCATTGCAGGCATTCTTCATAAATGGGTTGAAGAAAAAAATACAGTGATGTTTTTTTTTTTGGAAGGAGTCAGAGCAATGTTCTGTAACTTGATTCAAAACGTGCTTTCTGGTAAATAATGTACTTCAATGTGTCAAAAGTAAGTTCTACCAAGATGTTGAATGATTTATTCATAAATATACTGTATCTTCTATACCGCTTATCCTGTTACAGGGTCACGGGGGGTCAGGAGCCTAGCCCAGGAGACTTTGGGTTCAAGGTAGGAAATACCAGAATATACTGGACAGGGTGCCAGTCCATCGCAGTGAATAGACATATACACACTACAACACTACAGGCAATTTTGGGAAAGCCAATTCTGCATATCTTTGGACTATGGGAGTAACCCGGAGTATGTGAAAGAAAACCCACCAAGCGTGGGAAGAACATGCAAACCCCACGCATAAATTGAACCTCTGACTCTGGAATGCTATCCACTATGTCACTGTGCCACCTTGTGGTGTAGTGTTTTATTTCTAACATATGATGTCTTTGTTCTTAAGATCACAAAGAAACTCGCTCTCTCCCTCACTCATTCTCATTCTTACTCTCTGCCTATCTCAGGGGACTTGAGGCACAAGGCAAGTTACACCCTGGATGGGGTGCAATTCTTTTGTAGGGCACAAGCATGCATGCACACACACACACTCATACACACTCACAAACTCATACACTATGAGCAATTTGGAAAATCCAAGTAGCCTAATTGCATGTCTTTGGACTGTGGGAGGAAACCCACCAAACACAGGGAGAACATACATGTTATAATCTAAATGTGATTGATCTAAAATCAGTGCCTCCTTTAAAACTATTTCTTTAAACCAACCCATATGTTCATCTGTAAATAAAAATATATTGTCCTTTCAGACATTGTGCAGTACATGACTGTTATGGCTGGACACTTTGGATATCTGTGCAAGCTTTCTGCCCCCTCGTGGTAAGAAGTCTGTCTTGCATGCTGTTGAATAGCTATGTTCATATCATCATGAACATTTGATCAGTATATTCTTTTTTAATATGCAACATATTAGCTCAATAAAGCACCTTTTAGATTATCCATCTGACTGCACTTTTTACAGTGTATCATAGATATTTTGCTGTTCACTTTTGTAAATTATCTTACCTTTTCTCCTTTAGTGATTAATTTTTTTCCCCCCTAGCCTTTTAATATTCTTCCACACCTGCTTTGTGTGTATCTTGTTTTGTATAATTTGTGAACTAGCTGCTGCAACCTTAGGATTTTTCTTTGGGGTTAATGAAGTTCTATCTATCTATTTTTCGATTGATCCGATGGCAAATGAGTGCGCTTCTCTACTTCTCTGAGCATGGCAGTGAGCAGACAAATAGTCTGCCATGCTGATGACCGAAGCTTCTTTGTTGTTTGTAGAAGTGAAGGAGAGAGTAAGTGCTGGATATACAGACTTCTTTTCAACAGCAAGTCTTACATTTAATTCATTTAAGGGAAAAGGGAGGGAGGGATGAAATTAAAGGACCAAGTCATTTGGCATTTATTTTGTTTCTGCTTTTGATCAATCCTAACTTCTCTATCCAGTCTTCCCAAGTTTAACTGTAAGCCATGCCCCCTTTAGCAGATCTTTTTTCTGACACATTTCTAGCAGGAGCTGACACGCAGGCACCCTTGTAATGTGTGCAAACCACTTCAACAGACTCCATGCCATGAAAAAAAAAACCTTATAATTTTTTTAAACTGCTGACACCCAGAGACTATCTTACTCACTCACACTCATTTTCTACACCACTTTATCCTGTATTCAGGATCGCGGGGACCTGGAGTCTATCCCAGGAGGCTTAGGGCACAAGGCAGGGTATACCCTGGACAGAGTGCCAATCCATCGCAGGGCACACACTTACACACACTTATACACTCATTCACACACTACGGGCAATTTGGGAACGCCAATTAGCCTAACCTGCATATCTTTGGACTGTGGGAGGAAACTGGAGGCACGCAGAGACAGGAATCAAGCCTGGTGGGGAATCAAACCCGAACCCTGGAAGTGCAAGGCGAGAGTGCTAACCACTACACCAACCGCCTCATTTAAATATATTTAGAAATATCAGTTAGAAATAACAGATGAGCATTAGCTTTATTAAATATAAAGAGATGGCTCAGCATGTATCACTGTCTTCCTGCACCTCTAGGGTTGGGGATTAGAATCTTGCCTTTGATCTGCGTGTGGAGTTTACTTGTTCTCTCTGTGCTCGGGGGGTTTCCTCTGGGTACTATGGATTCCTCTCACAGTCTAAAGACATGCACAGTTGCCTGACTGGCATTCCCAAATTGCTCATATTGTATATGTGGGTGCAGTTGTGGGAGTCTCTGTGACATGCAATGGGTTGGTATTTTGTAAGGCTTTCTTGCCCCACCGTTTGCTTTTACAGGTGCCTTTACGCTTTTCTTTATGATCACTATGAAAATACTTTTTTAAATTATGCTGCATTAAATCCATAATAATTATGGGAATGATGAAACCTAGGAAGATGAATAATCTTGCAAATAGTAACATCTTGTATACACCTAAGAATGTTTAATTTTGGGAAACTCATTGCTCTTATATTTGTTCATATCTTATTTTGCAGATGTACAACCTGGTTTCATACAGTAATAAATGGATAACTTAGATGCCATTCTTCTTGTTGTTGTAGGAAAATAATCAACATTAGGATACTAACAGTAAATCTGCTTCATGACAACATTGAGTGTTTTGCTACAACAGCAAAACCCCAAGCTTTTCCCTTCCCATGGTGCTTGTTGGATTTTGTACAGGACTGGAACAAGTAAGAAATAATGAATGCAAAAAAAATTTATTGTAATGTATCATAAAGAGTAAATAAAGAGTGTCAGAGTACATTAAATATTATATCGCACACCAACAACCCTACTAAACGATTCAATTATAAAAAAAAAAACACATCTAGTATATTTTAGCTATATTTTAATGCATATGCAAGATATAAACCGCAACCCATCAGCCAAAATGATTTATCCTGGATATGGTTGGATCCAGTAGAGGGTGATATAACACAGAGTCATTGTGTCAATTGTAATTCCTCAACCTATGCACACATTTGTACACACATTGAAGAAACATTTTTTTAATAATTAGGGCCCAAGCAGGACCCTCTTGTTTTCCTAAGGATTATTATTTTTTTCCCCACCCTTTTGGGCTTTTTAGGGGTCTTAACATGCTCGAAAACTCATAAAAATTGGCAGACAGGTTGGAATCTGCTGCCATCAGGATGGCCCGGGACCCCCAGGGACCCCCAAACGAGATTTTGCTGCATAGCACATACACACTTGCACGTAGGCACCCGAAACACATTTAGAGCTCATTGAGCCGAACAACTTTCACACTGCATGTCATGGGCTCAACTCAACAGGAGGCCAGTTATTTTGGGTTGTTCGCAAAAACACACCCGATGGATTTTGATATACTCCTCCTAAGGAATTTATACGAACGCCACCAAACCGGGCTGATGTTATCTAAAGACATTGAGGACGCAAAATTGCAGAGGGATTTTTGATATCTCGAACTTATAATGCCTTAAACTTACACTGAAAAATGATTAATAACTTTCTGTGTGGCATTATATTGAGTGACATTATATTCAGTGACACCACGTTCAGTGACATTATAGTGTGATGCTTATTTTCCAGCATCTGCGGCCTATTGTACACACGTACACATCACAAATGTTAACACTCACACACACAAACACATCTCACACACACACACGCACGCACACACACACACACACACAAACACACATACGCATGCACACACACACACACGCACACATACATACACACACTTTACAAATGTTAACACTTACACATGCACACCCACACACACTCACATGCCCACACGCAGAAACACACACACCCACACACATTAACAAGTCACATGTCTCACACACACATCACATACATACTAACACACATCACAAATGTTAACACACAGACTCACACAGCACACACACAAACATGCACAAACACATTTACTCGTCATACACAGACTGACACGTCACACACACACACACACCTTTCTCCCTCACTCTCTCACACACTAACCCTCAGACACACACACACTAACGCACTCAACAAACTGACATTAGCCCTGTATAGTGTGTGGCAATGGCTTTTCGAGGTCACTCAAATAACACACAGGTTGTGTGGTGCCCCCGGGGTGGCGATGGCACAGGGTGCTTGGGCCCGTCATCGTTGCATGCAACTATATTTATCTTTGCAGTTTAAAACAAGAGATATTGGTCTGATTTAGAAAAATTACATATTATTTGTAATAATATGTGGCTAAGTGGTAGGTTCCTTGCCTTGGTTTGAGTCCCATCCACTGAATGCATAAAATGGGAGGGTTGCAGCAGGAAGGGCATCTGGCGTAAAACTTGTGCCAAGTTTTGTGCGGACACCTTGACAAGACCAGCCATAGAACAAACAACAGCAACAATATTTATAAAAATTTATCTCATATCTTAAGAACATGCAGTATAATCTTCTTTTACAATAAAGATATGATTCATCACACAAAACATGTTAGCATTCCCACTTTATATGCTACATTCCTATACTTAAACATCCACTGCTTATCCTACAAGAAGTTTGGAACTGCCAATCAACCTAGACTGCTTGTCTTTGTACTGTGGGAGGGAAACCCACTAAGCACGGAAAGAACATCCATAGGTGGGTGTGAAACACAATGTACAACTTTCAGTATTTGATTCATTTTAAACACTGCCTGATGAAAAGGAAATATTGCACACTCTCTGATTTTAGCTTAGTTTTTAGCACACATAGGTGCATCAATTCATGCACTTCCCTTTTTGCATCTTCCTGATGCACCCATCACTCCGGAATAAAGGTCAATCAGGACTTTTCCATTGCTGAAACCTTTTCTTCTAATTAGTCTCACTAGCAAGTGGCTTTCTTATGTATGCACAGCTGTTTACACCACATTGTACATAAGGAAATGCTTTTATCGTAACATAGCTTCGATTTCTATGATTAAATTGTTAAGATGCAGCTTCAACTAACATTAAAGCAATCTCTGATCACAATCATTAATGTTTTTTTTTCTTCCAGGCTTTTATAATGTGTTGGTCAGTTTGCAACCCAATTCCAGCATTTTCAACAATCTCTTTGTTTTGAATTCAGGACTTTTTTTGGACAATTAGGGAACAATTTAACTAAGGTTAGTTATTTTAGTCTTAGAGTTGAACCCTTCTTAATAATTGCTTTATGGTCAGAAATATTATTTAAAACTGGATCACCCGAAATAGTCCAACTTTAGTTTTAGTGGGAACCAGCTGGTACCAATCAAGCTTGGCATCTTTCCACTGAATCTGGGTTTGATTGAGAGCTTATGTAATAATTCCAATTCCGTCTTAAATCCAAATAAATTATCCCTTTTTGTCAGAGTCAGGGTTTGTGTGTGTGTACCATACATGCGTTTTTTTTTTTTTTTACTATGTCCATAATATATTTGGCTTCTGCTTTTAACCATTTCAAGTTAATTTATTAAAAAATAATACAAACTATACACTTAATTAATTAGAAATCCATCTAAGGTACTGTATGTCATTAAAATACACAAGTAAAGGTTTTTATCCGCTTGCTTTCTGGGTGAAAAGAATGAATACTATTTTACAGTTAACTCAATTTTTTTTTTATTTAATACTAATGTTTTGTACCTACCTTACATATTAAATCAGAAACCTGACAAAGAGACAGCATTCAGTTCCCCTTCATATGCACAGAGCTCTCTTTTGTGGTAATTAAAGCTCAGGGGAGTCCATCTGTTCGCCTGCTACGTGTCTATCTGCAGAGAAATGCCAATCAGCAATGCGATTTAGGGAACAAGCAGCTTTAGTGGTGCTTGTTATGAATATTGAATATAAGGAGGAGCTGATTCAAGATCAGTTCTACTGTACATGTCAAGAGATTTATGGTAAGTTTAAAAAATGCAGTTTGGTTCTTTATGACTTGCAGTATTTTTGAAAGTGTTGTTTCTCCACAAGAAAAATACAGTAGTAAATAATATAGTGTTTTCAACCTCGTAGTAAAACACAACTAACTTACTAGTACAATGTAGTAATAGTAAATACTACAGTATACCAAAGTGCATAATATTGTAACTTTCTATATACCACAGCATACAATGGTGTGTAGTACGTTAGTAATACAGATTATTACAGCTGGACGTAATTACTATAGTAAATAGTAGAGCTTACTACAGTGTGTACTAAATTACTATAATAAATACTAGAGTTCAAATTCAAATTTTGTCACATACACAGTCATATACAGTACGATATGCAGTGAAATGCTTATATGACTGCTCGTTACCTTTAAAATCTAAATTATCAATAGAAATAGAAATAAATTAGGGAATAGAAATAAAAAATAAAATAAAGAGAAGAACAGAATATAAAATATAAAATATAGGATATAAAAAAATATTTTAAAAAAAACTATTTGTACTAAATATACAGAGTAATGACTGTACACATATGCAAAATATGGAAATTGTGAAAAAGTGTGAAAAATGAAATGGATATAGATCTCCAGAAAGTATGCAGATATGAAATGACCAGAAGTGTGCAAAATGAAATAAAGTATAAATGCCTGTAAATGTCCAGAAATGTACAGGGTGAGTGCAAATGTGCATGAGTGTACAACTGTATAATGTCCATAAATAGACGTATAATTGTCAGGTGTGAGAAATATCCATAAAATGAACATGCAAAAGGATGTTTTTAGTCCTGTGTGATGTTTAGGTTGAGAGACCTTATCGCCTGTGGGAAGAAGCTCCTCCTTAGTTTCTCTGGGTTGGCCTTCAGGGAGCAGGTCAGGGAGCTCGGTGCGGATGATGCGCTCAGCTGATCGCAACACCCTCTGTAGAGCACGTCTGTCTTGCATGGTGCTGTTCCCGAACCAGGTTGTGATGTTTCCCGTCAGGATGCTCTCTATGGTGCAGGAGTAAACGTTCCTGAGCACCCCGGAGGGCAGTCTGAAGTCTCTCAAGCGTCTGAGGTGGTAGAGACGCTGCCGGGCCTTTTTTACCACGGTGTTGATGTGACAGGTCGTTGATAGGTCCTGCGTGTTGTGAACACAAAGGTATCTGAAACTGTCCACTCTCTCCATTGGGCTCTCGTTGATGACAGGGGTCTGGTACTTCCTCTCCTGCTTAGTGCTGAAGTCCACTATCAACTCCTTTGTCCTGCTGACATTTGGAAGGAGATTGTTCCTCTGGGACCTCATCGTTGTCAGAGATCAGGCCCACAACAACAGTGTCGTCAGCAAACTTGATGATGGTGGTGGAGTTGGTAGTGGCCACGCGGTTGTAGGTGTACAATGAGTACAGCAGGGGGCTCAGAACACAACCCTGGGAGGCTCCAGTGCTGAGGGTGAGGGAGGCTGAGACATGTCCACCCATCCTTACTGCCTGTGGTCTGCCATTCAGTTCTTTACAGAATATAGTCATTTTCTACAGTAAATACTACAGTTTCCCACAACATGTAGTACATTGCTTTAGTAATTACTACAATGTATTACAGATTGAAGTAATTATTATACTAAATATTACACAATTTACTACAGTGTAGTAGTAAATCACCACAATAAATACTACATTTTATTATGGCATGTAGTAAATTACTATAGTGAACTACAGGAAAAGTAAGTCCTACAGTGTGGCACAATGTATAGGAACTTTCTATAATAAATACTATAGTATACCATGGTGTGTAAAATCTTACTATATTAAATACTTTAATTTACTACAGCATGTAGTAATTACTATAGTAAATGCTACAGTTTTATACAGCATATATTCATTTTAATGCAGCACCTAAGAAATTACTATAGCTAAAGGTATTTCAAAGTATAACTTATAGCAAGTGCTCAATTTGTCTATGTGTGACTTGTGTATATGCTGAATGCTTGGTAGGTTTCCTCTGCCTACTCCAGTTTCCTCAATAGTCCAAAGACACCATTAGCATTTCCAAATTGCCTGCAGTCTATGATTACGGGGGTAGTGTGTGTTCTTGTGGCAAGTGATGAGTTGGAACATTACCTTGTACCTAAAGTTTCCTGGGATAGGCCCTGCAACCCTACATCGGATAAGCAGTATAGACAATGGACGAATGTGCCTTAGTGCTTTACATCTATTACAGCTATTAGAGACAGACTGACACCACAGTTTGTCTACTTGCTATCGACGGATACTTCCCACCCTAGAGATATATCCATTTGGCAGTTTCTTTGGCAGTTACTTAAGGAGTCGGGTTGCCAGCTCGATGCCATATTGTCATTTACACATTATGGGCAATTTGGGAACCCCAACTATCCTTACCTGCCTGTCTTTGGACTGTGGGAGGAAACTGGAGTACCTGGAGGAAATCCCACTGAGCACAGGGAGAACATGCAAACTCCATGCACATAGACCCAAGACAGGAATCAAACCCTTGACCCTGGAGGAGCAAGGCAACAATGATAACTACTAAGCCACCATGCCGCCATTACCACCTTCAGACTGTCTGACTGTCTTCTTCTTTGTCTTTCGGCTATTCCCTTTCAGGGGTCGCCACAGCAAATCATCTGCCTCCATCTTACTCTATCCTCTGCTTCCTCTTCTCTCACCCCAACTAACTTCATGTGCATAACCTCACTGCATCCATAAATCTCCTCTTTGGTCTTCCTTTAGACCTCCTGCCTTGCATGGAAGTTCCAACCTCAGCATTCCTCTACCAATATGCTTACAATCTCTCCTCTGAACATGTCCAAACTACTTCAGACTGTCTGACAGTGTAAAATGGAAATGACCCACAGGTTTTCCCATGTCAGTTCCTATATTTCTTGTGGTAAGTTGAACTGCAATGATTCCAATTAGTTAGCTGAAGTGATGCATAGCAGACAGTTAAGTTTGACACCTTCAATACAGCTGTCACTCAAATCATCCATGCCCCTAATTATGCATAATTTAATGGCTTAATAGAATTTTCCTGTTGAATTACAGGATAATTCACCACGTATGGTTGTCATGAATGGAAAATCAAGCTATGGAGTCCAAAACTGTTTTTGTACCAGACTGTAAACATTTATTTATTTGAACATCAGGGGTGGGGTGGCTTAGTGGTAAGCACTGTCTTGCACCTCCAGGGTCCGGGTTCAATTCCCGCCTCTGGTCTGCGTGCATGGAGTTTGCATGTTCTCCCTGTGCTCGTTAGGTTTCCTCCTATTGCTTCAGTTTCCTCCCACAGTCCAAAGACATGCAAATTAGGCTAATTGACATTCCCGAATTTCCCATAGTGTTTGTTTGTGTGTGTGGCCTGTGGTGCATTGGCTCCCCGTCCAGGGTGTAGCCCGCCTCATGCCCTATGTACTGTAGGTCTCCTAGGATAGGATCCAAGCCCCGCAAGACCCTGACTCACTTTTGCAGCCAGCCCCTAGTGGATATTCGAGGAAATGCATTTTTTTTTAGCTCCACGTTTTTTAGAACCGGAAGTTGCCTCTCGAAGTAAACCCTATTCGATTTGAAAAAAACAACAACGTGAAAGTGTAAAATTAACTCATGAGAAACGTTCCTTTATCACACCATTTTTGATAACAGTTCAGCTAGGATAAACCTGTTTCGTTTTTTTGTATTGTGGAAAAAGCTGATTTTTTGACAAATATTATGTTGAATATTATGACGAAAATGACTTGAACACGACGAAAAATTGAAATAAAAACCGAATAAATAAATACAAATCACATTGCACACTCGATTACAATTCCTACAGCTCATCGATTAACTCTGTGATCGATTACTTGACTGGCTTTTTCTCAAAGCGCATGCGCGCCCTTCCTCCTCCCTTTCTGCCAAAAGTATCCGCCATGGCTCCACTCGTAAGTACGAAGTCGTGCTTGAACATGGTAGAATATCTCGTGTCTCGTCCTGGTTTGGGGACGGAAACTGTTAGAGATTTTATTCGAAACCCTCACCTACCCTGCCGCGTGATTAAATCCCGGTTTCACCGAAAAATTGCGAAATTATGAGCGTCTGTTTATAGTGGGTCTGAAACGAGGCCTAGGAAAGCACGTTGTAGGCTGTAAAGAAAAGCCTAAAACCACAAGTACCCAGTTATTCTCAGTTTACGCCCTGAATACGGTGATAAATATCAGTTTTTAAAGTATATATGTTGCACTTTCTGGTTGTTAATGAGTTTAAGACGTTGAGACGAGCTAAAGCTAGGCTAAGGTAACAGATAAATGACCTGCTGTCTGATTAGTCATGATAAAGTAGTAACCTTATAGCTGTTCATGTAGGATCAAAATACTGTGCTTATATTTTTAATTTTCCCAATTAAATATGATGTTTAACAAAATATGCACTATAAATTTTGTTGATTCGTTCTGAGACTCCATATTTAATTAACATTTAAACAAAATCTATATAACCCCTGGTTCATTTTCTTTTCTTTGGCAAGGTCTAGAGTTTGTTCACACTAAACAGTATTTCCTGAGTTTCTTTGCTGTTTCTGATGATCTCCCAATACGCTTGATCTGTTTTACCCTTCTTCACTAAGTGTGATTTTTGTGTATTTGCAGAAGAAGCCTATAGTAAAGGGTGGCAAGAAGAAGAAGCAGGTCCTGAAGTTCACGCTGGACTGCACCCACCCTGTTGAGGATGGCATCATGGACGCGGCCAATTTTGTACGTATAACACGTGCAGATCCGTCATATCACGTAAACAGGTTTTATACCAGAGCACTGTTTGAGCATACAGGATGCGTGAGCTAAAATGTTTGACTTGTGCTTCACTGTTTGAGCCGTGCGAGTGTACCTCGGGTTCTCCAGGTTCCTCCTGTCATGCATGCACATGCCAGACGATGAATGGTTGACTCTAAATTTACTCAAAAGTAGTGTTTGGTGTTATGATCTCAAATTAATATTACAATTAAACCTTTACTTTAGTTATGATAAATTGACTAGTTTTTTTTTTTTTTTTGCTTGTTTTCTGCCGTCATAGTTAATTGGCAAGGTTTTTACTGTAATAGCTCAACTTTACATAAACTCACACTGCGGGGAAAGTATTAACCAAATAAAACAAGTATTAGAAGTTTTTCTTTAAGAAAAAAAAAGATTGACACGGGCATGATTATTTTCCAGTAATTGCCCAGAAGCTGGGATGGTGACTTGGTGGTAAGCACTGTGGCCTTGCACTGACAGGGTCTGGGTTCGATTCCCTTTTCGGGTCTGCTTGTGCATGGAGTTTGCATGTTCTCCCTGTGCTTGGTGGGTTTCCTCCAGGTATTCCAGTTCCCTCCCACTTTCCAAAGACATTCCCAAATTGCCCATAGTGTGTGCGCGTGCGTCCTGCGATGGATACATTGCAGTCCAGCATGTGCCCTGTCTGTGCCAAAGTCTGGCCTCCATGATCCTGTACACAGGTTAAGCGTTATAGATGAATAAATAAATAATTGTCCAGGCCACGTGGTTCAGTGGTGTTAGCATCGTGGACTTGCACATGCAGGTGTGAGAATGTTTTCCCCATTCTTGGTTGGTTTCCTCCAGGTACTCTGGTTTTCTCCAACAGTCCTAAACGTTTTAAAATTGGCCATTGTGCATGTGCTCCACAATGGATTGGCACCTCGTCCAGGCTGTACCCCGCCTTGTGCCAGAGTCCCCTGAGGTAGGCTCCAGGTACAAGACTCAGTACAGGATAAGCAGTGTAGAGAATGAGTGTGTGAAGTCTTCCCTGACATGACTGTGTGTATTACTGGCTTGTACCAACTTATCCCTGGGATAGACCTGCAGATTTCCTGGGCAAATTTAAAGTGCTCAGATAAACGTTTGATTATTATGCATTTTTGAGCAAGCACGTGAGATGTCTATTTCTCCCATTCTTCATGTAGGAGCAGTTCCTCCAGGAGCGCATCAAGGTCAACGGTAAAGCTGGGAACTTGGGTGGTGGCGTGGTGTCAATCGAAAGAAGCAAGAGCAAGATCACCGTGACCTCAGACATCCCCTTCTCCAAGAGGTTAGTTTAGCATTTATGTGCTAAGTTCGTTTTCCTTTAAACTCCCATGTTTCAGGAGACTCCGTGTCTTACTCTTGGAGTGGAGCGTGATGTCTTTTGTGTGGTGTGGAGTTTTTTCTTCTTTTTTTCCCCTTTTTTCCCCCATTCTGTGTGAACTGTAAAGAGAGGTATGAACAAAAATCCTCGATCAAAAGCAGTTAATTAAATACTCTGCATGCCACTCTTCATGACGTTTAATGAGTGTTAACTGAATTGTGATTTTTATGCAACATTCTCCTGTAACACAGAGTAATTGCATGTATGACTGAGTACAAGATAATCTTCTCTCAATTTGCTACATGTTGTCTGTCAGGATTGGGATCGTTGTACATAGTCATATGAATTTATTTTACGTGCGTCACTACTCAAATCTAATAATACTTATACCAGTAATCACTAAATGTGGATCATGGTGCAGGTCCAAAACGCGTGGCAGTTCTATCCGGACTTTGATGCATTTTTTAATAAATGAGAATAGTTCATTTACCTTTTCCCCCTCAAGGTGGGCGTGGCTATACACATCACTCAACAGAGCCAATCAATGCGATAGTTTACTGTGTATGGACAAATTTTGTGTAAGAAATAGAAATGAAAGCACGATACAGCATGGATTACTTTAAAAAAAAAAAAAAAAACGAAAGTAGACGAAGATATTAATGCAATATTAAAAAGCGGTAGTGTGAAGTGCCACCATGTTTGAGCATCTAACCACAGGAATTTAGCAGTCGAAGTTTAGTGGCTCATTTCCGTGTCGGCTTTGATGCAGAAAACGTAAGCTTGCTGAACAGACACCCCTCGAATATACGGGTGTAAGTACATTTAAAGTGTGTTAGGGTAAAATAAACATATGCAATTTAGTGCTGCACAGTTAATCTTGATGTAGACCTGTGCAATTATTTAATTGCAAAAGGCTGCTATTTTTTTCAGGTAATATTTGCAGAGTTAGGAATAAATGTAGTGTTTGTCAATAATTTACATATTTTTGTAATATATTTTTGAGGTGAAAAAATACAACATCCTATTAATGGGATTAATTGTGCCATTGTTTGCTGTCTGAATAATTTTTTTTATATAGTTGCGTATCGCAGTTTAACCCCCCATTACAGTGTCGATCACAATTTTTATTTTCTTCTTTTTGATCAAATTGTGAAGCTGTAATGCATGAAACATGAAAGCAGATTTAGCTGTGAAGTTTTAACGTGTGATGCAAAAGCCATGTTTTGCGTTTTCAGTTTTTGGAAAATATTTACCTGTATTTTTATTTTACCTGTAAAATATTTTTGCTTGTTTTTCTTTGCTTGATAATTTTTTTTTAATTTTAACAAGCCAGGAAAGCAGATTCAGTGTAAGGTAAAGGATGGTAACATGAAACCTCTCTAACTTATTTTTTTTAATGGCATCAACTTTATTTAGGTGAACCCTGAGCTGTGAATTAATTCATTCTAGGCCAGTCAGGAACTGTAATGAAGTGAAGCGTTTACAATACTTGATTTCCTTTTTGCGTTTTTCATCTCTCGTTCCAAAGGTACCTGAAATACCTCACTAAAAAGTACCTGAAGAAGAACAACCTGCGAGACTGGCTGCGTGTCGTGGCAAACACCAAGGAGAGCTACGAACTGCGCTACTTCCAGATCAACCAGGATGAGGAGGAGGAAGAGGACGAGGATTAAACTCATGTTGTTCTTTTGTAAAATTAATAAATTTTCAAAAGAATATGACTCTTGTGTTGATTTTGTTTACTGGGAGGTTAAATATAGTTTATTTATATTTATACAAGTTTTTATGTGCAGTTTAGGTTTAAAGGTCTATACAATTGATGATTAATAAATTATTACATTCATATGTGCATATAAACTTTGTTGTACAAATGTCGGTATTAGACATAGTAGAGATTTGTGTGGAGAGTGGATATTGGTTCTGTTATGCATCACAATTTCTTTTGTCTGGCATTTTTTTATATTTCTTTTAAATTTGAGGTAGTAAAATGGTGCAGTTCCTCAATATTCCTACAGGTGGTGTACTAATCTTTTCACACATTGGCAGACAGCACAGCGTCCCATGTGGTGGAGGCAAATAGTTTATTTAGAACTAACTGTGCTCACAACCTTTTGTGGAATTTAATTGAACACTTGCAAGCATGTTTTTAAAAATGTCCAATGCGATGTGTTGAATTTTTGTATGAACACAAATTAAGTGTTACCGTAAAGTGCATGTAATGAAGGTGTAAGATCGCGTTTAAGTAGATTTTAATTGCACACAAGCGTGTATTTAAAAAATTTACAGAACTGGCTGTTGAATTGAAATTAATTGTTTTTAATGTTAAAAAAAAAAAAAATTATAAGGGCTTTCAAATTAGCATATCTTCTCTTCCCATGGGCCAATTACGATAAATCAAAGTCTATATGTTGCCTTAAGCTCGACCAAATACTCCTGTGAAAACTCCATTCAAATCCATTAGTAGTTTTTGTGATGTGTGCACAGACGGATGTAAATTCAAAAACCATCTTGATATGTTTTATTACTCATCTTGTCTGTCCCTCCCGAAATTCTTTTTTTTGCAAATATCAATATACAGACAAGCATTTTATATAAAACGGTGACGCCAAAAGAATTGCAACATGCCTAGGTATTGTGATAAAATCTTATTGTCCCTGGTGATTCCCACCCATAACAGATACTATGATAGTGTGATACAAGACAGAAATTTAAATAAACATTAAGTGTAGAGCAGTTAAAATATAATGTCATGAATCTCCTGAATTTAAAGTTAAGCTAATAGTGTTCTTTATATACAATTTTAGAGAGACACTACATGGCCAAAAGTATGTGGACTCATCATAGTTGCTTATTAAACATCTCATTGCAGATTAAGTTCTCTTAAGTTGTATAGGAAGGTGTTCTGCTACAGTAGCTGTTGGAGTGTGACTGTTGATTTGTATTCATCCAGTTACAAGAGCATTAGTGAGGTCAGGTACTTGTATTGGGATGTCGAGAAGGCTTCAGTTCCAGTTCATCCCAAAAGTGATCAGTCAGAGCTCTGTGCAGGACCCTTGAGTCCTTAATACACCATCACTTTGTCACTTACAGGAGCATATTTATGCTGGAACAGGTTTGGGCCTCAGTTCCAGTGAAGGTAAACCTGTGAAAGGGTAATCTGAAGGTAAGGCTCACTGATGTGTATGTGGAGTAAAGGCTGGCCCATGTAATCTGATCCAATAGAAGAGCTACTGTAGCTCAGATTGATTAACAGGTTAATGCTGGTTCCGATAGTGAGAAATCAGAACACATTGTACTGTTGTTTTGGTGGTAAAAAGGAGAGACCCAGTAAATATTAGCCAGGTGGTCATAATGTTATTTAAGTTGAGTACTAAATCTTTGAAGTAAAAGTTAAGAACAGTTTTTCAATAAAGATTGTCATATTTAATTGCAGTGTTGGGGGAAGTTACCTTTTAAAGTAACTAATTACATTACAAAATTACTGTCATTAAAAAGTAATCAGTTACATTACAGCGTTACTTTCTGATAAAAGTAACTAGTTAGAGTACTTTTCCATTGCAGAAAATCAAAACTTCTTTGTGATTTCTCATGCATGTTGTTTTAGTCAAGACCTTTATAATTATTCTACCATCACCCAGCAAAGTTTGGCCCATAATCTGTTTAATACTAATACCCCTATCTCACCTACGCGGTATCGCACGGTGGCCATAAGTACGGTTCATCATGATTCAATGCGAGTTTTGGCACTGTGATTAGGTTTCTATCTTTCTGCGTGTTAAACATGTAGTTTTTTGGCGGTCCTCGTGAAAGCTCGCAGACCTTGCAGAACTTTGCGGAACGTCGGCGGGCAATCGCGGTGGTTCACGGTGCCTAACAACACATCTCACCGCGAGTCAAACCGCATAGGTGAGATAGGAGTATTAGGTTTGCATCTTTTTGCGCATCGGTCCTTGCATAGTCAAACCGCATAGGTGGGATAGCGTATAACAGCAGGAATAACAGAGGGGGGTGGGTTATCGGGGGCGGGGCTTGTAGGACGACTTTCACACACACTTGCTAACGAATTGGGAATGACTGCTGTCTGGCTCACGGATTACATATATTGTCTGAATAACGGATTACATTTTTGAAAAAATAACTAAATAACTGAGTACTTAAATGGCGGACCTAACACGTTA
>JAOVVA010000001.1:15573396-15585359 GCA_028565275.1 Leiocassis micropogon
AACAGCATCACCCAGGGTTCGAACCAGCGCTCCCCGGATGATAGGGCGAGCGCTTTACCACTGCGCCACTCGGAGGCCGAGAGGAAGATAGTTGATTACTGTCTAAAGATACTGACTAATGATGAGATCTGAGAGTTGTCCAGGCAGATCTTAAGGCTCCGACGGGTGGAAAATCAGTTTCATTGAGATTAAGTTTCAAGTGATGAGCTGCCATATAAGATTAAATGTCTGCCAAACATGCTGAGATTTGAATATCTAAGGGAGGGAAGGAGAAGGTGAGTTGAGTGTCATCCACATAGAAGTGGTATGAAAACAACCCACGTGTGCCTATGACCTCAGCAAGAGATTGTTCATAGAAATAACAGCAAAGGACCAAGGACTGAGCCATGTGGGACACCACTGGAGAGTCTCTGAGGGGTAGATACCCTCCATGTCACCTTGTATGGCTAACCTTCTAAATAGGAAGCAAATCACTGCCATGCTGTGCCACAGGTTTCAAGACTTGTGCAGATAGTATTATGGTTGACTATGACAGTCAGTCTGTGGAATGTGCCTGTTCAATTCTAGACTAATTAGGATCTTGGAGGTTGTGCTGTGAGAGATGAAGAGACGGATGATTGTAGATAGTGCATTTAAGGATCTTAAAAGAGAAAGAGAGAGAAGATAATGGTTGGTAGTTTATGGTGTCTGCTGGGTCCAGAATGAGTTTTTTTAGTGGATGTAAGTAAGGATGGGAGTAACTCTTCTTCTCTTGAATGACCAGATGATATGGAGCTGTTGATGATGCCTGGATGAAGGGGAGATGAGATGGTCCAGAACATTGTGGAAGAGATGAAGTCCAATTGACGGGTTGTAGGACTTGAGGACGGGATGACTTGCATGATTGTTTCTGTTGCGATTAAACACAATGATTATGCAAAGTTTAAAAACAGCACCTTTGGGAATATTGTGATTCCTGGATAATATACAAATAATCTGTATAGTACTAGATAGTTCAAATTATTAATCAATGATTCATTGTATTTTATCTATTCATTAATGGAGTTCCCACTGTATTTATTCCTATTTTATTTAGGCCTCTCATCGCCAAGAAAAACCCCAAAATCCCAATGTCCAAGATGATGACTGTATTAGGCGCTAAATGGCGCGAGTTCAGCGCCAACAACCCTTTTAAAGGCAGTTCGGCGACAGCCGTAGCTGCCGCAGTGGCAGCTGCAGTGGAAACGGTCAATATCACTCCTTCGATCTCCATCAGCAGCGTCCAACAGCTCTCTCCCATAGGGCAGGTCAAAAAAGCCAAAACCAAAGAGGGCAAGGGTGAGGATATTTTTCTTCCTACTATTAACGTTTGACTTGTACAGTGGATGCACCTCATAAACGTATTGGAAAAAAATGCCTCTGTTACAGGGCCGAGTGCAAGGAAGAAGAGCAAGCAGCCAAAGGACACGAAAAAGAAAGCAAAAGCCAAGAAGCCCAAATTGAAAGCAGGCCAGAGCAGCAAGAGGAAAAAACCCTCCTCTGTAAGAGATAGAGCCAGGAATTCCCTGTTTAAGATGTCCTATTGAATTCCAAAAAAACAACAATCTTTTAAAATTAAACTCGAAAGATTTTTTTTTGTGCTTGTAGAAATGTGTAGAAATGAATCTATAGAAATGTTTACAATGAAAAATTTACATCAGGTTCTCCTGAAACTTTCGTGGTGTCAGTAGAGCTTTATTTCATTTCTTGAACTGTCCAAGGGTCATATTTCAGTTTGTGACCGTTTCTTATGCACATTTAACCAGAATAACCCTTCAAAACGTCTCACAAAACGCTACAAAAACATACCATACTGCGGTGCCAGCTTGGAACAACATATTTTTAAGTGATGTAGAAATAAGAGAATTCTAACCTGATGGAAAGATTCTATCGAACTTTTATATGTGATGGCTGGACATCAGTCCACCATGGTCCTGCCCACTTCTGAAATGTGAAAGAGTCTTAATTTACCAGTGCCAAAACTCACATTCAAAACCAGTCATAGAAGCACTTTTAGCAAGAAAACACATCTTATAAGGTTATGTCATCCTAAACAACACTTTCATCTAGTGTAGCACAGGACTGAATCGCAAATCTCCCTCTGACCCCTGATCAAGGGCACTACTTGGTGTGTGGAACAAGTGATTGTACGTCCTACATAGTGCACTAATTTTCCATTTTGCACTATTTGGGATTTAATCTTGGAGCAGTTAGTAAGCTGTTAATTCGAAAGCTTGAAATTTTAGTCATGTGTAAAATTCCCCCCTGATATCATGGCACACCATTGTTATTTTTTTTAACTGCATAGCCTCTAAACATCGTACTTCACGTGCTGATGAAACTCCACACAATGTAGCCTTTTTTTCTACCCCTGACAGAGCGAGGACGATTTCTTAGACGATTTCTCTGACTTTGATGACATCAGCATTCACAGTGCCTCCGTTCGCTCCGACGCCTCGGGGGTGCCCAAGAAGAAAATAAAACGAGGACGCAAAAAGAGGAAAAGTAAAGAGAGCATTTTTGACATTTTTATCTTTTGTAATATTTTACACCTCTAAAGCTTTGCATGTGAGAAAAAGGCAAATTTCAAAAAAAGATCATTTGAGTTGAACTCCAGCACGTGAAATGTAACTTACTTGGACTCTTACTTTGTCTAAGTGACAGTATTAATGCACTTGCAGCTTTTCTTTTCCCTCTGAACATGTACTTGTGCCTTCTTTTTTGATTGCATGTCCATCCTCTTGGGTTTCCCTCTGGGTGAAGGAGAGGACGGTGACGGCTACGAGACGGACCATCAGGACTATTGTGAGGTGTGCCAGCAGGGCGGTGAGATCATTCTTTGTGACACCTGCCCCCGAGCTTATCACCTTGTGTGTCTCGAGCCCGAGCTGGAGAAAGCCCCCGAGGGCAGATGGAGCTGCCCTCACTGCGTGAGTCAATTTCTTCTTCAGAAAAAAAAAACATATTACTTTTTAGGGATGGGAATTACCAGGAATCAGACGATACAATATTATCCCGATACTTTGATGCTGATTCGATTACTGTTAGTATCATTCTTTTAGAAATATCCTGATTCAATATTATTATCAGATTTCCTTACAATTTTAAACACACTTTGCAAGTTATTTTGTTCGTCCACACAGGATGCTGTGCTTCCTGCCAATGTGTGAACAGTTTAGAATGCATTAACAGTTTAGAATGATTATAGAGGAGTGGCAACATTTTACCTCCTCAAATGCAAACATTAAAAAAAGTCAAATTAATAAAAGAAATTGATTCTGAAGTCAGTGTGACAGTATATGAATTGCCACACCAAAGAATCGCGACAAATTACTACATCCGTTTATTTTCCCATTCTGTATTATTAATAAAGTTCCATAACACCACATATTGTCATATAAAAAAATGTTATACTTTAAGGCCATGTGTCAAATATATATTAAAAATGTCTTCGAGTGTCACTTGAATCTGCAAAAAAGTTTTCCGAATAAAACTTTCATGATAAAAAACTTTCTCAGTAACTTCTCAGTAACTACTGAACATTAGTAACTAATTACTTAATTAATAATTATGTATTTTTCCAGTGCCGACAATATTAAACACTTGGTCACAATCTGATTTTTTATTTCAGTGAGAGATTCTCTCATCTTGCCTCCTTGTCTGAAAATGTAATGTGCGGTTTATTTGACTTCACGTTACGATTTACTTTGCCTATAAGTGACTACGAGCTGAAACAGAAGCTTGTCGACATGGCTTCTATTGCATTTTATACTTTAAATCGAATTAAATTGAACTGTATTTTCCCACTCGAGGGGCAAATGGAATAGAAGACTCTGTAGTGCGGCATATAATTAGTTTCAGATAGCTGCACAAGCAGCATTGATGGGAATAAGCAGGACTTAAAGCATCAATAGATGCACGGATGCCACGGCATCTAGAAATACATGAAGCTTCCTGTCACTGTAGCCCGTTGGCCTACTTCAAAATCTTTTTAGGTTCACGGCTCAGAGGAGAAAAACAGTCCAAAGGCTTGACAAAAATGCCACTACTGGGACAAAGTTGTTTTCTCGGCATGACATCTGTAATAAAATATTTATGGTGTTTTGCGTGTGATAAAAATCTTGTATTTACATGGCAACAAAGAACCAAATGACTGGAGATACAGTAGTCCTTGGGGCAGTACAAGGGGAGGAGCTTGATCTGAACTCCTTATATGTCTAACCCTAATCTCTACATTTAACCCCTAAACCACTCATCTTGTAAAGGAAAAAAAATCAGCTTGTCATTTTATAGCAAAAAACAGCATCTTTATCTCAGAAGAATATTTTAATGCTTTGACATTGGAGACTCCTGCCAGTGTCACCTGAGAAAAAAAAGATTGAATGAATACACCGTTATTACGAAATTAAACATTATTCTAATTAATATCCAGAGTGTACAATATTAAGGAGGATTTTAGATTTTAATTTGAGTGTCTATTTGAGCCACATTTAACGATCTCCTGTCCTTAGGAGAAGGAGGGAATTCAGTGGGAAGCAAAGGATGAGGACGAGGAGGAAGAGGATGCTGCAGGAGAGGAAGAGGACGACCACATGGAGTTCTGCCGAGTGTGTAAAGACGGTGGAGAGCTGCTGTGCTGTGACACATGCCCTTCCTCCTACCACATCCACTGCCTGAACCCACCTCTGCCCGAGATCCCTAACGGAGAGTGGCTGTGCCCGCGTTGCATGGTGGGACAATACTATATAGTTGTTAAATTATATCATGTGATATTATGTGATCATTTGTAAGTACGTGGGAGCGTTCAAGTCAAAGCAGGACTTGATGGTAAAATTTCTGGTGAATAAAAGTGTCCATCTGATTGACATTTACAGACTTCAAGCACAGTACAGTGACTCTTAAAACATCGGGAAAAGCGTTTTTAAGAAGGCTGGACGTCTGTAAATGACGATCCTGGCTGAGGTGGCTCAGAACACAGTAGTGTAGTCGCTTGAAAATCTTGTCTGTGGGAGCTGTACCCACAATTATTCACCAACATCACTTGCGCATTACAAGAACTCGGCTGGGAGTTATGGCCACATATCTCAAAGTGGCCTGACCTCGCTCCAAGCCATTTCCACATGTTTGCGCTATTAAAGGAGTTCCTGGGAGGCCAGCGTTTTAGACATGAACCAGACAGTGCAATCATGGCTCTGGTGTACTGAGAAAACTTTCTACCTTGATGGGATCCAAGCACTAGTGAAACGCTGGGATAGATGCCTTAGTGTAGCAGGGGATTACAGTATATAGAGAAATAAAGGTTTTTTTACTCTCAGAATTGTGTTTGGTTAATCAAACGTCTCGGTTTGACTTTAAAAAAATCATTTAAAAAAATGCAGGGAGGAACTTTTGCACTTGACTGTAGTGGCAGTTGGCTTTTATAGATTCTTTTGCTTTGTCATCACAACCTATAAATGTATTTTATGATGATGACTGAAACTCAGCCAAATACTTATTGGCACACCTGAAAGGGAAAAAGAAATGAACTTATGTGCATTGACGTAACATCAGACCCAATAATCCAAATTTTCTTCTTAAAAAACAGTTGGAGATATATTTTATCAACTTCCTCCAGCAGAACTACAGACCTGCAGCTTTTTGATACTTTTATATGTGACATGTGACAAAATTATTGGCACCCCAAAACAAACTTGACAAATATGATGTGTTGTTTCCACAGTGTCCCCCTCTTAAAGGGAAAGTTCAAAAGATTCTGCACTGGATGTGGGGGGATCCACCCCTACCCCCTGAACCTCTCCCTACTCAGGATGGTAAGATGGATGATATACCGGTCAAACCTCCTCTAAAGGGTCGTCCTGAAAGGCTGCTGTTTGTGAAGTGGGCGGGGCTCTCGTACTGGCACTGTTCCTGGGTCAGCGAGCTACAGGTGATGAAGATTGTTTAATTGTTTTATTATTATTATTGAGAACATTGCATTATAACCATCTGTTAGGTTCATCTTTGCCCTTTGAGGGTTTTTTGCGGCATCTTGTTATGTAATAAATTATAATAAAATAATGCTGAAGTGTACAGTTTGTTTATAATAAGAATATTAATAATACAATCATTCTAAATGGTTTCAAATCTCAAGCCCTACACCTTTTACTCTCTCTTTTTGTAGTTGGAGCTTTATCACACAGTCATGTACAGGAACTACCAGCGGAAGAACGACATGGACGAACCTCCGCCCTTCGACTACGGCTCAGGTGAAGAGGAGCTCAACAACGAGAAGAGGAAGAGCAAAGACCCGCAGTACGCTGCTATGGAGGAGCGTTTCTATCGCTATGGGATCAAACCTGAATGGCTAATCATCCACCGGATCATCAACCACAGGTCACAGGACACTTAACTAAACACCTATAGTTTTTTTCACCTTGTTTTACAGCAAGACCATCACTGCAATTTGTGTTTCATTGAATACATGCTTGAATACATGTTTGATACACAATGTTGTGAGCAGTATATTCAATACGCATTGTTCGTTTTGTCTGCATGCATCATGCAGTTTTGACAAAGATGGAGATATTCACTATTTGATCAAGTGGAGAGATTTACCGTACGACCAGTGCACCTGGGAGATCGACGATTTCGACGTACCCGAATACGATAGCTATAAACACGCCTACTGGGACCACCGGTAAATTCACTGACAAGGTCATATATTAGAAACCACTTGATTAAAAGCTCGTAATCATGTTGTGATTGTTTGTTTAAGGGAGCAAATGCTGGGTGAAGATCATCGTCCCCTAGTGGTGAGAAAAGGAAAAAGACTGAAAGAGGAGTTGAAGAGGAGGGAAGCTCCTCCTGAGACCCCAGTTGTGGATGTGAGTACACCAGTCCTAAATTAAACCTTGATGGTTCTGTTCCAGTTATAATGAGCTTTTTGAAGGTCCCATATTTTACTATTTCTTTACCAAGTTAACACAGGTCTCAGAGCTCCCCAATAGTGTCTGTCACAATGCTCCAATTCATAGATAATATGCCACAGACTTCAAGCACAGTATAATGTAATGTATTTTTCATACCTCAGACTCTCTTTTTCACTCCTCCTCCTCCTCTAAATGCACCATTTCAGGGTCTATAAAAATGAGCTACTCCTGAGTCACTTCTATCGAGAGAACAGCAGAGCTGAGCAGCAAGCCAGGGCAGGGGTATCTTCTTATTTGAGGTCATAATAGGGGGAAAATCAAATTGTCTTGTTTAAGCCTACGTCAGTGCAAAAATGGAAAACGAACAGAAAAAGGGAAATGTTTTTCCTTTTTTCCAGATTTTTTGCTTGCACATTGGAGACCGATATGAATGTTGAAAAATAATGAAAAATACATTTTGCATAATAGCTCACCTTTAAATTAGGAACAGTGCTAGAATTATATTTTTATCCAAAAACCTATGCACTTAGACACATTTATTTAACAACGACAAAAAAAAATTGCACACACAAAAAAACATATTTTATCAGATTATATTCAGGTTAATGAAAACATTAATTGCTATAAAAAAAATTTCAATTAATTAATTAATTGTTATTTCATTGTGCGTGTGTGTGTTTGTACATGTCCATAGCCCACTGTTAAATTTGAGCAACAGCCGTGGTACATCGATGCTACAGGAGGAACCCTGCACCCATACCAGCTGGAGGGTCTGAACTGGCTACGTTTCTCCTGGGCACAGGGAACCGATACCATCCTGGCTGATGAAATGGGACTGGGCAAGACGGTGCAGACGATCGTGTTCCTGTACTCGCTCTACAAAGAGGTGAGAGGTGGTTCCACTGCTCGGTTACCAATCTTTCAGAAAGTTTCCAAGTGCGAGTCAAAAAGGCTGGAAATGCAACCTTTAAACTATAGTATCGGACTTCTTTGCTTGTTTACTAGCTGTAGATTTGTATGAAGCTTCTGCAGTCCCAGTGAGCTAAATCAAGTTGGTTTCTTTTTAAGTTACAGGCAATTAGTACAATTTTAACTATTTTATTTCCCTGGAACTAGTTGGTTAGCCGTACAGTTATTTCCAACCATTTCCAGCTAGCCACAAAGCTATTTCCGGCTAGCCATACGGCTGTTTTCTACTAGCCATACGACTGTTTCCGGCTAGCTATACAGATGTTTCCAGCTAGCCATAAAGCTTGTTCCGGCAAGCCATACAACTACAGTGGAACCTCGGATTGCGAGTAACGCGGTTTGCGAGTGTTCCGCAAGACGAGTAAAGATTTTTAATAAATTTTGACTTGAAAAACGAACAAGTCTTGTTTGTGAGTACCGAGTATCATGCATCATCACGCATGCGCTTCTTGTTTTGACGCCGAGCGTCACGTGATCACAACTGAACCAAAGGTTTTTCTTTCTCTTGCCCTGCGGAATTGTGGGTAATCGTCTCCCCTGCTGGGTCTTAGTGCTCGTCTCTTACTGGTATAATCAACATCTGAGCACGTGTGTACTGTTTACTATAACACTGTAACCACGTGTGTGTGTGTAAAACATATTTTATTTTGTGTTTGTATGCGTGTGTGTACAGTGCACATGTACTGTTTCTTATAACACACGTGTGTGTGTGTGTGTGTAAAGCAAAAGCAAGTCTCATTAAAGAGGTTAAAGATCCATTTTCTTTCTCTCTGTGTCAGCCGGCACTTTGTGTGTGCAACCCTCCTCCTCTCGCCTTTACACACACACACACACACACACACACACACACAAACACCCCTCCTCCTCTCGCCTTCTCACACACACACACACACACACACAAACACCCCTCCACCTCTCGCCTTCTCACACACACACATACACACGCACACACACACACTTTGCTCTACACAGAAACTCTGCTCTGTCGCGAATTCTTTTCAAAGGTAAAGTGCAGGTTAATTTGTTTTATTTTTACTTTACAGCAGTGATTCCGTTAGTTTGTCGCTCAATCAAGTGTCATTAGAGAGATTTCTTGTTTATTTTCCCGATAAAACAGTGTTTCCATTGTGTGTGCGCGTGTGTGAAACTCAAATAAGATAGGAGGAAGGGTTATTGTGTAAGACTAGAAGACGGAGAGGGGAAGGTCTGATTCCTCCTCTCCTCTTACTTTAGCTTCACGAGCATACACAAACACACACACAGCGCCTGCGCACACAAACGGAAACACTTATCTGTCAGGATTCATTTTTACTTTTTTTTAAAGGTAAAGTGCAGGTTAATTTGTTTTATTTTGACTTTATATTATGTATTAATTATTTTTATGTATTTATTTTTTTGGGGCTGTGGAACAAATAATTTGAGTTTCCATTATTTCTTATGGGACAAATCGATTTGGTTTATGGGTGTTTTGATATACGAGCCTGCTTCCGGAACGAATTATGCTCGTTATCCAAGTTTCTATTGTATTTCCGACTAGCCATAGGCTATTTCCGGTAATAGAGAAGAATTCAATTTGTAGTAAATATGCTGCACCTTTAAAAGATACCAACTCGATTTAACTACTGTAAGTGGTACTGCAGAATCTTCATATATCTCTCAGCTGAACTTTGGATTGCATTTTTGCACAGAACTAGGGTTGTGGCCCCCGCTTACTTACACTGTGCTCTCAATCCTGGGTGACAAACTTTACGCTCAATGTGCAGAGCAGGAAGATTTACAATCACCAAGTCTTACTTTAATGTAATTAATGCACCTCAGTGTAGTTTTTCTCTCTGTCTCTCTCTGTCTCTTTCTCTCCAGGGTCATTCAAAAGGTCCGTTCCTGGTCAGCGCTCCATTGTCCACCATCATAAACTGGGAGCGGGAATTTGAGATGTGGGCTCCGGATTTTTATGTAGTGACCTACACGGGCGATAAAGACAGCCGGGCGGTGATACGAGAGAACGAGTTCACATTTGAGGATAGCGCTGTCAAATCAGGACGCAAAGTCTTCCGTATGAAGGTAGAAAAATATATGGGAATCCTTAAGAGAAACAGCTGAGTGCAAAAGTTTGCGAACCCTTGGTATTACAGGTGGTCCTTCAATCAATTACAATGGATGTCTGTGATGTACTGTATGTGTCGTGAATGTGACACAGGGCAGGTAGAGCTTTCTTCTGAGTGTGTTACACAGTCCTGTGGCTTTTTTGTGAATCCTACTACATTAGTTCTTGTTATTTTTTTCTCTCTCTTTGAATTCTGGTTCGTGTTTCTACTGTTGGAAATTCTTGGTGTGATCCAAATCATACTTTAACTGCATATATACATGAAGATCAATGCTTGCATCTAGTCATGAATTTTGTGTTTCTTTTATCAACACAGAAAGATACACCTGTGAAGTTCCACGTGCTGTTGACCTCATATGAGCTGATCACCATTGATCAGGCTATCCTAGGCTCCATTACGTGGGCATGTTTGGTCGTGGATGAAGCCCATAGATTGAAAAATAACCAGTCTAAGGTATGGACATCATAACAACCATATTTCATTAACAATATTCCAAATGTATTGTTTCAGCACAACGTACAGTAAGTAATGAAACATAAGTGTCATGCTGGTATGAGAAAATGGACGAGTAACTTTAATTGTAAGAAGCATTACTTCATGACATATTTCTTTTAGTTTTTCAGAATTCTGAATGGCTACAAGATTTACTACAAGCTGCTCCTAACCGGCACGCCTCTGCAGAACAATCTGGAAGAGTTATTCCACCTGCTGAATTTCCTCACTCCAGAGCGCTTCAAGTAAGAACATTCACAACATCAAATCACCACAGTGTGATTTTTCACCCTGGGACACATCACACACTACAGTGCTACTGCTTTCTCATCTTCCTGAACATATCCTGTCAACTCCAGAATGGTGGCAGCTCTAAACGATGTTTAAAGTAATATAACTAAAATGTTTTGTCATTTGAAAGTGATATATAGCTGTTGCTGTTTTGTTTGTTTTTTTATCTTAAAACTGGCTTTGTGTTAGGTGACGACTCAAATCTCTGCTTCTTTAAACTTAAAGCTGTACATACTGCATGTGTTAATCAAGTTCTACAATCATATGAAGGGTGTCGATAATTCAAGATTTTTGTACTATGCATGAAAATCGAAACACTGCTCAATTCAGATATAACCAGTTTGAACCCCAGAAGCTAACTGAGTGTGTGTGTGTTTGGTGTGTTTAGTAATCTGGACGGCTTTCTTGAAGAGTTTGCTGATATTTCTAAAGAAGATCAGATTAAGAAGCTGCATGACCTGTTGGGGCCTCACATGCTGCGGAGGCTGAAGGCTGACGTCTTCAAGAACATGCCAGCCAAAACGGAGCTAATTGTGCGCGTAGAGCTCAGCCCTATGCAGAAGTGAGAGCATGCCCCCAGTCTCAGTCTGATTAATGAATCAATCAGTAGTACTTTACACGACGGTTTCCCAATCTAACATTAATTACTTCATTAATGAACCTCTTACCGTGTTAGTACTACTGCTGATAAAAAACCACAAATACCATTACTACTACTACTACTTCTAATACTACATGTACTCGTACAACTTGTAGGGATGAAGGCAGATGCCAATGCAAATGAACAACACGAACAATGACAAGACTTTACATAGTAACCTGAACTGTGAACATGAACTAGAAACATTGTCACATTGTCACATATGAACAAGTGCACTATTACTATTACGCCATATAATGGGCACAGGGAACCGATACATACTACCACCATTTCACAGTAAAACCTCCACTGTTAATGTAACAATTTTATAGTCCATGCGATCTATATAAGCACTGTAGGATGTTCATTCATCAGTGGGAATTTTGTCGTGCAGTACTAATACTAATATTAATGTCATCGCTGCTATTACTACTATCTCTATTCATTTACGTATACTACTATCATAGGGCACTGGTGGCTCAGTGGTAGGTGTTTCGCCTGCCATGCGGAAGGCCCGGGTTTGATTCCCAGCCAGTGCCC
>JAOVVA010000001.1:15592692-15603625 GCA_028565275.1 Leiocassis micropogon
TGGGAGCACAAAGTACCTCTCATCCCTCCCCTCTGAGAGAGCTCGGCCAATCAGCTCTCTCTAGGTCTCCGGCTGTGTACTTCTACCACTCAGTCGGGAGGGCCGAAGACTATCACGTGACGCCGACCGCATCTTTTCGAACTTTAACACTCTCTTTCCGCTGCCGTGAGCTCATAGACGCCCCCTGATTGGTTATAGAACCGTGATTAATGTGGAAGCACGAAGTACCTCTCATCCCTCCCCTCTGAGAGAGCTCGGCCAATCAGCTCTCTAGAGCTCCAGCTGCGAGAGGTTACAGCATTGCCAGGGAATCGAACTTGCGATCTCCGGATGATAGGGCCACTTTACCACTGCGCCACTCGGAGGCCAAGAGGATATAATCTCTTTTTTTTTTTATAATCACTTTTTTTTCTTTTAGATATTGTTGTTCCTGTAAACTATTTTTTATTACCAAAGAACTTATCAGTAATAAAGTTAATAAGAAATAGGAAATCAGTAATAAAGTTAATAAATGAATTAAAGTCCTTGGTTATTTAATAAAATTATTTAAAGCACATGATTAACATTTAAAAGAACGAATCAAACCACCTTGAAAAATGAAGACAATTCCTCCTAATTACATATTGAAGTGAAAAAATTCCTCCTAATTTTATGTCGAAGCGTTTCCTGCATGTATGACTCACACTAAGCAGTGAAGTGTGTCTTGTCTTCTCCAGGCGACAGTAAGGAAGGAGAGGAAGGCAATGTGATCCACTACGATGACAATGCCATCTCCAAGCTGCTGGACCGCAGTCAGGACGCCACCGAGGACACTGAGATCCAGAACATGAACGAGTACCTCAGCTCCTTTAAGGTGGCCCAGTATGTGGTGCGGGAGGAGGACGGAGAGGTGAGGGAAGAGTCACGGTTGCCCTTTCAGCTCCAGCTAAACCCTTTCATGGAGATAAATCTGATTATGTTCAGATTCTCTTTGATCTTCTTTCTATCTTTTCTAACACATGACAAGTTGGGAGACACACCTAGAGAGTTATGATCGGGTCAAAAATCTTGTTGTTTTTGTAGCATTTTTGCAGAAATTGCAAGCTTTATTAACTCATTTCTCAGTTATCTAAAAAAATACACATTTAACATGTATGCTTCATTTATAAAATTAAGATTTCATTTTTTTTTATTAAAAGTTTTTGCACAGCTTTTCATTTGCGTTATGGAAAAGTCTGAGATCCAATCATTTTATTTGAGTTCTTAACCCAACTGCAGTCATTTCAAATCTCCTTAGTCGTTTTCTTTGCTTGATGCAGAGCAATAATTTGACCCTTCAGATTTTTTTGTGCATTTCCACCAACATTTTACTTTAGTGTGCTTAAATAGGGAGGATGAACAGATCTGAGGCTTGGTCTGAGACTGTTCGCTACAGTACATATTTATTTCTTGCCAGCTATGCTGTAGATGATTTATTTTTTAGATTTATGAGTGACTTGACTTGACTTGACTTGAGATGGCATTAAATTTGGCCTCATCTAGATCTTAATCAAAAGAATGTAAGAAGGAATTCAAATCAGGGGTCTCCAGGGTGTTGTTAACAAATGACAAGTACGAGGTCTTGGTAGCAGTTCTTGACAAGTCTTGATAACTCATAGCAAATCATGAGGTGTACTCCATAGAAAAATCATTAAAAAATTGTAGACAGTCCATGACAGTTTGACACAAGTTTAGCATGTTGCATAGCGGAGTTGAAAGTATGTCGCAATTGATTTATGAGTGAGTACATTGTAATATTTGCGTCTCGTAGTTGATTTTCTCATAGTAAGCATTTTCTGGAATCGGACGCTCAAGAACCATCAAGAATTTCAGTTTAATGTGCTCTCAATATCAGTTCGGGAAAGTGGGAAGAGTTTTTAACAGCATACTGTAGGAGGGACTAAACCTGTAGGATGCAATGTTCAAAAAGCACATATCGATATGATGGTCAGGTGTCCACATACATTTGGCCATATAGCTTAACTTTAAGCGGAAAGTTGGATAAATCACAAATCAGGTGATAAATATGTCTCCCGCCCTGGGATCAAAACATCAATTGTGTGCATTTGATAGCTTCATGACACATGACCCGAGAGCCGGTCTCTTGTTAACTCTGCGTGTGACCTGTTGTAGGAGGAGGTGCAGAGGGAGATCATTAAACAAGAGGAGAACGTGGATCCCGACTACTGGGAGAAACTCCTGCGGCATCATTACGAGCAGCAGCAGGAGGATCTGGCACGCAATCTGGGGAAGGGCAAGCGCATCCGCAAGCAGGTCAACTACAACGACACATCTCAGGAGGACCAAGGTGTACACACTTTCAGTGATACAAACATACTGGAATGCACTGCAACTCTGTTTATTGTATTAAAGCTAAAGGAGCAGACAGTGTAGATCTCCTACAGTCTGATACTTAAGTGTATGTGTATATGCATGTGTGGGTGTGTGTGTGGGTGGACGTGTGGGCTCAGAATGGCAGGACGACCTTTCAGACAATCAGTCAGAATACTCGGTGGGATCCGAGGATGAGGATGAAGATTTCGAGGAGAGACCTGAAGGTATGTCGGGTAGGTGGAAGGTATATTTGCAACAATTTGCAAAATATCTTGCACAGACATTTTAAACAATATCTAAAATCTATGAAGATTTGTTGGTAATTTAAAGTTTTTATTTGGTAAATTTTACTTTTATAATTAAGTATTGAAATGATTTTATACAACAGGCATGACTGGATTTTTAGAAATATACTAAATTACAAAAATTAAACTGTCAAATTTATTTATTTTATCCATTTTTAGTAGAAACTGTATTAATTTAGTTACACACACACAAAGGTATGATTATACACAGTATTGTTCAACATCTAAATCTTTAAAATGAGGTAACCTGACTGCTTCCCAGGGGGACGGCGACAGTCTCGCAGGCAGCTGAAGAGCGACCGGGACAAACCGCTGCCTCCACTGCTAGCTAGAGTAGGAGGAAACATAGAGGTGTGTATGGTCAGGATTGTGAATACGATTGGTAGTGCTTACTATTTAATACCAACAAATATTTCGTACTCACAGTTACAGTAACTAGTCATTTCTGCTTAATGAATAACATAACGATTCTGTCTAACGCCTTTATAGGTTTATAGCAAAAAACAAAGTAAATACACTGACATGGTTTATACTAAATTACTGTGTTAGACTTCATTCTAACTAACTAAATAATAGAGTTGGGTGGTGATATGGTATCCCAGGAAATTTAATGAGAGCCACAGTAACCCTTTAATTACTGTCATGAGAAAAATAAGCTGTTTATTGAGTGCTGTTTATAACAGGGTTCTGTTACAGATCTGAAAAGTCATGGAAAATGAAAACATAACCAAAAAAATGAAAAGGTTGTTGTTGGTCTTTCGGCTGCTCCCGGCAAGGGGTCGCCACAGCGGAAAATCCAATCCACACAACAACTTGGCACAGGTTTTACACCGGATGCCCTTCCTGACGCAACCCTCCCATTTTATCCGGGCTTGGGACCGGCACTGCATCCAGTGGCTGGGGGGTTTGAGCACTGGCTGGGAATCGAACCCGGGCCTTCTGCATGGCAGGCGAAACACCTACCACTGAGCCACCAGTGCCCTCCTTGTTTTAAGTGTTTTAATAATGACTAATAACAGTCAAGGCTGTATACATGCATATGTGAGGTGGTATTCGAGACCATCCTATAGTTAGTGTAATCTGTTCAGTTTGAGGTCTGGGTGTCGTGGATATGTTGTAGACTTTATTGTTTTTGGGTCTATGTGCACTAGTGAGTAAAAACTTTTGCATGGATGCTTAAAGAAAAAAACAGCACATGACCCTCTTTAGACTGCATTTAAACAGCTGCTTTTCTTCAGAGAAAGTTAATCTAAAGCCACACAAATTTTTGGGTCATAACTTTCACATACCTTCACTTTATTTAAGAGCACTGACAAAGTGGAGTTAGTTCTGCGAGCTTCTACACAAGTGTAGCAAGTTAGATTCGAACTAAACAGTCATTTGAAATAAATAAGTAATAAGTAACATGTATTATTAAAAAAAAAAGGAATTTTGTGTTTGCCATATTATTATTATTATTAAGCTTATACACTAAACTGAGAGGCCAAAGGTGCTGGCACTATCGCTTTGCACCTCCAGGGTTGAGGGTCGAGGCCCCTGCGACCCTGTATATAGGATAAAGCAGTATAGACGATGAGTGAGTGAGTCTAAGGTGCTGGATTGAGGCTCCAGTCTCTTTGGAGGTGTGGGTTTGGATCCCACCACTGCCAGGGAGGACTTTAGGGCGGTGGTGTCTCAAGCGGTTAAGCCTCTGGGTTACTGATTAAAAGGTCAGGGGTTCAAGCCCCAGCACCACCAAGCTGCCACTCTTAAAGCCTTAAGCAAGACTCTCAGTCTCAACTCTGCACCACGACTGATGTATCCTGTGTAATCACTGTGCTGTAAAAGACATGTGTCAAATAATAAAATCTTAATAAACAAAATGTATGAAGCTTTAAAATGCTTCCATGCCTCTGGTAAGAATCCTATACATTAAATGAGACTGTTGTCTCCAGAGCTTCTATTGTGCACAAAGTGATTACATTTGTGCCTGTCTATGTGTAATATTGACTCAATTCTATTAAAGGTACTTGGTTTTAACGCACGCCAGAGAAAGGCCTTCCTGAACGCTATCATGCGCTGGGGTATGCCTCCTCAAGACGCCTTCAACTCCCATTGGCTGGTCCGGGACCTGAAGGGGAAAACCGAAAAAGAGTTCAGGTAATCGCACACAAGCTAAAAACCTAGAATTAAATATTGATTTGTTAAGTTATCTGCCATAATGGTTGCCCAAATTTTAAAACCATAAAATGTATTTTTCCGTCAGAGAAAAAAAATTATTCTAACCTTATTTAGTGATATTTTGTTGTGGATTTCAGAGCGTATGTTTCGCTGTTCATGAGGCACCTGTGTGAGCCGGGAGCGGACGGAGCGGAGACATTTGCGGATGGCGTGCCCAGAGAGGGTCTCTCCCGGCAACACGTCCTTACCCGGATCGGAGTTATGTCTCTTGTGAGGAAAAAGGTAACGTCATACTTTTGTAAAACAAATTATTTGCTAATATTTTACTGTTTTTATATAATGTGTAAATATTTTTTTCTTTCTGAATTTGTAGAACATGTATATTTTTTAAAACTGAGTACAGTAAGTTCCCGACTTACGAACATTCGAGACAAAATGGTGTTCATTGAAGCACACAGTAAACACCATGCAGCGTTGTCCTCCCTCTGATGCCTTCCCAGACTCCCTTTTAACATGGTTAGCTGGCCCCACTGTGTCACCAGGATTCCCTTATTAAACTAAGTAATTTGAAGGTGCAGTCTCGCAAGAGTATAATGCGGAACCAAAAACACTAAACCACCATGTTGGGTTTTTTTATGCTTTGCATTGTAGATTCGTGTCAAAGGTATACAAGAGTCACTTTGTCGGACTTATGAACGAATCCGACTTACGAACAAATCCGACTTACCAACGAATCCGACTTACCAACGAATCTGACTTACAAACAAATCCGACATTTTCCTGAAATGGAACTCATTTGTAAGTCGGGGACTTACTGTAATGATTTAGGGGTGACACAGTGGTGCAGTGGTTCGCTGACAGGTTTCCTCCAAGTACTCTGTTTCCTCCCACAGTCCAAAGACATGCAGACATGCAGATTTTTAAACCATAAAATGTACAATTATTCTAACTGTATTTAGTGATATCTTGGTGTGTATTTCAGAGCGTATACTAATTGGTGTTCCCAAAGTGCATGTAGTGTGTGAATGATTGGCACCTTTTCCAGGCTTTACCATGCCTCGTGCCCAAAGTCTCCTGGGATAGGCTCTATATACAGGGTATAGGATGGACTGAATTAATAAATGAATGAATGAATAATGATTTAGTGTGTTTTTTTTTTTTTTATATTCAAATGCTTACCTTCATGTACATTTACAGGAATATTCACTGAATATTCAAGAAAGGTGCATGATTCTTTTGAGATATCAAGTTGACATTCAAAATCATTGCTTGTTTTTATTCTGGCTTATTAACATATGTATGTATGTCTGTGTGTGTGTGTGTGTGTGTGTGTGTGTGGGTGTCTGTGTGTGTGTGTGTGTGTGTGTGGGTGCAGGTTCAGGAGTTTGAGCATGTAAATGGCAAATACAGCACTCCAGATTTGATTCCTGCAGGCCTGGAGCTGAAAAAGCTTACAGAGAGTCTCTCCTCAGACCCAAACACCCCTGTACCAGCCAGTCCTGCTCCGACTCAGCCCAGCACCCCCGTACCATCAGGTCAGTGTGGCTTAAACAAAGTACCGCTGACCATAGGAATGTTTTAAACATCTGTCAAAGGGTGCCAATATATTTGAAACAGACTCATGTGTAATGATCATTATTTCATGACGGTCGCACATCTCTTCTGTTTAACAGACAAACCTGAAAGTGGTCCTGTTCCTCCAGAAGATAAAGACAGTGCTGAGCATGAGAACATGAAAGCAGCTGAGTCTGAGGTGAGTAAAATGTGTAATTCCCCACTGTTTCCCATCTAAATTGTGTTTCTAACTTTTTTTCCAACTAGCAATTCTGACACTCTTCTCAGCCATGCAAAGAATCCGAGTCCTGTCTTCAAAAGACGCGCGAGAGTGAAGAACTAAAAAGCAGTGGCGCTGAGCAGAAATCAAACGAAGACAGCGAGAAAAAAGATGACTCGCCTACAGAAATGGATCCCTTGACCAACCAAACGCAAACATTGGGCAAGCAGAACGAAATGTCAGCCAATCAAACGTCGCCAACAGGTGAGAAGCAAAGTGTTACAAAATAGTTTAAGAGGGTGTTCAAGTCAAACTGGGACTTTTGTTTGTGCAGTTATCAGTTATGATACAGTAACTGTAAATAATTGGATAGCATCAATGTAGAAAGTTGTCTCTGTACGCCAGAGCCATGATCGGATTGCTTGCTTCACGTCTGAAACGCTGGCCTCCCAGGAACTCCTTTAATGGGAGGCCAAATGTGGAATGTGGAAATGGCCGAGCTCCTGTAATGTGCAAGTGGTGTTGGTGAATGATTGTGTACAGTTCACACACACAGATGCATCTCTTCTGGTGAAGTTATCCACTTATTTTTAAAGACCAGGCCTTCCACTCATAGAGTGCGTAACTCGAGGTAAGATGTAAGATGTACAACATCATTCACAGGAGCGACTACAGTGGGCTCCGACCCATCTCAGCTGGGATCATCGGCCCACAGACGTACAGCCTTGTTCAAAACGTTTGCACCATTCAGATGGTTACTGTGGCCCCTCACCGTACTGTTCTTGAAGTCTTCTCAAAATATCTGTAAATCAGTTTTATAGCTTCATTAATCAGAAATTTCATCACAAGTCCTGGTTTGACTTGAACATCCCTCGTACTTGTTTTTTTTTTTTTTAAAGGCTGTTGTTAAATATATGGTGTTGACTCCTAGGACAACAAAGTAAAGACATGGAGAACCCAGTGGAGAAAACGGAAAAAGATGCTTCTTCTGCCGTGAAGTTGGAGGACAAGGAACCAAAACAAGGTTAGGATGTTTTTTGAAACAATATTAAGAAATATAATAAACACAATTACATGTCTACATACTATAAAGCTAGATTTCTGAAATAGCATTGATTTAAAATGTAAATTTGAAAAGCCTACGTTTTTATTTAGAAATCTGTTGTCCTTCGCCTTGCCATGATACCAATGTGAAAAACAAATTTTAAGGAAAAGTTAGCAAAACAGGATTAATTACCGAGCAGTCTAAACGATTTGAATTGTTATTTTACTCAAACGTAACAAACATTTTAAAATACAATATAACAGCTGCTCCCCATGAGCCCAAAGCTGAGGATGTCACTGAGAGTCAGCTGAACGGAGAGAAAGAAACAAGGGACGAGGTGGATGAGAACCAAAAAGATGAAAAGAATGGCGCTAAGGCACGCTTCATGTTCAACATAGCGGACGGAGGCTTTACAGGTTGGTATAAATATCACTAAATGTTAGAAGTAAACTGAGTATCGATAAGTGTAGCAGAATATGTTTTTTTTGTTTGTATGTTCTCAGAGTTACACACTCTATGGCAAAATGAAGAACGTGTCGCTGTGTCATCCGGTAAGATGTACGACATCTGGCACCGGCGCCATGACTACTGGCTTTTGGCTGGCATCGTAACGTATCCTAATTTAAGCCCTAATTGCTTGTGAGCTTTCATAGCTATTATTGGAGCTCATTTAAATTAGGTTAAGATAAGTTCAGTTTAGTTAATTCAGTTAAATTTAGTTCGGTTTAGTTTAATTATTTCTGTTAAATTTAGTTAATTAAGTTACTAGTCTTAGTTTAGTTACTTCTATTATTGTTTAGATAAGCTTAGGTTAATTAGTTACTTAATTTTTGTTTAGTTCAGTTGAGTTAGTTTAGTTCAGTCTATTGGCTTAAGTTCAGTTTGGATACATTTACATAGATTGAGTGAATTCCTTCAGTTCACTTCAGTTACTCCGGTTTAGTTACTTCAGTTGAATTTTGTTACTTCAGTTGAGTTTAGATTCTTCAGTTCAGTTTCGTACTTCATTCCAGTTTAGATACTTGAGGTTCGTTCAGTTATTTCAGTACAGGTTAGTTACTTCAGTTTCTTTTCCATTAGTGAATGTATTAAGTTCAATTCAATTCACTTAACTTAGTTTACTTGCTTCATTTCAGGTCAGTTCAATTCTGATTAATTCAGTTCAGTTACTTTTGGCTAGATTAGGTACTTCAGTTCAGTTCAGTTCACTTTAGTTAGTAACCTAAATTAAATTCAGTTTATTTTATTTTGATTGCTTCATTTAGTTGCGCTTAGCTTAGTTTAAGAACTTTATTTCATTTTAGTTAGATCGTAGATTAATTACTTCAATTCTACTCCGGTTGATTATGTTAGATTATTTTATTTACTTCAGTTTAGTTCAGCTATGTTTAGGTTTTAAAGTTAGGTTCATTTCACATGAATTCACTTCTTAATTTCTTAGTTTAATTTCTCCATTTCAGGTGAATTTTAGTTTAATTTATTTCAGTTCAATTCATTTTACTTACTTCAGATTGGTTCAGCTAAGGTCTCTTTCTCAGTTAGGTTGATCTGACATAAGTGCATTCTTTGCAATTTAGTCTAGTTAATACAGTCTGCTTAGTTGGGGTTACTTAATTTCCATTTAGTTCAGCTTTGTTGAATTAAGTAAAATTGGTAGTTTGATTAGTTTGATTTATTGTGGCAATGCAAATTGGGAGAAGTGTAAATAGCTGTGAAAAAGCTCTTTGTTACCCCAGGTTTGTTCAGTTGCTTGCTAAAATATTACCCATATTTGGCCCCTTGACTATACCCGCGTGTCTTAGTCACGGCTATGCGCGCTGGCAGGACATCCAGAACGACCCGCGCTATGCCATACTCAATGAGCCCTTCAAGACTGAGATGAACAAAGGCAACTACCTGGAGATGAAAAACAAGTTCCTGGCACGGAGGTTCAAGGTGAGTTCCACTGAACACAAATTTTTTAGACGGGTTAAGGCGCTGTCTCAGAAACATATTTCTGTCTACTCTTAGCTGTTGGAGCAGGCTCTTGTGATTGAAGAGCAGTTAAGGCGGGCAGCTTACCTGAACATGACGCAGGATTCCACACATCCAGCCATGGCTCTTAACACACGTTTTGCTGAGGTTGAGTGTCTAGCCGAGTCACATCAGCACCTCTCTAAAGAGTCTCTGGCAGGAAACAAACCAGCTAATGCCGTACTACACAAAGGTTTGCTAATGGGTGCCATATTGTGCTTCATTAAGTCTCTCCCACATCATGTCATGCTAATTTATTGGTTTTGTTACTGACAGTGCTGAATCAGCTGGAGGAACTGCTGAGTGATATGAAGGCGGACGTGACAAGGTTGCCATCCATGCTCTCCCGAATCCCTCCTGTATCCGCTCGGCTCCACATGTCTGAGAGGAGCATCCTGAGTAGGCTTACCAACCGTGAGCCTCAGCCTCAGCAGGTCAGAATTGAGGCACTCATAAAAAGATCATACCTTACGTGGGAGGACAAGATGTACAGTGTATAACACTTATTTTTCTCCCCGTGTGTGTTTAGCCTTTCCCACAGGGATCTTTTGCCTGTTCTTCAATGTACAGCAACAGTTTTGGTGGAGGATTTCGAGGTCCTCCTGGAGCTGCCATGGTTAACTACAGCCAGATGCCGCTGGGGCCGTACGTTAGTGGTAAGTAACTTCTGACTTAGCAGCAGTCAAGCTTCACAGGAGCTGGAGGAGGCCTGATATCAGTGTCTTTCACATAAAGATTGTAACAGGATCATCTCAGTTTCTTTTGATTGCTTATGGATTATTAACACAGTTTTCAAAAATTATTGAAAAAAGAAAATATCAGGCCAGCTCTTTACACATGAGAACATCAAAAAACTGGAACATATGGGTCCATTTACCATTTTCTACATAACCTTGTTGTTCTGATTCCCTCTGCTGTTTAGCAAGTGCATTGCAATAACACAGAAAGTGTATACAGTACAAGCAACCCTATTACAGGTCAAGAAATATATAAAAAGCTCTACAAAAAATTATGCTAAAATTTAATGGGTCTGTAGTTTGGAATATTAATATTTTTATGGGATGGTAGTACATACCTAAAAGAAAGAAGGAAAGAAAGAAAAAAGAAAACAAGAAAAAAAAACAATGTGTCAAAAACAATGCCTAAAAAAACAATGTGTAATTTTTATTTATTTATTTATTATTATTTTTTTATATATATATATTTTGTTTTTCCAATTTTCTCCCCAATATTAGTCGTAGCCAATTCCTCCCCGTCACTAGGGGGCTCCCACATTAAGGCTAC
>JAOVVA010000001.1:15622047-15637069 GCA_028565275.1 Leiocassis micropogon
AAACATTTTTAGTTTATGTCTTATGGTGTTGACTCTTTTAGTGTTCATACAAATATTTACACATTAAGTTTACTGAATGTAAAATCAGTTGAAAGTCAGAGGACGTTTCTTTTTTTGCTGAGTATATATATATATATATATATATATATATATAAGTGAAGGTACGTCAAAAATTATCAGAACTAATTGATGTTTATTTTAAACACCTGTTGGCCACACTTATCATTGCTTTGCATTCAAGGCTACGGTTCCCCAGTCACTGCTGTGCAGGTGTGAATGAGTTACATCAGTTCATTTGTAACTGGGGTGTGTGCAAAAATGGATGCCCCGCTTGTGATGCACTGAGGTCTGAGGGTGTACCTGGTGCCGACACAACTCAGAGAAGAGCATAAAAAGAAGCGTTTGAATATCTGCAAACAAAATTTGGCCGAATACTCTAAGGAAGGTGAAAGAGAATCATTACTGGTGACGAGACATGGTTTCATCACTACAAGCCTGAGACTAAACGATAGAGGTTATGGAACAGAAACATCTTCAATCGCCAAAAAAAATTTCAAAAGTCAATCATCATCTGGTAAATTGAACATTATCAAGAAAAAGCTTTAACAATCAACAGTGCTTGTTACAGTGAGACACTTATTGAGGAGCTGAAACCTAAACTTTGGAAACTTATTTGAGGTGTTAAAGCATCCTTCCTATAGGCGTGATCTTGCTCCATTGGTCATTCACCTGTTTGGTCCCCTGAAAACAGCCCTACAAGGATGAAGATTCACTTCTGGTGAAGACAGCGGTGCGTTCATGGCTCATTTTATGAGGGAATATGAAAGCTTGTGGACAGATAGACAAAGTGTTTTGAAAAGCAAGATTATGTTGAAAAATAATGTATTTTTCTATTTTTAAAAGTTAATTCAAATCAATTCTACAGCCAGAGTGCAGATCATTTTTGACTCGCCCTCATATATTCATTATTTATTATATAAATAAATAATGTATTCCTATACATAGATTTGTGAATTATAGTGTAGACTTCATTTTATTGCCACATAACATTCCTGAGCCTAGACCTGAGCAACTGAAGCAACCCCGAATCATAACATTGCTTCCAGAGGCTTGTACACTGGCCGCTATGTGTGATGAGTGCATCGCTTCGTGTGATTCCCTTCTTTCACTGATGCGCACATCACTCTGGAATAGGATCAGTCTGGACTTATCAGACCACATGACCTTATTAGCCATTGCTCTAAAGTCCAATCTTAATGTTCGCTAACAAACTAAAGCCTTTTTCCTGATTGGTCATATTTTCCTGAAGTGGTTTTCATATGGACACAAAGCTGTTCAGTTCTAATCCCCTGAGTTCTCATCACATTGTTGTGTCTTGAAATACTCTTACTTTCACTATTATGCATAACTCTGATTTCTCCTGTCATTTCTCCTTGTTTGTGATGCAATGCCACATGCAAAGTGTTTAAGTGATTTCTAATAACAGTCATTTTAATGTTTTTTTTTTTTCTTTTTCCCCCTGACCACATTTCTGCTTTGAAGTTCAGGTTTTAATAAAGTCTTCAAGAGTTGTTGATGCAAGTCCAGTAGATTTAGCAATCTTTCCATTTATTTTGCCAAAAAATGTGACTCTCCTGAAACACAGTAAAAAAATTTTCACTGCAGTGAGATCAATTTTCCAACATGACTGTTCAAGAAATGAGAATCTACTCATGAGCTTTACCAGTGTGTAGATGTTCAGAATTTATTAATTATTTTTTTTTTTGGATGGGAACCCTTCCTTTGGGTTTTCCTGTCCTGTCGTGCCCTGAGAGCCCTAGACTAAAACGAGCTCCTCTTCAGTTCCGGCTACGTTGCCGTTTTCGCTGAGTGTATGTTTCCACCATCCTGCAGTCAATACAGCACCGCAGCCTGGAACTATCAATAGCATTTTCCTCTGGACAATGTGGCTGTCAGCATTTGCTGCAACTGCAGTGCTGTCAGAAGGTCAAGCCCAGGTCTGCATCTGTTCTACAAAGAGAAAAAAAACATCAAACAAAACAAAAAAAGACTGTTTAGACAGTTGTAAGGGATGTTTGGTGTAAAATAAGTTAATTCTATTTTCTTTCTCTCTTCCTCCTGGATCTGATGTTAATGTTTTAAATCTTCCATGCCACTACCTTCCTGTCTCCTCTTGAATCTGATATTAAGGTGCTACTGTAACTCTCCCATGCTTTCTTTCTCATTCTCTCTCTCTCTCTCTCTCTCTCTCTCTCTCTCTCTTTCTTTCTCTCTCCCCCTTTCTTGAGCTAACACCTCCCAGTTCATCTCTGGATAAACATCTGCACAACTTCCACTCTTTTTTTTTTTCACCAGGAGATGTAAAAAATTTTCAGTTAATTAGTAGAGACTTTTCTGACAAACAATGTTCGACTGCGTCTCTCCTACTGCCGTAAGCAACTACAGACCAAGACGGCAGACCAGGCAACTAAATCGTAGTTTATTCAACTAAGAAACTTCAAATATTACATCAGTTTTTTTTTTTTTTTTTGAAAAGCCAACTTTTTTCACCTAACATTAGGTGTATACGACAACAAATAGAGTTACAGTAAGTGGTTCAGCTGGCAAAAAAGGTTTTTCACTGATCCACCCTCATGCTTCACTCTGGGCGTGCAACAGTCTGGGTGGTACGCTTCTTTGGGGCTTCTCCACACCGTAACTCTCCCGGATGTGGGAAAGACAGTGAGGGTGGACTTATCAGAGAACAATACATGTTTCACATTGTCCACAGCCCAAGATTTTCGCTGCTGGCACCATTGAAACCGACGTTTGGCATTGGCAAGAGTGACCAAAGGTTTGGCTATAGCAGCCTAGCAGCCTAGCCCAGCCCAGCCTAGTACAGTATATTGACCCTGTAGAGCTCCTGACGTACAGTTTTGGTGGAAACAGGAGAGTTGAGGTACACATTTAATTCTGCAGTGAGTTGGGCAGCTGTGGTTTTATGTTTTTTGGATACAATCCGGGTCAGCACCCGGACATCCCTTTCAGGCAGCTTCCTCTTGCGTCCACAGTTACTCCTGTTGGATGTGGTTCGTGGATAATGTGGCTCTTGATACATCACAAAGACTTGCAGTCTTGGTCACAGATGCGCCAGGAAGACGTGCACCAACAATTTGTCCTCTTTTGAACTCTGATATGTCACCCATAATGTTGTGTGCATTGCAATATTTTACGCAAAACTGTGCTATTACTCTGCTAATTAAACCTTCACACTCTGCTCTTATGGGTGGAATGTGCAATCTTCAATGAAGATTGGCCACCAGGCCAACACTAAATTGCCCAGTGTTTCAGTTTCATTGTCCAACCCCTTCCTCTAGCATTATTTTCTGGAAAGTTCCACCTACGGCCCAAATAACCTCTTGGGAAAGGCAACCAGGTTTTGAGCTTTAAAAAAAAAAAAACTTCTAATGTTAATTAAGTCTCATCTGACGTGCTGACGATGTTTGTGTCTAGATCAGCTAGATCTGTTCACTGAACTTTGACATACTTGCATAGTGTACAGTAGGTGTGTGTTATGTGTGTCTGAATGTTCTCCAGTTTACTTATAGGGCAAGGAAGTATATAAGTGCTAAACTATTTCCTGAGTGAATACAAAGTACATACGTGTCACGTCATTTTGTTGCTACTTCAAAGAACATGAGTAGTTCACTAGTTCTTTAGGAATCTATGGCGATGACATAGGAAGTATTGTGGTATAAGGATTCCGGAAGAGCTCGAGAACAAAGAGAGAGATGGAAACATGGGAACATTAACATCCTCAAAGAGAAATATAAGAAAACACAAATCTCATAACAACAAATCTCAAATAGCTAAGACTCTTTATGCTTTGCATTCGAATTAAAAATGCCATCAATGCCTGTCTTTGGCCTAGCTTGTTTCTCTAGTTTCTGTGCAGTTTACATTGCTCATTTTTATCAAGGCGCTTGAAAAAGACAGCAGGCGTTTGCAGATAATCTGACAAATAGACAGCATGCTCCATGTAAAACAAATTATCTTAAGTTAAAGTGATAACTTCTAATTTTCCGGCGGAACACCAAGAAACCCTTAATTACAACCAGGACACGTTGAACATTCAGGAAGTAAAAATGAATAATGTGATCAAACATTCAAATGTAACTTTGTTAACTTCTGTTTTATTTGGTGTTTGAAGCTGCTAATCACTTCATCTTAAGTAATTGCTTTATTCTGCTTTAACCTTTAATGAGATACCAGCTGTGTGATATTCTCCTGGTTCCAACAAGTAATAAAATTTTGGACAGAGTTAACAATTTCTTGCATTATCCACAATGCCATTTGACTGCCTGCTGATGTCGGGCACCTGTTCTCTCCTTGGTACCACAAACTGTACAGACCTACTTTTACTTTAACGATTATTATAACACCTGGGACGTGGAGTGATTCATATACTGTAGTTAACCTCCCAGTTACAGTGTATTCCAGGACACATGTGGAAAGCCTCTCATCCAATAGGATTACTCAGTCGTTGGAGGTTTCATGGCTAAATTTGACCAGCCTGGTGGCCAATCTTCATTGAAGATTGCACATTCCACACGTAAGAGCAGAGTGTGAAGGTTTAATTAGCAGAGTAATAGCACAGTTTTACTTAAAATATTGCAATGCACACAACATTATGGGTGACATATCAAAGTTCAAAAGAGGGCAAATTGTTGGTGCGCGTCTCGCTGGCGCATCTGTGACCAAGACAGCAAGTCTTTGTGGTGTATCAAGAGCCACGGTATCCAGGGTGATGTCAGCATACCACCAAAAAGACAAACCACATCCAACAGGAGTAACTGTGGACGCAAGAGGAAGCTGCCTGAAAGGGATGTCCGGGTGCTGACCCGGATTGTATCCAAAAAACATAAAACCACAGCTGCCCAACTCACTGCAGAATTAAATGAGCACCTCAACTCTCCTGTTTCCACTAAAATTGTTTGTCAGGAGCTCTACAGGGTCAATGTACTGTAGATGGCTGGGCTGCTATAGCCAAACCTTTGGTCACTTTTGCCAATGCCAAACGTCGGTTTCAATGGTGCCAGCAGCGAAAATCTTGGGCTGTGGACAATGTGAAACATGAATTCTTCTCTGATGAGTCCACCTTCACTGTCTTTCCCACATTCGGGAGAGTTACAGTGTGGAGAAGCCCCAAAGAAGCGTACCACCCAGACTGTTGCATGCCCAGAGTGAAGCATGGTGGGTGGATCAGTGATGGTTTGGGCTGCAATATCATGGCATTCCCTTGGCCCAATACTTGTGCTAGATTGGCCCGTCACCGCCAAGGGCTACTGAACCTTTCTGGAGGACCATGTGCACCCAGTGGTTCAATCATTGTATCCTGAAGGCGGTGCCGTGTATCAGGATGATGATGCTCCAATACACACAGCGAGACAGATTGGTTTGATGAACATGAAAGTGAAGTTGAACATCTCCCATTGCCTGCACAGTCCCCAGATCTAATATTATTGAGCACCTTTGGGGTGTTTTGGAGGAGCGAGTCAGGAAACGTTTTCCTCCACCAGCATCGCTTAGTGACCTGGCCACTATTCTGCAAGAAGAATGACTCAAAATCCCTCTGGCCACTGTGCAGGACTTGTATCTGTCATTCCCAAAACGAATTGATGCTGTACTGCCCGCAAAAAGGGGCCCTACACCATATTAATGAATTATTGTGGTCTAAAACCAGGCGTTTCAGTTTCATTGTCCAACCCCTGTAGCTCCCTAACTAGCTGAGCATTTTTCATAACTCGGTACAAATAAGTGAGAAATGAGTCTTGAGAAATACCGGCATTGTAAAACCAGTGCCACCCTGTCGTATCAGTGTCGCACACATGGCAATACAGCACCAAGCAATAAATGAAACATCAGAACATTTTGAATATTTCTTTATAAACATAATTAATGGATTTCATGGGGTGGATGATTAGTGATGCAGGACACTACACCTCCAGCACATGCCCCATGGTTCCATTTCCTAGATCTGGAATTATTGTTCTTGGATTAGGGGAAGAAGCGAATCTGCAAATAAACTCATGCACATGAGCATATGTGACTCGAAGTGTATGTTTGCAAAAAAGCTGACGAGAGAAAGGCGGAGGAGACGCGTGTAAACATCAGACCCGCAGGATTCTGCCACAAGATCATGTTCAGTGGGTGGGTTGACGTGTGAGTGTGTGTGTGTGTGTGTGTTGGTACGTAGACAGAGAGAGCAGAAGTCAGCAAGTGCACAGAGCTCACAGCCTTCTTATTAGCATTCTACAGCACAACACCTGTTCTTCCTTCTTGGCAAATGGAGACTCTTGGGATTAGCTGTTACACACACGCTTTTGTGATGCCTTTGTATTCCGTGTCGTGATTGATATTCAGCGTAACATCCCCGTCTGTATGCTGTGTTACAGTTTGCTTTTCTCTACAGACATAAAATTGGCCATTTTTTAATTAAGAAATGGAAGCTTTCACACTGCGCTCTCTCACTGTTTGTGTACAGACTGCGAGGTGAAATTTAGTAAAAGACAAATTACAAATGTCAAGATGTTTGTGAATGAACTGAAATTCTTCAAGAGGGAAATGCTTTCTTTCTGAGAGCAGTGTGTACTCTGTGGGCATTCTAACAATATCAGGTCTCATGACTGTGTGTGCATGTTGTGGGTGAAGATTAGCTTTATTGTATGTTGAAGGGCAAGGAGTTTTATATATTTTCAAAAATAAACAATAAACTCTTTTTTGGCAGCTGGTCAGGAGAGGTTGTCAGGAGAGCAGAAACCGTGGTAGGCTTTAAGCTGGACTCGCTGGAGCTGGTGCTGGAAAGGAGGACCTTGAACAAAATGCTGTCCATCATGTCCAACACCAGTCACCCTCTGTATGGAACTTTTGGCAAGCAGAAAAGCATGTTCAGTGGCAGACCTCTTTCACAGAGCTTCTCAACCGACAGACTCAGGAAATCCTGTGTTCCCAGGACCATATGCTGCTTTAATACCTCTTTATAGTGCTCCGCATGTGACTTAAATTCTTGGTCACAGGGTCCCTCTGCCAATACACTTTCTCAGTTTAACATGTTGCTCTCCCTACAATACGTAACATACTCACTGTTCGCAGTCATTTTTATTTATTTAGCTACTCCTCGTGTACTCTCATTTACATTGACTTGCACTGCCTTAAGGTGGCATGGTGGCTTAGTAGTTAGCACTGTAGTTAGCGCCACCAGGTTCCAGGTTCGATTCCTGCCTCGCGTCTGGGTGCCTGCAGTTTGCCTCTTCTCCCCTGACTTGGTTAGTTTATTTCAATTTGCCCATAGTGTAGTTACTCTGTTTTTTCGAAGGTTGTTGGCCTGTATCAAGCAAAGAAAACAACTAAGGAGAAGTGTGTTAAGAATTCGTGCATTAATAAAATTTGGAAGGATAGTGGTGAACAATCATCTTCAAGGAAGAAATGTGGTCAGAAAAACATCCTGAAAGACTTCATTCAAACACTTAGTAAAAATCAAATTGCAAAAAGCAGCAACAGTAGAACTTGCAGCCATGTTAAGTAGTAAAAGTATGAGCATTTTGACATACACAATGCGAAGAGAACTCAAAGGATTGGGACTAAACTGCTTTGTAGCCATATGAAAAACACTTATCAGTTAGGCTTATCTAAAAATTAGTTGTTGGGCAATAGAAAAGCTTATGTGGTCTGATGGTTCCAGATTTACATTGCTGCAGAGTGATAGGTGCACCAGCATAAGAATAAAGGGGGCTAAAGGGATGCCCCCATCATGCCTAGTGCCTACTGTACAAGGCTAAGGGGCAGTGTTATGATCTGAGGTTGCTTCAGTTGGTCAGGGCTAGGCTCAGCAACGTTACGTGGCCAAAAATGTATGGGTTTTTTTCTTACCTGATGGCACGAGCATATTCCAAGATGACGGTATTGTCAATCTCAAATAGTGAAAGAGTGGTTCAGGAAGCATTTAAGTTCATTTTCACACATGGATTGACCAACACAGCGTCCAGACTTTAATTTCATTGAGAATCGTTGGGATGTGCTGGCTTTATGCAGCGGTCTGACTTTCCCATCATCAATACAAAAATCTTGGAGGGAAACGAATGTGACTCTGAATGGAAATAAATGTTGTGACACTGCATTATTTTAGAATGTTTTACTAATGCACAGTACTGTGTATATATAAAAAAAAAAATCATTGATATTTAATAATCTATAAAGCATCATGGTGGCTGAGTGGTTAGCACTTGTAGGATAGGTGGTATAGATGATGGATGGATGATGTTCTATTGGCATCTTATTTAACATTAAATGAAAGGAGCCCTCATGGCAAACTGCGTCTAGTGTAATACCAACTCCATACACTTCCTCTTCTTGGCAGCAGAGGTCGCCATTTTCAGTTTTAGAAAAATCTCTGCATCTATGTCTGGTTCACTTTCTGTTATTTATAAAAAAACTATTTTTATAGAACATTTTTATTTATTTCTAATTAATTGATTCATTTTTTTCTTCTACAAACACACATGCCACCAAACATGGAACATGCAGTTTAACTATGTAAAGAAAAAATTTATGTGTATTGTTTCTGTCTTTTACATCATAAATTTCCTGTATGTCAATCTCAGAATAAAAAATAAATAAATTATGATTTATGGCTTGAGGTGTCCACTAGAGGGCTGTAGTAGTTAAAAAAAGAACCATTTAAAATTTATGCTGGTCCGAGCCAACTAAATAAATAAACAGTTGATGTCACATAAAGGAATTAATTAAAGGGAAATGTTTATCGTAGCTTCAACAGGACCGTTAAAGAATAAATGTGGCCAGAAATATTTATCTGTATGCTGATAGAACTAGCACTGAACAAAACAACTAGCTGGTCATGCCCCTAACTTCTAGTTTTAGTTAAATCAATTTCTTTTTTCCATAAATTCCTGCATGCAGTAAGACTACCATTGATTTGTAATAAAATAAGCCTGCTTTTTGTCTGTAATGTTCTAGAGATGCAAAGCACCCAGGCCTAGCTGCAGAACTGGTGACGAAAGAAGAGGATTACACAGCCAGCACATTAGCTTCTCCTGGAGGTACGAGTCTAATTAGTTATCTTTCTAGCTCTAAAAATTAATTTGCCCATTTCGTTTGAGAATTCCTCCCTCGCTGTGATGTGCTATTAAATTAAGTGAAGCACAGCAGTGTTTAAGGAAATGCACTGAGAGGTTGATGAATGAAAACACCAAATTTGTCTTAATGATGGAATTCATTCAAACCGCTGTGTTATATTCTCAGTTCTGTTTGCTCAAAAAATGTCGGATAATTTTCCGTAACAGCAGCATGCGAGGCAAACCGTTCCATCGGCTTTTTCTATTGCAATATCGTTACTATAGTAACAAACACAGGGGCTTAAATATTGGAATTTACTGTAATAAGTTCAAACCTGTTTTTATTGTTGATATGGGGGAGTTTCTGCTTAAGGACCATTCTGGTCTTCGCTCCAGGAAATACTTCCTGGCCCAGGGCTTTCTGGGTTGCTATTCAGACGCATCATATGTTCATGCTAACCAGAGTGGATAAATGTCCCAACAACAAATTCTGAACCAAATCCTATATAATCCGATTAACTATTTAAAGTTTTTTTTTTTTTTTCCATGTTGATTTTATATCTCATGTAAAGTTGAAAAAGATAGTATCTTCTTTTCACTGAACCTCCTCAGGCCATGTGGGATGCATGTTTGTGACAAGATTGTCTTCAATGGCATGAGAAGCTTTGCTCATCGCCACCAGCAAATCTCTAAATCGCTTCAGGCTACGAGTCAGTTGCTGCCCTCAGGACCAAGACCCTGAGTTACAAACACACACACTGACTGTTTCTTATTTATTAATGCTCAGCAATGCTGTCCGATAAACCTTTCATTTTGAATTCTCTTAGGTGTGGATTGAAGCAACATGAAGTCTAGTGTGCATTACGTTTAAGGGTAGGCTAATTAAAAAAATCAGAACAATAACTGTAATGGACCTGACTCAGGAGGTTGGTTAACCAAATATAGCCAAATACCAAAAAAAGCACCATCCGAAACTTTCATTTTTAATTGGGCATAAAATATCAAATCCAGAAGATCATCCAAAAAGTGAACAGGGCCCTGGGCAATATAAACAGTTTGACAGCAGAACGAGATAAGTGCCACTTTTAAACTCATTTTGGCTAATTATTTCCCACAGGCACACACGGTCGTCCATGATAAAACATTCCTACGTATTCTTCTTTTAGACCTTTTGAATTATCACTACATTCAGAAGCCATGATGCACTTCAGTATTTATGAAAGGAGATCAAGCAAAGAGATAATAAAACAATACTTTGCGAGCCATGTGATCGCTTTCTTCTGTCTAAAAGAGACATGAGGTACTGTACACATGTGCTCAGGTTGTTGTAATGTTATTAAGGTTTAATATGACCTTCGACAAACTTTGTAATTAAAAAGGTTTTGTGTACAACTAAACTCAACTTTTTTCCTCGATCCAAGTTAATTCCATGACTCAGTGATTTTTAATGAAAATTTAACCAGCACTAGTTTGGATAGCAAATTGCATATTTACATGGCCACGAACTCTAAGCTGAGGAGGAAAAAAAAATTACTGGGAGCAAAAAAACCCTATGGGATGTGGATTTATAGCATTTTGCAAAATTATCCAACATTCACACAGATATAAGCCAAACACTGTCGCTCATTGTCTATACTGCTTATCCTGTACAGGGTCACGGATGGCCTGGAGCCTATCCCAGGGAACACGGGGCATGTGATGGGGTACAACCACTGTTAAAAAAAAAAAAATGGTGGTGGGGGCTGGGAGACCCTTTGGAAGTGAAGTATTCCTGAATCTAGCCAAATCTGTACAGCGACCAAAATCTAAGATTATTATTTTATCTTGTTGCAGCTAATTTAGCTTCTTTCAAGAAATAAATTCCTAAAACTAGAATTGTCTGTCAGTAGAACAATACATTTTCACTTTCGATTTTAGCAACATTTGCCTAGAAATAAGATTAATAACCTTTTACATTTTAAGAAATTGTAGATAGGTTTGACAAGATTCAAGATATTTTCACTTGCCAAGATATAATTTTTTGCAGTGCCCTGTATGGGTGCCAATTCACTGCATGGCACACAGGCATGCTCGCCCTCAAATCACACACTATGGACAATTTCGAAATGCCAATTAGCCTATCCTGCATGTCTTTGGACTGTGGGAGAAAGCGGAGTACCCAGAGAAAGCCCACCAAGTTCAGGGAGACCTTGCAAACTGCACCCACACAAACCCGGGAGGTGCGAGGCCACTATACCACCTTGCCACCATGAGCAAAACAATTTTGATATAAACTTTTTGCCATTTAACACCTTTGTGACTCTAGGAAGCAAAGCACAAAATACTGTCTAACAACTTGTAATAATTCTTGCTTTAAAAAAAAAAAAAAACATTTGCAGCTTGAGATATCTCATTTTGCAAACTGTTCATATAGACATTGATATTATGATTGACATTATGTATGTCTTATGAATTAGAATTGCTTCTTTAAAGGGTTACGACAATAGCTTTAACAAGACAATAGCTAAAACTAATAGCACCCCAACCTACTGTATCTGAACTGTTTATCTGTCATTTACTTTAGCTTCAATGGAGTGTATGCGGTCACATGACCAGATGTTGCTGTTCCGCCATGTTGACCGTCCTGCGATGTCTAGCTGCCAAAGGATTAAAGTTGTGATCTTTAGCTATGCTCTAATTTCCACATTTGATTCAATTTACAGTAAATACATTTAATGTATTTACATAAATGTGATTAGGATTTAACTTAAATTCAGATAAAAAGGAGAATGGATGGAGAACTGATAAACAACAGGCTGATGGATTCATTCTTTGCACTAGATGGTAGAGAAAACGTGACCATTTAAAACGCTCAGTCTTAGTATTCACATGTACATAGGAATAGAAGGACAGGTCAAGCATCTTTTTATTACAAAGAATGTTCAGAGGATTCAAATAAAAGAAGCAAAACCCATCAAAAGCACATAGCAGATTGATACAGCAATGTTGACCACAGAACCTTAGGTTGGATATGTTAAATAACCAATATAATTTTTACCTGCTCTAGACTTTAGACTCTGCAGGGATTCTGTACAAGCAAATGTTTTTCCTTTGTTCCTCTGCCAGAACATTGGTATGCTCAAGTCTTTATGGTTTTATGGACACCAAGGTAGTCATGAAGGTCAAGTTGTGATGTCATCTGCGCACTTTCTATAACACTTTCTTTAAAATCACATTTTAAATTATGAGCCTTGTATGAGGCAAATGTATAATTCCTTCTTAAAGACTTTAACCGTGCAGACAAATGCAAATGAGTCACTCGGGCAGTTAGTCATCGTGTGTGGGACAGGCGTAGGCCACCGCTGAGCCGATAATCACTAATAGTCAGACTAATTGTGGTTAAGGAACTTTGGAAATCTCAACTCCCTCTGTCACGAACACATTTCACAAAGCCGAGCTTTTCCTCAGGCTGAAAAGCCGCTGGCCATTCCGTTCTTTCTCTCTGTCGTTCTGACAAGAGCTTAGTTAGCCTTGCTGGCTAATCCGTTTCCCAATACTCCGAGCACAACCTTTCCCTCAGATTAACTGGAAACGGGACCTCTGGAGGGTGTGATGCAGGGAAGAAAAGATTGTAGACTAATCACGTTTTAAAAGGGGATCTATAGACCCCAAGTAAGCCAAACTGGGGAGGACATGGTGGGAGTGAAGGTACAGTAACGGCTAGTCCAGATCAGCCAATAGATCAGGTGAAGAATGTATTTGTTGTCCTGGCACACACAACATCCCTTTTCTCACATAAATCGTTTTTCCATTCTGTATTGCCTTTACTGTACTTACGTTTGGCTTTGAATAGGAACAGAACAGGATGTGAATAAATACAAAAGAAAAAAAAAGAAATGGTAAAAATAAATTAGGAGGATATTATATATAAATGCCTAGTGCAAATATTTAAAACAGCTAAGTAATTAAAAACAGACAATAAAATTTAAATCACAAGTAAACAAGTTAGATGAAAAGATAAATAATAAATAAAATTAGAAGGCTAAACTTTCCCTAAGCCATAACCACAAACATTATAATAATAAATCCAGATTGATAATTTAAAGCTTGTAAAATCATATTCAATAATAGATTTGAAATAATTTTGGACCTAATCGATAGTTAGATGGATAGATCGATCAATGAATAGCTGAATAGAAAGACAGATAGATCGATAGATGCTGTAGATAGAGAATTAGATACAGTACATAGATGGATAGATGGATAGATACTTTATTGATCACAAATGCAAGTTGTGGATTGGAGAAGTCTGTCCCTTAAACAGTAAAAAATAAATGTAAGAAACAAAAGGGAATATTGCTTTTCTCATGATCACATTTGTAAATCAAACACCCCTAGTTTGGGAACTCTTGACAAAAATAGTGCCTAGCGGACACACGCACACCTACACACACCTTCTTTTCTATGTTTTTTTCCTCAGTTCCTCAGTCGGGCGATGCTCAGACGGGCAGCTCAGAGGTGATCTATGATGACGTGCCATGTGAGGACATGTCTCGAGGAGAAGGTCGGTAATAATGTGATGTGTGTGTGCGTGTAGGTGTGTGAGCATGATCTGTATGGCAGCTGTGCGTTCATGCATTGCTATATTTGTCACAGAGGAAATATGTGTCTCAGAGTCAAACATTACCTGTATCCAATGGGGATGTGCTGATCGTAGTTGCGCATGTGTGTGTCAGGAGACATGATCTATGAGGACATACAGCGAGAGGAAGTCCCTCAGGGGCCCAACAACGGCTGGAGTTCCAGCGAGTTCGAGAGCTATGATGAGCAGTCAGACTCTGAGAAAGCAGCCTCCCGGAGCAAGGTGTGTGCATGACATCTTTTCACAATATAAATTATACTTGGATTTATTCAGCATTCTGCACGCTGAAAGATGTCTTGTCTGCATTCTGACCAGAAGGGGGCAGTATGTACTTGAATTTAGCTTTTCCTCCTCATTCTCACACCCACATCTATCTCGCTGTCCGTCAAAGAACAGGGTTTTGAGTTCACTGCTCATCCACTTTACGCTTCTCCATGCTCCTGAGGTCAGGCTCCCATCGAGAACACTTTGCCCAGACAGAAGTCCCAGAGAAACCAATTGCTCATCATCGCCCTCACCTCTGTCTCACCCGAGCCGTACTAAACCCTTGCAGTCGAACACTAAATATTACATGTCGCTTTAATATCCAAGTGGTTCAGAAGTCTTTCTCTTTATATAAAAACTTATGCATTAAGTCAGCTATTATTCCATGCTTGCTTGCTTAAAGATCAAGAAAAACATATTCTATGTATATAAAAGATAAAAATCATTTATAGCATCTGTGATGATGTGCCAGGGAAGCTAATTTTTTCATTCATTTGATTCAAGATATAAACCTTTTAATACATTATGCAACCTGTCATGCATGGAAAATGAGTGATAATAAACAGTATATTTATATATATATATATAGCTTGTATATCACAAGCTATAAATTGTTATTATAAAGCAAGCGAGACAGAAAAACAGCACAAATTATAGATAACATTAGTTAAAATAATAGATAAATAATGAGACTAATTAGAATATGGAATATGGCCATGAGGGAAGAAAAACTCCATGGATGTTATAACCTGGTCATTCAGTACATTCAGGTCGTCAGCTGACTTCATTTTATTGCCACATAATCTTGCTGAGCCTAGACCTGACCAACTGAAGCAGCCCCACATCATAACACTCCCTGCAGAGGCTTGTACAGTGGCCACTACTGTATGCATGATTGGTGCATTGCTTCAAGTGCATCCCTTCTTGCCCTGATGCGCCCATTGCACTGGACTGGGCTTATGGACTAGACTCATCAGACCATATGACCTTTTTCCATTAAGGAGTTCTCAGATCATTATACAATATA
>JAOVVA010000001.1:15637169-15658523 GCA_028565275.1 Leiocassis micropogon
AACAACTTAGCTCGCTATCTCTTACAACATACCACCTATAAACTGCCATTCCTTCACCAGTCTGCAAAGCAACTGAATGCTTTGATTTATTACATCGGATGAAACTGATATAAAGAAATAAAGAGCATGTAGTAAACCCTTTCCCCAGGCTGCGCAAGCTTTACGCCTAAACGTTGACTCAAGCCGCCTTCTCGCCACACTCACTGCACTCACCCTTTTTTGTGTGCTTTTGGCATTAACCTTGACGTGCCTCTGTTTGTCCCTTCTGTTTTACACCTCTTCATTCATCCCTGACCTCTACATTGCACTGTGCCTGCTGATGCTCTGTAGCTCTCCCATGATGTATGTCGTATTCGGGAATGTTGTGCCAAGACCAAGAGGGAGCTAACCTCGAAACTGGGAGGAAAGTACCAGGTATAAATCACGAAATTTAACATTTTGTGTGTGTGTGTTTTTTTTTTTTTTTATACATACATATATTTTATCTATAATCTCAAATAATATTAAAACCATTGACAAATGAATAACATAGTATTTTTACAATACCAAGGGGTGAGCAAGTGCAGCAAGTAAAAAAATGGTGTGAAGCATAAGGATTTTGACAATAGACAAACTGAAATGGTTAGATGATTGGGATGGTTAGCACTGTTGCCTTGCTCCTCCAGGGTTGGGGTTTGAATTTAAGTCTGTTTGCATGGAGTTCTCTGTCTGTTCATGGTGGGTTTCCATTGAGATCTCAGAGTTTTGTCCATATTTTGCTGGGATATGCTCCAGGCCCCTCTTGTGACCCCATCAGAGCCTAAGGGGTATAAACAATGGATGGATGGATGGATGGACGACTGGGTCAGAACATTTCCAAAACAACAGTTCTTGTAGGGTGTTTCTGCTATGCAGTGGTTAGTACTAATCAAAAGTGGCCCAAGGAAGGACAATCAGTGAACCAGTGACAGGGCCATGACCATCCAAGGCTTACTGATGCACATGGGAAGCAAATGGTAGTCCATCTGGTCTGATACCAGATAAGAGCTACTGTATCACAAACTGCTGAGTTCATGCTGATTCTTATAGAATGGTGTTAGAAAACAGTGCATTATAGCTTGATTTTGTATGGAGCTACTTGGGTGCTGACGGGTCAGAGAAACCCATGCTGACCCCTGTTCGGTGCTGAAATCGCCTACAATAGGCATGTAAAAATCAGAACTGAAGAAGTAGCCTGGTTTGAAGAGATGGCACCAGGATGCACTATGGGAATTAGGCAGAGACAGTATCATGCTCTGGACAACGTTCTGCTGGGAAACCTTGGGTCCTGGCTTTCATGTTACTTTGACACCGACCGCCTACCTAAACATTGTTAAAGGTACATCCCTTCTTGGCTGTGGTATTCATTAACATCAGTGATCTCTTTAAGCAGGATAAAAAAACTGTTCAGGGATGGTTTGATACTTAAAATTCCCCACATTCCCGTTTCTGGGCTGTTCTGGACAAACAAGCTTGCTCCATGAAGGCACCACCTTGCAACTTAAGGACTCACCTTACAGCACACCTTCTGAAGCAACATAGACACTATTAAGCATGTTGTTTTAATGTTATGGCTAATGGTATGTGTGTGCTTTAGGTAGCTTAGTTAGCTCAGTTACATATTTGTAAATGTGTTTCATTATGTTTTTTTTTTTTTTTTTTACACATTTCAGATTTTTCAGACTTTTATTCATTCATACCATGTTTTTTTTTGTGAAAATAAGAAGCTTATTTATGCATCTTCATATGATATATAGTTATAAGAACAGTATAATATGGTTTGTGTGCCTAAACCTAGAGATTTATTGTCAACAGTTTTTAAGTATGTCTTTTTTTATCTGTCATTCAGTTGTTTCCTTTTGTCTACATGTACTGTAGGTCTCACATGCATCTGTATACTGTACCATATACTGTTTCAATAGCAGTATATTTTTAAGCTAGTACTTTTCTTGTGTCTTTTTTTAGCCATGTCTTGTCTATATGACATATTACTGTATCTATAATATGTAAATCAGTAATTCAAGTGTCACTCACTCACCCTTTATGTCTGGAAAAAGAGAAGGAATTATGCACCTGCCTAAATTCTGTAAAAAAAAAAAAAATACTATATAATTATTCGCATATAGACAAGCCAAGACTTTCATTGTGTATTATTTTAGGCATACCATTTCTTTTATATTCATATGTAAATCAGTAATTCAATGTGTGCCAACCATTTATGCTCATTTTTTCACATGCACACACAAAAAAAATGCATCTGCATAAATTCTGTAAAAATGCTATATAAATTGTTGCATACTTCTAAGCTAAGACTTTTATTGTGCATATATTTGGTATATACTATCTTTGACAACCTTATGTAAATCAATGTTATTTCATTTATATCTTTTGTTTATCTGAAAGAGAGACTAAATATTATGCATCTGTGTATATTTAGTATAAATACTTTTGCCTTGTTTGTAAAATTCATATGTATTTCAATAATTCATCTCATTCATCTATTTCTTTTTTTTTCTTTTTTAAAGATGAAGAACGTCATGCAATTACATAATAAACACATTATACTTAATTGCATATAGCCAAGCCAAGGCTTTTATTGTGCATCCTTTGTGCATGTATTTATTTGTGATTAGTGTCTGTCATTTATGTTTTGTCCTATATTGTATACTGTGTTATGCACTTTGTGGCTTTATAGTTTTCCTGTCTTGTCATTGCTTTCACTGAATTGATTTTTAATGCACTTAATAATTACAAAATTACCGACCAGACTCAGTGGGATGGACTGACTCACTATCTAATGAGAAAATACGAATACTTTCTCCTCCTCTGCCTCAGTCTTTCATTGATGTCTGTCTCTTTATTTATACCAGTAGTCTATTATATATGTACAATAAATAGATGAAAAATAGAAAATAAATATTGTTTTTCTCTACTAACATCATTCAGCCATAATCTGGATGGCTAATACACTAAAAGAGACAAACAAACTGCGGAAACTTTTGTGGTTCTTTCAGACATTACTACAAATCAACTGTTTCTTTCTTGTGCTTTTCATAGGCCACTATAATCAGTGAATGATGTACATGAGTGCTGCCTTTGCTTGTTTTTCATATTTCACTTTTTTCCTCAGCCTTGCTTTGGCCACAGTACTAATTATTATTTTATTTAGTCACAGTGCATGTCCTGCTTTTTTTGTTTGATTTAGTTTTTTTGCCAACCCTGTTTCCCCCCCCAAATATGAATGGTTCATGCTCTGGATATTAAAAGGAAGATGAATCAAAGAGCAATGCTTGTTGACCTTTAATCATAATGGTCAAGAATCAACATCATGCCATGTTTTTATTTATTTATTGGTTTGTTTCTCCTCTGCTACAGATGCATCAGCTCATGAGAGCAGCGCGAAGTGGTACTAAAGATGGCCTAGAGAAGACCAAGATGGCTGTCATGAGGAAAGTGTCCTTTCTCCAGAAAAAGGACCACTCAGGTAAAGTAAAATTAGTTTTGTCTAGTTTTGTCTTCCTCCCAAATGATATTCGCATGATGACCTTTCAGCCAAGATGATTGACACTCTTTAAACAAATCATATTTGGCGGGTTTAGTGTTTGTACTGTATGCTTTTTTTTTTTTTACCAATCAACGTTTTCTTGTATGTTGTCTCAAAAACTGGGAAGAAATTAAAAAATCACCTACATTGCTGCAGTAGAAATCTGTTTGGATTACCTGTAGTATATTTCAAGGAGTGTGCTGTGCTTGGGAATAAAAGATTTTCATGGCCTTTAGTCAAGCTAGAAGTCCAAGTTCTTACTGTACATGCTTCATTTTTTAACAACAAACAAAAAGAATAAACAGATACATTTCTACTATTGCTTTCTCAAATAATTATTTTATAAATACAAAAAGATTCAAGGGGAACCAAAAGTGAAATTACTGGAACTGGGCTAAGAACCCTTCAACACATTATGAAAACCTAGATGGATAGTGTGGATGTGGAAGAAATGTGACCATGATTGGAAGTTACTTAAACAATTGGTAAGAGTGCATGATAAGAAATAGAGAAAGTAAGAGCATTTCCATACATACGAAGTGATGAGAACTCGCAGGATTGAGACTAAACATCTGTGTGGCCATCATAATTTGCAAGAGTTCATGAAGATTGGACTTAGAGAAAGGTCATGTGGTCTGATGAGTTCAGACTGACCCTATTCCTGAGTGATGGGCATATCTGGGTAGGAAGGGGAGCTATACGTGCAATCCTTCACGAACTCCACTTTACAGGAACTTGCATTACAGGAACTCGACTGGAGCTGATGTATTGCCACATCCTCCTTACAGTCCTGACCTCACTTCGGGGCATTTTTACTTGTTTGGGCCTTTAAAGGAGTTCCTGGAAGGCCAGTGTTTCAGACGTGAAGCATCTCCGATCATGTCTCCAGTGTAACTTTTTTCCTTGATGTACCCAATATGTACCTCTACATCCTTTGATGTACCCAAACAAAGAAGATTATTTAGAGAAACAATGGGAGTTTTTTCTCTCATAACTGTGTATTCCTGGTTTGAGTTGAACACCCCCTTGTCGTATAGGTTTCTTGGGTTTCCCTGGACCTCCCAAAAAGCATAACTCTAGGGTGGATTACCTATACAGTACTAATTTGCCCCATAGTATGAATGGGCTCATTTGTAATCATGGTGCCTTACAATGGACTCTTGTCCCATGCAGAATGTATTCTCTCTTGATTTTAAAGGTCCCATATTTTACTATTTCAAAATGGCCAAATCCTTTATTTTACTCCTCTTACAAATGTGCCATTTCAGTGTTTATCTAAAAGAGCTACTACTGAGCCAAGCCCTACCAGAAAACAGCAGAGCAGGGCAGAAAGCTTGGGAGGGGATCTTTTTATATGAGGTCACCAATAGGGGAATGCAATCTACAGTAAATTAGCTTAATTAAACCCAGACTGATACAAAATGTACTGTATTGTACATGCACAATGGAGCCCCATCTGAATGTATAAAAATGATTACAATAGGAATTTTGCATTATAAGTTTCTTTTAGTTATTCCTGGGAATGGTTTGAATTAGATTCGACTGAAGGATGATTGAATTAAAAATGAAGGCTGCTAGACTCCCACTAAAGTCAGAGGTGATGATCCAGCTTTCTGAACGTCAAGTCCAGAGAGAAATGTCCTGATTAATTTTAGGTGTTGATCTGGTTTGGCTCAAACATTATATTAAGTGTGTTGATTCTGTCTGACACTATTACTATTCCAGTCATTAACTGCGAAGCTTACCAAAGCCTGTTTGAGAATCAGAAGGATTTTGTCGGCCTGTATCTGTGAGAATTTAAATTATTTTCTTTTCTTCAGGCTCCTTTGTAATTCTATGTTTGGATGTGGCGTAGAACAGCTCGCTTGTACTCTGCTTCAGATTTGCAGCACTGTTTAAGCTTGTTTTTTTTTTGTTTTTTTAAAACCTCACCCAGTTCATTTCAAGCAGGAATAAGATTGACAGAGCGACTGTCAGAACTGAAATTCAGGTCTAGACCACTAATGAGCAAAATCGAAGGCAACAGTGGTAAGGATAAACATCCTGAGAACATTAAGAAGTAACCTTGAAAGGGTCCGTGACTGAGAAAGGATAACCTGTTCTTCTCTGATCTATGAGAGGATCCTGGTTCAAACAAAATAAAGATCTATAAAATACAACAAGGAATGGTGTCAAAAGTGTATCGGATAAAGTGGATAAACAAAAAGTTATAAAGTTGGTATCTACTGCTGTATCTGTTTTTTTGCCCCAGATCTTCACATCTATATTCAGACTTCAAACCGCCATGGCATGGCCTAAACAGAAAGCAGTTATTTCTTTTTATAATCCCATTGAATATCATATTTAACCCTACTGTACATCTTCTTGAAACATATGTGCATACATTAATACATTAGATCATTTATTCTGTGGTCGAAAATGAAGTAACAAAAATGTATTTTCTGTGATGCTTGCCCTCTCTGTGTGTCGCTACAGATGAAGCTGAAGATGATGCTGGCTATCTGGATGTGATGGTTTCCGAGGCCAAGCATCCTCCTGCGAAGCTGGGTCCAATGCCAGAGGGACTTAGCAGTCACCAGGTCTGTGTGTGTATGTGTGAAGTAATTAAAAGAGAAGGAATCACTTTAAAAGTGATTAAAAAGTTGCCGTCTTCACAATCATATTAAGGCTGTAGGACACAGTCTCAGGATATTTTTCGGTATTGACTAGAAATTGTCATTGGCATTTGGACTTGGTATGTGGTCTCACAGGATATGGTCTTGGTCTCAATGTGCATTTCTTGCCTTTTTTTTTTTTAACTAGAAAACAACAAAATCATTGTCGTAATGCATGAATGACGCTAACTAGTTGAAAGAACGAACATAATTGGTTCGAGTTTAGGACCAGGAGCAGATGTTGACTAAATTCTTGCCTTTTTTCATGTTTGTGACAATTACAGTACTTTGTCACCCAATGAATACATTACATTTGTAAGAGGAGTGAATATAATGTGGGAAAGTAACACAATTTATATGTATTAATAATCAAATCATTTGAAGGATTAACACGTGGGACAAAACTGTAATCCAATTACCAGAACTACTGGTAACTACAGATTTTAAAAATGAATCATTCATGATTAATTGCTATTAAGAGTTTAACTGATTAAAAATTATTAACCAACAAACTTTGTTTTGCATAATTATTCTCCAAAGCTCACATGTAGACTAACTATCCACTACAAGATTAGGGCACATTTGTATTTCAGGCAATGCACAATACTAGATAGCATACTTTTAGTGGCCTTGATGTTAAATGAGGACAGTGTTTTCTACAACTTAGCGGCAAACTGACAGGCTATCTCATTTTAAATGTTGTTGAAAGAAGGACAGGACAATTTTAGGAGCCAAAGTTGAATCTTTTTCATAACGTAATCAACTAAACTCATGTAGCCACTCTGATTTAATTTGGAACCATAGTTAGAAGAACCGTAGTTACAGGTATCTGAGGTTTGCTAGCCATTGCTGATCATGAAGACTAAATACAGACCTGAGGCAAGGTTTAGACAGACAAGGAGTGAGGTCAGAGATTTTTTTTGCTCTTTTTGAGTTTTTTTCTTCCTTTTGATTCATTGGCTAATGAGCTAGCTAGGCAGCTAGGTTATGTCATGCCTGTTGGTTACCATGGCACTGGAAAAAGAAAATTCTTAATGGTAAAATACTCTGAAATTAAGTGTTTAATTATTCTCTTCTGTTGTTTTGCAATTCACGTCACCAACTGCTTGTTGATACGCGCATCTGAGTACATTCACTGTGCACAGAGCATGAGAGTACAGGAGTGCACATGATGGTACAGTGGTGCTGTGTTCAATAACAATAATGCTTGTGAAATGTTTGCGAGCGTATGATGAACTGTCTTAATATTTGCTATTGAGTGCTGTATTATCACCTGCACTGCTGTACTCTCAAACTGAGCAGGCAGAAGAAGCAAAGAAGAGTTTCTATAGCAAGATTAAAGAATTATGCTGCAAAAAATAAAAACATTAGACGGGTTAGCGATTGTTTAAGGCGCCATCTGGAGACCTGTACTGTTGTTCTGGAAAAGAAACAACCAATCAGAGTTTATCTTACCAGACTGTGTAAATTTGAGCAAGCAGAATTAGCAGTTTTGTGCTTTTTTTATTACCTTTGGTTGAAAAATGTCTTAATGTAATTAGGCTAATTTCAGTATAACAATGTTTATAATAAAAGATTAGTGATTAATTGATAATTGTTTGTTAATGGATGGTAAAGAAAAATTGGTTCAACACTATTGGTAACCCAGTTATATGCCTAAATCTATTCTCCTGGCTAGGTCTGCAGATGTCTTGCAGTTCTCATGAGAATTTCTAAATTTGATCTGGAATATATGGCAATGAAAGAAATGCTTGGATTTAAGACTGTCTTTCATCAATCTGGGCTTGTCCTTGGCTTGGGTTCAACATTCAATCCTATAAGCAAAATGCTAACAGTTAAACAAGTGGTGGACAGAAGGTTGCTTTATTTATTAAAATATTTTTGTTTTCTTATTTAAGTAAAATCTTGAGGAAATGTTAAATGTGATTAAGTAAAATGGAAGAAGAAGGAAGTATTCACAAGGCTACATAACATTGTTTCGTTGAAACTGACAATGTAGTTACATAGGTAGTAAAATCACGTACAATTAAATGTGCTGGTATATCAAAGCACTCGTATATCAAGTGAATTTTATCATAAGAGATAATGAACACCCACATAATTCATTCCACAACCCAAAATATTCATATGCAAAAATAAAACAAAATAACCTGCACTTTACCTTTGATTAGAATCGTGGCTGAAGAAAGATGAGAGAGGCGAGGAGAAGGGAGACACACACACACACACACACACACACACACACAGAATCGCTCCTCTGTTGGAAAACGTCTTTAACTAGAATCCACGCTAATGACGCTTGCTTTTGCCTACTTTTGAGGATTTAGCGGAAATGTGACGTTGCATTGTCATTAACCCGATTCATCTTCATGACTTATGACAGGAATAGTAGTCTTTTTAACCATTTTCTTCACGGGAGCCATTGTTGCAGGCCGTTGTTACTAAAAAAAAGTCCCTACACTTGGACACAAAATAAAAAAATGCTTTACGCGTGCGCACACGTGGTCACAATGTTACAGTAAATTGGCACTCGCGCCCACGGATATTGACTATACGAGTGACACATGCACACATGGTGAGCATGAGAGAGCATTGGCAAAATGTTTGCAGACCGAGTTACTTGCAAATCAAGATTTAACTGTACAATGTTATTGACTTTCTCTCTTTTTTCCAGATTGTTCGGCGTCACATTCTGGGCTCCATTGTGCAAAGTGAAAGGAGTTACCTGGAATCTCTTAAAAGAATCCTTCAAGTGAGTTACTTTTGGGTGGTTTCTGGTTGGATTTAATTCACAAAGATGATCCAATCAGCAATATCAGTTTGAAAGTTTCTGTGACTAGTATACTTTATTAATTCATTGTGTTATAATTCATTAGAAAACAAATTTGAAAAATTGTCTGCTTGGGACATTTCAGGGTTTTTAAAATCTGACTTCAATGAAAAAATTGAGGTGCATATAAATAGGTTACAATAGGTCATGGTCATTGAAAATTTTCCTTCTCTGCTCTGCAAACTTTAAAGTTTGTCACTCGGAACATGAGTACAATGTAAATGTAATTTCTAAGTTCAGCTAAGACCTGCGAAATAGCTGTATGACTATTAAAGAGTTACATTTGTACTAAATACACTGCACTGTTGAAAGATACCAACTCGGTTTAGCTCTGTGGGTCTATAGAAGATTCATCTGAGTCTCAGCTAATCTTTGGAATGCATTTTTGCAGAAGGGTTGTTAAATATGACCCCAATTACTTACATTGTATTCGCGTTGTGGGTGAGAAACTTCACAGTCAGTGTGCAGAGCTATTGTAATGTACTCATATGTACCTCAATTTTGATTTAAGGCAGACTTGAAACCCCCTGAATTATCTCTTTAAAATGTTCACTGCTATTGCATTACCTTCACTTTGCTAAATGATTTAAATACATTTTATAAAGTCCATAATTGTTAGAGTAAATTCTGGTAGGTTTAAAATATAGAATTATATTAGAAATAAGATTAGTTTTTTTTTATTCTTTAATTTTAAGCATTAATGCTAATAAGTAGGTATATTTACTAATAAATCTGTTAATATTTTTTATTGTGAAATAATATTTTGGTTAGAATCTAATCATTGGCAAATGAATGTGGTAAAAGAGGAATAAAACACTTCAGGGTGGAAACAGTAACGCCCATAATTGATTATTTTCTTATAACATTATATTTTATTTCTTACACCATTTCTGATCTGATAATGTTAAGCCAAGCTAATTAAATCAAACCAATTTTGTCCCTTGGTTCTTCCATTTCATATATTTTTTTAATCTTTTAGATTCAATTAAAAAAGTTTTCTCATCCAGTCATTGAATATATAAACCTCTTTGACTGCACCTGGAATATAATGCCTGGAATATCTGCAAACGATTTAGAAGTCCAAGTTTGAAACGAAGCCTGAGCTTTAATGTGTTGTGTAATCAGATTCATACCAAGTTATGCATCCTTTTAAAGGCAACCCAATCTCCTGTCTGCGAGTCGAGTTCCATGTAGCTATGATCTCAGCAGGTGCAGGGAAAAGCATTTATTATCATTTCTCTTCCCAGGCAGAGTCACGGTCCAAATTGAATCACAGATCAATGACAAATGAGTCCTATATGAAATCTAGTCCATCTGGATCTGTGCGATTTTTCCCTACCTTTGTTGTGGAATGAAAGCTCTGTCTATAGACTTTTGCATTTTGAGTTCTCATTATAATGTCTCACATCATCGGCCTGATGTGTTCAACAAGTGCATTTGGCAATAAAGCTGCATCGACTTAATCGGTGAGGGCGTAACCAAAAAATAAAAGCATGAAAAATTGAGTCCCGGAGTTGCCGCTGTAGGGCTTGTTAGAGAAGCACAGGCCCGTTGGCTTATCCTCAGCCTTAATTTGTCCTTGTCGATAATTCATTAGCAGTGGTGAATGTGGGGGAGGAAAGAACGTGGTCTTGAAAAATCTATTGTTTCCTCAGTATCTTAGCTTTTAATGACTAGACTTCACTGTTTATTCATAAACATTTGTGTGTTTGTGTGTGTGTGTTCTAAGTCTCACCAAGGCTGTAACTAGAAAACAGGCTAATTTTTCCTATTGATTTTGATTAGAGTGCTAAAAAATGCAGGATGTATTGAGTACAGAATTACTAACATAAATACAAGCTTGTCTAATTTGAAATAATCCATGTTTTATATAAAAAAAAACCTGATAGCAATAAAGATGTAATAAAAAGTGATCATAGAAAATTACCTAAGACTTGATGAGGACTATCGGGTTTCTCCTTGAATCAGATATGAGCCATTTCAAAAGTATGATTTCATGCTGTATTTTTTAAAAATGAAATGATTATATGTGTGCTCAAATCCCCTTTCTATTCAAATGCATCCCTCTTTCTTATCCCAACTTTTTCCTTTCATGGTAAAATGAACCATTTTGGTAAGATCACTTTTTAAAATGACAGCTCACTGAAAAAAAATCCTATCCTTCTACAGGAGTACCAAAGGCCATTGTTGGAGGCTGAGCCTCGCATCCTGAGCCCGAGGAAGATCAGGCCCATTTTCTTCCGTGTGCGGGAGATCACTCAATGCCACTGCATGTTCCAGATTGCTTTGGCTTCCCGTGTGGCAGAGTGGGACTCTAGCGAGAAGATTGGTGACCTCTTCGTTGCCTCGGTGAGAAATAATGTGCTTTTCTTTCCCTGCCAAAAATTTCACAGTGTGGTTAAATGTCAATTGTGTTTTAACTCTTTAGTTTAGCTTCCCATTTAAAATCCTAAACCCAAGACTTTTGAATCATATCTACTTGTGTTGTAATTATTTAATGGTAAACAAACACAGCTAGAGGACAAAGGTGATGTGCCATAAATGCTATTCTCCAAGAAGTGTACCTAATGAAATAGTAACTGTATTTGTTAATTTATCTACTATCTCTAGTAGCTGCATTATTTTGGTCAGGGTCATGTACCCCTTTTCCACCAATGCAGAGCTAGTTCTGAGCCAGTGCCCAATTGAGAACCAGTTTTTTGTTTTCAGGCAGCTAGGCACCGCCCCTCAGACAGAAAACTCATGGTGGCACCAACATTTTGATGCCCAACTAAAAGCTTGGGACTGCCATCTTTAAAAAATAAACTCAATATGCAGCTCAAATACTTTCTAGTAATGATGGTTTGATCCCAAAGTAGACTTGCAAAACCAGGTGATCTTTTCACAAAGCCATGTTGAAGTTTGCCATTGTTGTTGTGCTGCCACTAGCATTTTTTTTCTTGCCGCCAGCATTACTGCTAGTGCTAGCTTTGCTGAGAAAGTGATGAGGTTCACAGACGTATACAGTAAGGTAATGCCATGACTCTCTCTAGCCCCCATAGAAAAACAAAGCCAGTTGTTAGGTTCCCTACTGAACCAGCTCTAAACCGGTGCTAGCCAAGAGCTAATGGTGGACCTGGGTAACACTTGTCTTAGTGCCAGGAGGGAGAATCACAACCACCCCCCACCAACTCTTTTTGGACATTAATTTATCCTAGGGCCTGATGCATACTATATGTATTCAAACACTTATTTTACACCGTTTTGGTCTTCAAAACTTGTGGTGACTAGAATTTTTAATGTTGCAGGTTTTTGAAAGTTTGAATGACTTTGATGAAATGACATCGAAGCCAATTTGACTGCATGCCTGTAGGATAATATTAAACTAATGTCTCTAACACAGTGCAAAAATTAGTTCGAAAAACAACATTAATACCAAACTGGCCTGAGCGGATCTCGGACTTTGGTCGGTGTGGTGAAAGCATTGCTTGCTTAATACTGGACTACTATGGAACATGCTGTCTGTGCTAATGCTAAAAATACCAGACAACAGCAATTTACTCATATTAAGTTGGAAAGCAGTCAAAAGGGAAAAAATGCACTTAATGTATGAGATGTGTTCTGTGAAAGCAGACATGATGCTGTTTGGACTCTGTGCAGATGCCATATTGCACTCAGGAGTAATTTGGGAGCCAAGACGCACCTCATGGTAATATTTGTAATATTTCTGAAAGGAAATGAAACAGAGAGGTAACGTTACAACACTAAGAGTACATGACAAGAGATGCACTCACAATCTCTGATCTGGGGCCGTATTTACAAATCTTCTCAGGATAACTCCTAGGAATTAAGCTGAAAGTGAATTTACTGTAGGACTAAAAATACTCCTACCTAAAAGTAGGACCTGAAGGTTATTTAATGAAGCTTCCTACTCTTACTTTCAGTGAGGAGTAGGACTGCTTCTAGGAAAGCCTGTGATGTCACTGTTTACGACACTGAGAGCGGCAAAAGTAGGCTACAAATTATAGTGAGTTAAATTTTATGACAGTTATTAGTAGTTTTAAACTGTTAAAATCAGTGCTAATAGACAAAACTTATAAATGCGTGACACGGATGCATGAAGTTATGCTAAACAGACTGCTCCTATAATAGAGTAGTATAGAACTTTCACAATCTGCTAAAAAAGCCTCCATAAATAAAGGTAAACTGGAGAGAGGGTGAGAGCGTTTTGCTTGCGGAGGAGGTAGTAAAAAGTACAGAAATATGTAAAAATCTGCCCTACTCTTACCTCTAAAGATATAAAGTGAGCGGACGCAATTTGTGAAACCATCAACACCACCTGTCAGGTTGCTGCACGTACCCCTGAGGAGCGTGTTAATGAAGTGCTGGAATGAAATTGCAGATTATAACAGAGAATCTCAAAAAAGAGTCGCATACACTGTCTGACTGATAAATCATGTTGCATCCAAAGCCACTTGAGTGTTGATGCTATGATGATGTTTTCCGTTCACATAAGCCTCCTCGTTGGTGCTCGGGGCGATTATTTTAGTGTGTGTGTGCCATGGATGACATGAGCAACTCCAGAGAAACCAGCCATGTGCAAGATTTCACGCTGTGTGCTGGGGAAATGTATGAATCTCCTCATGATCTGTGGTGCTGTAAAAGCAAAGTTTGATTTATTATTGCCGACATTGTCGCCTGTGACAAACCAAATCATCACTGTTGCAAAGCTGCATCTTCGCTGTTACTAAAAAAAACATAAAATAGTTTTCGCCTTAGTTTCTACGGAGACAGCATACAAAATATTTGTTGAAGGACCAGTTGCATACCGCACAAGATCTGTCACAAAAGTATTCAATTTTTGTCCAAACATTTCTTATAATGAGCTCTGTGTCATTCGATATCACCAAAATGTTTTTTTTTTCCCGTGCCTGTCTGAAATTTTCTTGCTCCTAACCAGTTAGGACAACCAGTTAGGGCTCTTCTAAATTTTGGTGGCAATTAGAGTGATTTCCTATTATAAGAATGTTAATAAATTGCTGTTACTTCTACTCCTAAAAGTAGAAATTTCATAAATTTGAGAATTTTTGCCCACTTTGCTTTTTCTTGAACAGTTAAAATAAAAATGTCAAATGTTAGGAACTTAAGGGACCATTGATGTGATCTGCAAATGGATCTTACTTGCAATAAATACTCCAAATAAAGTTTGACATTTTGTTGTTTTAGGGTTGTATTTGCAATGTCGTCTTTGGGTCATTCATTCAACCTTCAGTCATTCTATCGTTTAAAAACAAGGTAGTTGCAACATCTTTGCAACTTTATTACAATGCTCATCCAACATTAGGGTTCCTGCTGAGTTTCCCTATTGGCATGTATTTAGACCGTGCCTGAAATCTGGAGAACACAGAGGAAGCCCAGAAGAACACGATGAGAACATGCAAAACTTTGCGCACAACTCGGGTTCAAAGCCACAACCCTGGAGCCATGATGCAGCAGCATTACCCACTGTGCCACTTACAATAATTCTTAATGAAGTTAATTTTTCCAATTTTCCCAATTTAAACACAAAAGGCTAGACAGCGACTGCTTTATTGCACATTCACCTAACTCACTAAGGGTATGAAAAGAAAGAATGAATTCAAAGAAAAGCTGCTGAAAAAGCAGTTCTGTTCAATGGCCTAATACTTATACCCTTAATTGGTTGAATTTAACATCTAGGTCGAGAGTCTTCAAGTGTTGTCGTAAAGGTCTGATTGAAGTGACAAATGTTTAGTAGTTCTCATTTTCTGAAAATGCCTTTAGGTAAAATGAATGCTTGTACTTTCATATAAAATATCTTCATCTTTCTTTTTCTTCAGGGGGGAAAAAAAAAACCTCTGGACAATAGAGAAAGATGAAAGAAAAGCTTTAACTGAGAGTAAAGCATTAGCGAGTAGGTTATATCACTATATCACATTGACCCGTTTCAAATGATGAAGCAATTACTGCGAGCAACGATGGTGTTCTTTATCACAGGGTGATGAGAGATGCGTTAGCATCGCGACACTGCAGGAAGGCTAATGGCCTAATGAATGAGTACAGCTATGACCCTCGATGCAGAGAGCATCTACAGAGCCTGCTCATTATTCACCGGTTAAAAGAGCCCACTTGGCCTCATTGATGTTCTTCGGATTTAGACAGAAGCCCCTAAGCATGAAGAGCTAATGGGATTTTTTGTTTCCCCCCTCAAACTAAAATTATGTAATAATTCCCTACTGATTTCATATACAAATTTGAAAGAAAAAAAACCCCACATGCACACACCCATATACCGTAGACTATGTCCTATGTATAACTGGGCAAGTTTTGCTTCTATGTGCATCTGAACCACCGTTTTTTATTCAAAGCTGAACCAATGAATGGATGACCACTTTTTATTATTATTTTTTGTTTTTTATTTAAAATTTCTTTTTTTTTGCTAGTGCTCAATATGACCACCTGTAATGGATATTCAAGGGTGTTTGGATTGCAAGGTAGCAAACAGATCAGCTCTGTAAGTACTTCAGGAAAATTACCGTTCATTTCCCTATCGCCCAGCCCTGCAATCATGCGAGGTTTTGGGAAAAGCACCAAGTTTTCAGCAGTTTTCCTTTGCCAAGAAAAAAAGAGTGAATGTTGTAGCTAAAATATTCAACATTGTTTAAGCACTGTGAATGGTACACTTGGGTACACTTGATTAAATCAAAGAGAGTTGATTGTTATCCATTTCTTTTGTCACTTTTCACTCTTTGATTTTCTTCCCCAGTTCTCCAAGTCCATGGTGCTGGATGTTTACAGCGATTATGTGAATAACTTCACCAATGCCATGGCCCTCATCAAGAAGGCCTGCGTATCCAAACCTGCCTTCCTGGAGTTCCTCAAGGTAAGTATCCAGTTGAATCCATGCTAGTTGTGTTCTGCTGACGTTATGAGGGGTGTTCAAGTCAAAATGGGACTTTAAGCAAAATATGGTGATGAGACTTTTAGCCGCAGTAAAACATTTTAATGGTGCGAACGTTATAAAGAAGGCCATACGTCCGTGAATGACGATCCTTTTGGGAAATTAAAGGAGTTCCTGGGAAGCCAGTGTTTTAGACTTGCAGTTTGAACATGGCACCAGCGTACAGCCAAACTTTTTAAAGACTAAATACAGTATTCATTTTCATTGTCAGCTTCAGTGTTTTTAGATCTTTTTGTTAAATGTTACCATGGTATAGTGAAGTATAAGTACAAGCATTTCGCAAGTGTCAAAGGTTTTTATTGATAAGTTTATGCAGAGTCAATATTTGCAGTGTTTTCCCTTTTTTTTTCAAGACCGCTGCTGCAATTCTCCCCAGCATTCTGCCAATCAACTTCTGGGTCACATCCTGACCTTATGGCAGCCCATTCATGCTTAATCCATGCTTGGGGTTTGTCTGAATTTTGGGTTTTTGTTTGTCCACCTGCCTCTTGAGGCTTGTCCACTTTGACACTTCATCTGAAAGATCCAAAAACACTGATGCAGCAGACTTTGTGAAAATGAATATTTGTGTCATTCTCAAAACTTTTGTCGACAGCTGTAGTGAGAAAACTTTCTACCTTGATGGTATCCAAAAGTGCGTTAGCGTAGCAGGGGATTATATATAGAAATAAACAGAGTTTTTACTTTCATAATTGTGAATCTGTTATTTACAGCATTCAGCACTTCATTTTTTTAAATCCAAACTGTACTCGTCCAATTTATGCCAGTCAAATGCTTTCTAGGACACATTTATCTCATCTCTGTAAACAAGCCGTCACTCTACTGTAACAGCAAGTTAGCGTTAAACATCATGGTAGTGCAGCTTGTCCTTCCAAACAATCTCTTGTTCTTTTAAAAAAAAATGAAAAAGATTGACATTTCCCCTTTACCTCATGGTATTCTAATGGTTTTGTGGCAGCAGGAATGAGCTTAAAACAGAAAACCCTGCTGTGGGCCAATAACAAATGGGCCAAGACCCAGTACCGGTCCAGAGTGCAGCAGTTGGAGGTCAGTGCTCTAGGCCACCGAACACGGCATAGTTGCAGTGGGTACAATTTGCAGTGTTAATCTTAATCTACACATATTTGTAGGTAATCGTACATATTTGAAAATAAAATGTGTTTAAACCTGTGGGCTCTAGTTTCTATTATTATTTATTAATAGTGTTTTTCAAAATCTACTTGTGAAAAGGACTTGAACATTTTCATCATTAACTTTCAGTTTCAGAAAGACAACATAATTTAACCTGTAGGTTAACCCAAACGGAATTACATCTCATTTCTTAATCTGTTTCTTAGACATTTAAATATTTTATACGTGTAAAATCCATAAAGAGTTTTTTGATATTTTGAGAATTTATTTAGAGTTTGTCAATAATTTAAGTATTTGCTTATTAAAAAAATATTTTTAGGGGATAAATAAATATTGGCACACATTCTATAAATGGGATCATTTATTTAATCAATAGATCAATAGATCAAGTATTTCCTGTTAGCCTGGATAAGTATGCTTGACTGCGAAGTGCGAATTTAAGAAAATAAATACTTTAAAAGTGAATAGAAATAACTAGCCACAAAATTATTGTTAACTACAATATTCTCCTCTTTTCTTTAATTTATCAGTCATTTTCAGTTTTCCTCAATTTTTCGTTTGTAGTTCTGACAGAAATCTCAGAGCATTCTCCAGGGCTGCTTTCTCATTGGTGCAGGACTATGTCCTCATTGGCCAGCTGTTTGTAAAAGTTGTTTAATGAACAAGGAAATTTCAAACAATTACAATATTTTTTTTTTCTTTAACGTTTTGTGATCTGCTTGTACAGTAGGTGGTCTAGTGGTTAGCAATCTCCTGGGTTGATTTGATTCCCGCCCTGGGTTTAAGTGTCTGGAAGTTGCATGTTCTCCCTGTGCTTGGTGGGTTTCCTCCGGTTCCCTCCCACTATCCAAAGACTAGACTACTGTAATTGCTTGTCGTGTGTGAATGAGTGTGTGCGCGCTTGTGTGCCCTGTGATGGATTTTCACCCTGTCCTGGAAAAGCCTCCTTGCCTCCCATCACCCGGTACATAAAATAACGGGTCTGCATGTAGAACTAAAAGTTAAAGTCTTTATGATTAGAATTGCTGCTAGGCACAAGAAAAACAAATTTGAATAATGAATTTCATTCTTCCAATTATTCCCCTAATATATATTTGAAACATACATCTGATACAGTTTTGTTCCATTTCCAAAAAACTGATTTGTGCATTAACACAGAACAACAGTGTATCACATAATAATTTTTTTTAGTCAAATACGTCAATACACATGCAAAGAAACCTGTTTTTCAGTAATATTTGGTTCAATATTTTCCAAAAACACAGTTTTTTTTCTTGCAACCCCCCCCCCCCCCCACCCCTCTTCAAAAGTATAAAATCAACACAGGCAAAGTGATTCAATGGCACAAGGCTTAAGCTGTTTGCCAATATATAAACACGATATGGTTTCTTCTCTTGTCGGTTAAGTTCCTGCTTTGACATGTGCAGAATGCACAGAATTGCCAGGTATAGTAAAGTATCTAATCTAGTAATAAGAGCCAATTCCCCCATGGCACACACATTCTACACACTGGCAGCACCAAATAAAGTGCAGTTTGCTGCAGAACATCATGCCAATTAACACTGGTGATAAAAACCAGAGCAGAGCAAACATCCCCATCTGTAACAGCGTTAGGGATTGATTTAAAGGGAAAAGCAGATGGATGCCACCAACATGAAAAAAACCCCAGCTGAAACTGAGCACCTCAGAGAATATTTCTACCAATAGATTGTAGCTGTGGGGGGAAAAAAATCAATGTTGGATGTTAATGAAGGTTAATTTCTGTTCCGCTATGAATCAATTGTGACCTGCTCCATCATTATTCGGCATGCTACCTCCACTGCAGACGACAAGAGTAGACTGTCGCGTATCATTGGCTCTGCTGAGACAGAGATTGGCTGCAGACTGCCATCACTCCATGACCTGCATGACTCCAGGACTTTAAAGTGAGCAGGAAAGATTGTGACCACCCCCTCTCATTATAGAGACAAACTTTGTGAAAAAACTCCAAACTGGTAAGAGGCTGTGGTTTATCAGGACCAAAACTACGTGGAACATGAACATGAGTCTTCCCAACAGCAGCTGCACTAATGACCTAAGCCCAAGACCCCAACTGAGATATAAAAATCCCTCAGCGGTCATTCTACACTAACACAGCTCGAGTAAACATTTTGCACTACCTCAGCCAGCCTGTTTTTTCCCCCCACTGTACAGTCTTCTTTTTCCTTTTGCTTTTACTTTACTTTTACTGTTGGATATGTAGAAAGAAATAAAAATCTGAAAGGATCATGGAATTAAAAGTTGTGTCCAAACTGGTAGTGTATGTGTACTGTATATATTCATCATAGGTCTATGGTTAAACAAACAAACAAGTATTATCATCCATAGTTTTTTATTTATTTTTTATATTTTAGTACTTGCCACTTTTTCCTTTTGATTTAAAATAACATTACCAGACGAAGATTTGCCAATTTACCAGTTCCTCAATTCTTAAAAGATGACAAAGGATAAATTGTATCTACTGTATACACATCAATATACAGTAAAATTACAACCAGTCATACCGTAGGGTTTAGTTAAACATAGGATTTATAATTGGGGGCTATTTTTGTGATTTTTTTTTTTAAAGCATTCTTTTCATTCAGGCAGGGTGAGATATTCGTGTTTGCATTTTTGCCATTGGGTTTAGTACATTTCTTAAAGTAATTGAACATCCAAAATATACATTTATAAATAGATTTTCACTTACAAATATTTCTTCTTTCCATTTGCTCACCTATTTTTTCTTCCAAAGAGCCAGACTTTCTTGAATATTTTAATGTAGTCTCGAGCTTCCTGAGGTTGCTACAGTTTTAAAATTGTATCTTTTAGGCACTTTGCAGCCTGTTGAAGTAATACCCCTATCTCAGCTATGCGGTTTGACTCACGGTGAGATGCGGTATTAGGCACCGTGGGTCGCCGCGATTGCCCGCCGACGTTCTGCTGGCGTTCCGCGAAGTTCTGTAAGGGCCGCAAGCTTCCGAGAGCGCCGGCAAAAAAATTAAACATGTTTAATTTTTCGCGCGGAAAGATGGAAACGTACTCCCAGCGCCAAAAACTCGCGGTGAATCATGATGAACCGTACTTATGGCCACCGTGCGAAACCGCATAGGTGAGATAGGGGTATAAGACATTTGTTACTGTTTATTTAATCTACATCATTTAATCTAATTTACTACGATAAATTGAGGGGTGGCTGAAGGCATTTGCACAGTACTGTAAATGTAAATATACAACAATTAAAATTAATATACAGTATGCACCTATACTGTATATTCACAGTCTGTAGAGTAGAAATGACAAAACTGAAATGTTATATCTTGTTAAATATGAGTCAAAAAATAGACACACAGTGTATACGGTAGCAGGGGTTAAAATACTTTACAAAAGAAAAAAAAAGTCACAAAAAGCAAATATTAATGTTCCCTCTTATCCTGCTGAACAGCCAAAATCTTTCTGGTCTATGTGGAGATGACTCTGCTGTTTTTGTGAAACGTGAACCTCTCTTAGTTTTCTCTATTTGTTTTGTTTGTAATTTGTGCAAACGTATTAAATCCCACTAAGGAACCCCCCCCCCCCTTTTTTTTTTTTAAAGTGGATCGATGTTAACGAGAGTAAGATGTGAAAGAGCATGTTGTCTTTTACATGAGTTAATTAACACTTCTTGCATATTTTATAGTGTTTTTATATACTTCTGTTAAATACAGTGAACTTGAGTGCAAATTGAGAATGAAGTGTAACTAGGGTTTAAAATGCCAACTGAAGGGCATTTTAAACCCTAGTTATATTTAGATATTTAATCTACAGTAAATATATGGAAAATATTTAAAAATGTTCTGTTTGTGTATGTCTGTAGAAAAAGCAGTCATCTAGTGTTGACCGAATCACTCTGTACGGTCTGATGGTGAAGCCAATTCAACGTTTTCCTCAGTTCATCCTCCTCTTACAGGTCAGTGGCTGTAAAATATAACAACATCTTTTCATTTAACATCATCCTCCTTCTCCTCATCCTAAACATAATCAACCCTTGTATTAGAGAACGGTTAACATCTGATGATATATACAGTACAAAAATGCTTACTCAGGAATGACGTTTTATTACCTCAACTAATATAACTAATAACGAAAGTATTCAGACCCCCTTAAAATTTTCACTCTTTGTTATATTGCAGCCATTTGCTAAAATCATTTAAGTTCATTT
>JAOVVA010000001.1:15689323-15707527 GCA_028565275.1 Leiocassis micropogon
TTGGACGCCTTCAGCATTCCTTTACAATGTAGAAAGAAATAAAAATCAGGAACCATCATGGAGTTAGAAAGTGACCCGAAACTTTTGAACGGTAGTGTACATACTGCTTACTGTAAATGTTGAAATGGCACTGCAGAAAGAGTAATGCATGACGTTAATGAAACTTGAAACTAAATGAAACTAATGAAACTAAACTTGCTTAGGTTTAAGGAGGTCTTTCGCTTTTGGCACTATTACCACCAAGTATGTAAAAGCTGCATACTTCAGTTTTACCCTAATTTGTCGGATTTGGGCTGCTAGTCTGAACAGAGTAAAATCCGATATGATCAATGTGACTGTCAGTCCTAAAGATCTGATTTTGTGTATATAATATCTTACATAATCATTGGATTCTATAGAGCCTATGTTAACACATGATCACAAATTACTACTGTATATAAATGTAATATCATGAAATCATATTTTGTGCTAGTAAATTAATATGTTCAGGTTGGATACCAAAATTAAGCCCAAATGGTCTAACTTAAGCCTAGGACTTGGAACGTCATAGTCAAATTATTAGGTTGCAATGGTTAAAAAGATCTATATATTTTTGCGAATGATTTTCTACTATATTTTATATTTTTTTAATGTGACAAAAAAATGTAAGGTATATTAATGTTGCATGTCACCAGCGACTCCAGTGTGCCATTATGCATTAGTCCAAGGTTAAAGTAATATTATCTGTCATCTCATTCCTATGCTTGGTCATGTTCCTTTATGAATATTTACTGTTTCAGGCCAAAGCCATCATTAAATAATTTTTTTTGGTCAAGAGATGAGACCTGCAATCTTAGAATACATAATGTATTCTAAGGCTCACTGCTTGTTGGTGGTATTGCAGCCACAAGTGTTTTATACATAATTATTTTTTTTAAGAACATGAACACTGTTATAATGCTTGTCTAAAATCCTCCAGTAGGAGGGCGGCATAGGAATACGCCAATATACTTTTATTACCGCTAGTGTATGTTAGACTATGCATCTTCATTTTCATTGATCACAAAAGCAGAATGTAGTAACTCTCTGGAGGATGCTCAATACACGGCTTTAAGGTCTGTTACATAATTTAGCCATTAATTTGGATTTTATCATTTTAATCTTATCTTATTTTATAACTCTAGATTTTAAGATTATATCAGTATATTAATTTTACATGCTTATGTAAAAAAAACAAAAACAAATATCATACACCACAAATATCAGTCACCTAAGTGACTCTGTATCAAATAAAATGAAGATAATAAATTCCCGGCAGAGCTAGGGAAGAAGATCTTTCAGGTATCTGTCAAAAAGAAAGTTGTACAAATGAAAATTTAAACCGTGATTAAAATATAATCAAAAGGATTAGGAACCGAATGCACAGATCATCAATTGATAATCGGCAAAATCTGCTTGATAGCGGCTGCATGGTTCTGAACCTAAAACCAGGCTGCCTCCCTGATGCCCTAACGAGCCTCAAAACCATGTGTGAAAATATTTCAAATGGCCCTCTCTTTTTCATCTAGACGTCTGTAAACAATTCCAGGTTTTTTTTTTTTGGTGTGTATCTCTTGCTAAAGTTCTTTTGGCTTTTTGCCAAATGACTGACTTGGGTCTAAGAGGCAGATTATTATGTACGATGTCTATTGAGAAGGTCTAGCAAACAGAAAGACAGAGGAAAAAAAAAACACAAATCACTTCGATATTGTGGAAGGATTCGATTGGATTTGGCTTTAGGGAATAGGGAGTAATTGTGTTTGCAAGAGGTTCAGTGCTTCACTTTATTACTCTTTTATTTTTGGGAGCCCTCTCCTTGGATTGCAGTGAACAATGAGACATAGCATGTGGTAACACTTCCTGCATAGCCAGTATTCGTAATGCATTGCAAATGGGTTATTACTTCTATAACGCTTGACATATGTCTAAGGTGAATACTTATAAGCAGCATTATGAGTGTATGATGGGTTCTAGTTTTTGTTCATAATAACATTTTAGAGACGAATGCTTTAATGACTCTTAACCTTGGCTCTGGCATTATAAAATGCTGTTTTGGCTCTGTGCAATAGTGTATTATACAACAATCTGATGGGACAAGAGGCATCCCATAAGTGGGGCTATATGGTATATATAACAGCATTGGGATGTTGGAACTACTGTATATGTATCACTCTGCGTCACAACAATCAGTAATTACACTAACTGTCGGTTGCAGCATTGGTGTGATCATACAGTAGGTTGGTACAATCCACAGCTAACTAGTTTCTAACACAAGGCTGAATCTCTCTCAAATCTCTCTCTAACCCCTGATCAAGGACACTACTTGGTGTGTGGAACAAGCGATTGTACACCCTACATAGCATACTAGCTTTCCATTTAACACTATTTGGGATTCAACCCTGAACCTGGAAGGAAATATAAAGAGAATACATTGTATAACCATTCTCATGTCACCTGCTCATGCTATGCACGTACAGTAAGTTCTATAGCTATAGTGCTTAATACTATGGAAATATTAATACACACCTATGGCATTATGTTAGACATTTAGACTGCATTATGAATACTAAAGGGGCACTGAATCTTTTGCGGGATAAACAAATTAAATTTTAAGCTACATTTAAGCTAGACTTTCTTACATATTTCTAGAAATGTCCTATCAGACTGAGCTGTCAATTATTTCATATCATATATCATAGCATTATGAAAATGCATTAGACCATATGGCTTTCTTTATTATTAGCAATATTGTGAGTTGCTGACATGATTCATTATAAGGAGTGTTCCGTATAATCAACACATTATAACAACAATACTGAAGAAATCAAGCTCATCTTTGTGATGCATCACATTTTTTGTTTAAGAGATTCATTACACTAGGTTTTATCATGAGCATTGTATCTCCAGAAGACTTGTCAGTCTGTTTGAGTGCACATCATATGCTAAGCAAACTGGAGCTAAATTTCTAAAGAGTGCTTGCAATGTCTTCTATTATAACAGTACATATAAGCTTTATAGAAAATGACACTGATTCATCTTTTATAACATCTCAAAGAGGATCTGTTAATAATTCATGATTGTGCTGATAACTTCCATGGTAAGAATTTCAAAAATGACTTAAACAGTCAACCCAAAATGATAATTGAGAGATTTCCTTTTTTTCTCTTTTAATAGAGGCACAAAGAAATGCACTTATTAAAAACTGTTATTTCATAAGGTTTGACAGGCATCATGCATGAGTTCTGCTCTTTCTTTATTCAATGCTCCTGAAGGTGTAATGTCCAATGTAGGTACCTTTCAAATAAAATATTAGCCATGTTGTTTATTTATATTTGTCATGTTTGTATGTGTGTGCGAAGAACCTGAACACCACCGTGGCACAAGACTGGTGCTTGGCCCTGCAAAGGCTCATCCGCATTAAAGAAGAACAAATACAGAGCGCCAACAAATGTCGTCTTCGGCTCCAAGTCCCTGGCAAGCCAGACAAGTGAGTACCGCGTTTCCGAAAAACTATTCAATGCTCTTGGTACAGAATTAGCTTAGACTGACTGACCTGATCCTCAAAATCAGTTGGACATGGGTGAAGTCAGATAACTGTTCTTAAAAGTCAGAGAAATATCACAGAGGTATCACATTATTCATATTCTCTTTATCAGACCCAAAGGCATATTAGTCATGCCAATTCTCTTGATCAGAGCCAAACTCATGGGAGCTAATTACATGTGGATTTAGTCTTACATCCAAATTGCATTTCATGTTCATAAGAGCTTTCTCTACTAAAATCTTAGTTTCATCATAAAATTATAGTCATAGTTCAGCTGATAATGAACATGGGCCATTGCTTATTTCAGACAAAAAAAAATTATATTACTTAAATTTTTATACTTATTAAATGCATGGACATAAACTAGAACATAGCCTTACAAAAAGTGTGACTCTAGGACTGGTTTGAACATTGATCATTGGACAAATGATGGGGACGTTCCCAAATTATTTATTAGAATTTCTAGTTGGTACCTGTATTACAAGTCAGAATATTGAAAATGCCTATTTAAACCAAGTCACAGGTCTGATCTAAGTCATATCTCAGTTCTTGACATATAAATCTAAGACAGGTCTCGGGTGTCTAAGCTGCATGTCTGGTTTTATCGGATGATTTTAAGTTGCAAATCCAAGTCAAGGCTCAAGCCTCTTAGATGCAAGTCCAAGTCAAGTTTCAAGTCTTTGTCTCAAGTCTAAGTTAGAGCTACAAAATTTTATTCATGTCTCAGGTCCCTAAGCCTCAAATTCGAGTCAAGTCTCAGGACTTGAACTTGGAATTCCAAGTCGAATGTTAGTCCTCTATGCTGCATGCCCATGTCACATACAGTATTATGTATTTAAGCAGCTAGTCTGAGTCAAGTGTCAGGTTTTTAAGCTGCAAACCCGAAGTCAAATCTTGGTCCTGCAAGTCAGTGTCAAGTCTTATGTCTTTAAACTGCAAGTCTGAAGTCAAGTCTTATGTTTCCATCCTGCAAACCCAGGTCAAGGGTCAGCTCTCCAAACCACAAGTCTGTGTTAAATCTCAAGTCTGGCTCAGTATCAAAGTCTGAGCTGCAAACCTGAGTTGAATCTCAAGTCTGAATCATGTCTCTTAGCTGCAAGTTTGTGTGTCTGAAGTGCAAGTCTGGGTCACAAGTTCTCAACTAAGTCAAGCAGCAAGTTAAGTGCAGTTTCCCAAACTTTTTAGTTTTCTCTGACGTCCAATGCACACAGCATTCATCATTAGAAATGTAACGAAGCCCGTTTTCTCACAGCCTTGCTCCAGCACTTGATTTAAAAAGAGCTAGTGAATATTTTTTCGTTTGTAATACCGAGCAGGTCTGTGCAAACTTCTGAGCAATTTAAAAAGATTTTAGCTAGTTTCAAACATTTTACTGCCTCCCGAGGAGGCGTTCAAATGATGACGATTTGGATGCTGCTTGAAATTACTCCCCGGATCACCTACTATTACTATCTGATTAGGATTTGGTCAAAACGTTCTATTAACTAGCAAATTACTGCCCTAATAGGATGGCTGGTCAGATCATTAAGGGATCATTTCTAAAATTCATTACCTTTAGTAGATGGGAAGAATTGTTGGCAGATTTTGACCTTGGGACAGTGAGCACAGATGTGTCAATTTGGTGCTAACACTTGCCATAGAACTCGTTTCACTTAGCCCATTGTGAACACTATAGTAATTTCTTTTAAATTTCTTTCAATGGGGCTTCTGACATGGCACTATTATGTTACATTAGGAAAGGGCGGCTGCAAATGTGTTGTGGCGGAGGCTGTGCGCTTTTCACGCCACCCTGCACCTGGATGTGCTTATCCTTGTTGTGCAAAGATGGGAGGAATTGTCATTCAGAAGGATAGCTCTGGAGGAGAGGAAATGAAGACGGATTAGTGAGGGATGCGCGTAGGAGATGGAAGGACAGACACCAGGGAGGATGGGGAGGAAAGAAGAACAAAGGAGAGGGATAAGAGAGAGACAGATTTGCTTATGGTATTTTACCAGAACTGACATCGTGTAAACAGCAGGTGCGAAATGAGACAAGCACCCACGTTCATTTATGAAAACGACAAATATGTGTTTAATAAATGACCTTACTCAAGCAAAATTTTTATCATGAATCACTTGCAAGTAAACAAATCTTGGACTGGGCACAATATGTGCCAGAATTGGTTGTGCTATTCTGATATGTGCCTATGAACTGGATACATCTGGTATAACAATATCTATAAATCTCAGTGGTAGGCTTGTCATCTGATGTGGAAGACGTGGGTTCATGACTAAGTCAATGCCCCACACCTAGCCACTGGGGAGGAAGGATGCCTTTAGTTCTGATCCCAAGCCTGGATAAAAACCTCAGAGGGTGCGTCAGGAAGGGCGTCCAACAGAAAACCCTTTAAAAATAATAAATCAAAAAAGACCAAAATATATCAAATAACTCCTAATGGAAGCAGCCAAAATGATTGATTTATTGAATAGTTTATGCAAGTGGACACACATTTCGAATTCAGTCGCCACTATATGGAGATCTATATAATCTGAATAGAGACTTAAGCTAATTTGAATTTGTAAAAAAATTTCGCCATATAAATATTTTGTCCTAACATTTTGACCCTGAATACACTCCCTGTAGACTGATATATGGCAGTAAACTGGTGACAGAATCGTGGGCACCCAAGGCTCACTCTTATACCCATGGGGTCCAAAGGTCCCCTCTGGTCTGAGAAAGCCACAGAAAGCCACATATAAAAGCCAATATAGCACAAAAAAGTCAACTCTGGCTATGATGGAAAGATATCAGAACAATCAGAACACCACCACTTACCGTGTATGCACCATGGCAGGCGAAGAGCAACTACAGATCAACAAGTCCCACCCATGCAGATATCATCCTGCAACCTACAGTACTTAAAGGATCTGCTGCTGGAGCCAGACATCACAGCACACATCTAGAGGTCTTGTGTAGTCATGCCTCAAGGCGCCAAAGCTACCCTGGTGATAAAAGAGAGGCCTACACAATACTGGACATTATGTTTTGGTCTTTAATGTTATAAAATATAAAACCTTGAAAGATAGCCACTGTTGTCAGGTATTTTAAAGGCAAGCCAGTTTTTCACTGTGCTGAGTCCTTGGTTTGCATAAGTGTCTCACTGGTATGAGGTGGTATTAAAAAGGTGCAAGACTAGTTTTGTAACATGGCAACAGATGGCACTACAAGCCTGCCATCTTGTGACTTTTTTTTCCCTTTTTTTTTGTTACAAAAAGTCACGGTCCTGTGTACATTGGGAGCTGTGCAACTGGAGCTATTCAGACACCTGCATTACCACGTCTGCAATTTCATTATGGAAAGCAAGTTAGAGCAAAGACCAAATGTGAAAGTGGGCAAGTTTGTGTGAAACTGGGCAAATCTGCCACGGAGACATGATTCGGCAAATTTATGGCAATGCTGAAATAAGTCAGTCAAGGTGTTTTTAGTGGCATGCTCGCTTTAAGAGCAGAAGACCACCACTGGAAGAAGACAAGAGATCAGGAGGACCTTCAACAAGCTCAACCCCTGAAAATGTCGAAACCATTCGTCAACTTCCAGGTCCATCCTACTTGCCAGATAATAAAGTATTAATAAGTAAGTAATATGTAATTAAGTACTTTTTTTTGTACACAGAGCTAATCTCGAAAATGTTTGATACCACCTCGTATAAGGTTTAACCTGGTATGTAAGTAAACTTAGCTAAAACTGACATATTTTAAAAATGACATATTGCTCAGCGTTTACAAGTGCCTTTAGAAGAACTGAGTCTGGTGCTCAGGGTGCGGACAAGGGTCAGAGGCTGACAGGTGGTATACTGGCATCTAGACTGCCCACCTTCTGCTCCAGGGTTGTGGCCTTTGAGTGACACAGCTTGAATCCTAATCCTCTGTTCACTTGGGTGTGACATGTTTTTCAGTCATGGATCATTAAGCCTGGGTTAAAATGATTTTTACTTTTTTGTATGTGGTGTTAATTTTTAAATCCTAAGTGGTCATGTATGTAAATGGACATGTGAGGTGTTTTAAGTACTTTATAAAAATCTATTATCTAGATTATTATTATCTAAATATCTACACCCCATACCTCATGCTTATCGAGTCACTCACTGTCTCATTCATACTCTATACTCTAATTGTCACGGAAAGCCGGGGACATATCTTCTGATTTTTTTTCGTAATTATATATGTCCGCTTGCCATTATTTAACAAGTCTGTGAAAGTGCACAGTAGACACTGTTTATCTCCACTTTTCATGATGCTCTTTAATAAAAACATGGTGAAATGGGTGTGGTAAGTTCTTGGATTATCCCAACCTATTCACAGGGCATAGGAGTCACTGAACACTTTGATGGATATGAATGTTGCTATAGTAAGTCCCCTACATATGAACGAGGTCTATTCTGAGAGCTTGTTTCTAAGTCCAGTTTGTTTGCAAGTCCAACAAATATTGTCTAGGTACTAGGATACTAACACAGTTGGCTATACGCAGTATGTTACAGTACAGTGTTCTTTAGAATCATGCCGATGGTTAAACGATTCGTGTTAAAAGAACAAGCATCTTTTCACCTTGATCCATTCTCTCAATTATTTTCAATTCATTCTCCATTATTATTGCTTGATGCTCCTTAGCAGTACCAGCTTCTTCGTCGCTGCTTTTATGCTTGCTTTTGGACATCCTGGGCTTGTAGGCACTTCCGCCGGATGCACGGTGCACGCACGACATGTGATCTAACGGCAGACATGTGATCTAACTTTTGCAATTGAACATGCTTCTTCGTATCTTCGAAAGTTCGTAACTTGAATGTTCGTATGTGGGGACCTTACTGTATACCTTTTACACTAACCCCATCTCAACTGAATATCCACTCTATGGAGTTACTTGTTAGGTATTGCTCTCCAAAACCATTATCAAAAGACCATCTGGAGGAAAAAAAAAATATTGTTTATTGGTTCATCACAGTTCCAGAAACTGAGCTGAACCAAGGCTATTCCTTACTTTTTTATTACTTTGGACCTTCTAACCTTTCATAATCCATAATCTTCAATTCGATTCCTTCAATTTGAGTCAATATATTAACCATATATTGAATCAATATGTTAACTATATATTGCTCTGCACATTTCCACGAGCACCGTGCTCTTCGAAAATTGTTCTCTAGCACACTTAAGGTCCCTCTTGAGGTATACTTAAAGCTTTCATGTAGAAGCTTATGGCAGAAAATGTTTCATACTAACAGCTCCAACCCTTAGTCGTTAGTGTTAGATTGAAGTGAGCTCTCAGGATCCTCAGTAGCCTTTTTGGTACTGTAGATGCATCACAAGTGCTTCGTGTGTAATGAATGCTGTGTGGCATTTATTTTAACATCTGTCCTGTTTTTTTGGCTTACTGTCACACACAACACTCAACCACCTGTCAGTTATCAGTCGGTGGCCTGGTCTTCGTTCTTCCCTGTTGCCTTGGGGCTCTCATTCACACTGATGTGCGCATACATGCGCGCACACACACACACACACACACACACACACACACACACACACACACACACACACCCACACACACCCCCACACACTTACACCTAGCCTGTTGGTCAGCCAGCAGGAGGACACTATGGCTGTGCCAAGCCTGCATTTCATGTGAAATGTGATTCCATGACTTCTGCACTTTATTTTCACCTTTGTGGAAATCTTTCTGCTGAGCGCGGAAAAAATGCATGAGCAGGAAAGAAAACGCTACAGATACAGCCTGCTGAGTTCTTGCCTTTTATAAGTGCAGCAGTACGTGTGAGTGTGTGTGTGCGCATATATATATATATATATATATATATATATATATATACACACCCACCCATTGCTGTGATTTCTTTCTCAATCCCTGACTCTGCCTTTTTTGAAGTCTGGGAGTGAATATAAAGCAGGCTGAGGTGCTGATATGACAGGTGCTCAGGCAGGCTGCAAACTGCACTCAATTACCTTCTAACCATGACTGAACGTGAACCACCTCATGTCTCACTGCCTACCCAGCCTCCTTAGTACTGCTAATGGTCACTAAATGTTAACAAGTGCTGAACATCAGTGATGCATTAAGTACCTCATAAAGTCTAAAAGGGGGCCTTTTATGCAAACTTCCCTATTTAGACATTTAAGTGGGTATTCAGATTTTGTGTGTGTGTGTGTGTGTGTGTGAATAAAAATAAACGTGAGGGGGGGAAAATTTTTTTTTTCCATGTTTGGATTGCTCATGGGACTTTCTCTCTAGTGTGACCTCATATAAGACCAACCCATCCCCGGCTTGTTGCCAAACTCTGCTGTTCTCTGGTAAGATGTGGCGAAGGAGTAGTTAATTTACATGAACACTAAAATGGTGCATATGGAGGGTATTACTGCTGAAACACACACTTTGGGGAACTCTGAGAGCCATGTTAAGTTGTTCAAGAAATAGTATAATATGGGACCTTAAGTACAATGGACATTCAAGGCAAACCAGAAATTTCTGGTGAATGAAGGTGTAAAACCAACTGACATTTACAGAAGACCTTAAGCACAGTACGGTGATGAGACTCTTAGCCGCAGTAAAACATTTGAATGGTGCAAAAGATTTAAGGAACACTATTTAAGGAACACATCATCTATGAATGATGATCCCCGCCGAGGTGGCTCCGAGCCCATTGCAGTCGAAACAGGAACTCAGCTGGGAGTTATTTACACTTCTCCATACAGTATAGTCCTGACCTTTCTCTTAGCCATTTCCACATGCTTGGGCCATAAGATGTGTTTCGAGTGTAGCAGGGGATTATGTAGAGAAATAAAAAATGTTTTTGAACTCTCATGGCTGTGTTCTGTTATCCTGCACAATCAAAGGTCCTGGTTGGCCATGAACGCCCCTCGTAAAAGCAATGGCACCTGCAGATGATTAGTGTTGATATGACCGAATGATAGGAATAGATAGGAAGTTTATAGCATTTAAGTTTTACTGATCTTCATCTGAGGACTTTGACTGATCAGCAGCTTTTTTTTTCTTTCTTTTTTTAGTTCATTTCAAAAGTGGTTTCTTGCATATTATGCTGCTTTCTTTTCTGTAATATTAAATTTTGTTCCATTATACTAATATTTGGAAATACAAAAAAAAATTACTGATGCAATAATGCATTCATAAAATGCACATGTATAACAAATTTTGTCCAAAAAAATAATAATTTTGCACATTACTGAATGGGAATCTTTTTGGACTTGCTTGTTCTTTTGAGAAAATTGGACAGAGGACAAGAACACACATGATACTACTGTATATTGTCTTAACCAATTTAATAATGCAGCTTTGGATTTGGAGATGCAAATACATAACTGCCCCTCTATTGTAACAAGCTTGTCTTTTCTTTATGTTTTATTGGATGTGCTTTGAAAAGGTTTGTGTAAATTGGGTCAATGTTAATGAAATTTGAGCCTAGTGCCAAGTCATCAAAGCCAAACACTGTAGGCTAATTATTAGTGGTTTCTTCATAAGGAAGACAATGGGTTTGCCTGTGTATAACTCCCCCCCCCCCTTTTTTTAAAGAAAATACCTAACGTTAAGAAAGCAATTTAGAAGATGACACAGAGTAAAGATCACAAATTGCTTTAGTCACTCATTTCTTTAGTCACTCATTTGGCTCTATCAGTCTTTTTTCTATGAACATACAGTATTTGTAGTTGATTAACTTTGGAATTTGGAGTCAGTCACTGAATCTAAACACCTGACTTTTCTAAATCTTTTTTTTTTCCTGTGTGCGTGCGTATGTTGGTCTGATCAAAGGATTTAAATTGGAATTGACTTTAAGCGGCATTTTACCTGCATGGAATAGAATCCCATTGGTCTGGTCTGAATTTTAGTTAAAAAATGTCAAATAACTGCTACTGATACTTTACACAATCTAAATGAAACAAGGCAGTGGGCTGTGTTTGGCAGACGAGCCTTGAGCTCGATACCTGTGTGATTAAGTATCATTACCCCTGCTGATTGCACTCCATTTCCCCATTTCCAAGTGGATTTAGCCCATTTGGAAGAGTTTAATTCATCACTGGCGGGTTGATTCGGCACTCTTTACTTCATTAAAATCCCTTTTCTGGTTCTCTTTCATAAATAATCATCCGTGGAGCCATTACTGTCTCAAAAGTGCAAATTCAGCAGTTTGGTGAAAAAGGTTACAGATGCTTAAAGTAAGAGTTCCATGACTCTTTCAGACAACTTCATTAATAACAGCCTTATAAAAATATAAATGGTTAACATTAGAGTCATCGACAAGCATTTTCTTATTACCGCACTCGTATGAAATTCACAGAAATGGCTCCTGCTCATTAGGATTCCCATGAACTTGGCTCAGTGAACGACCTGGGTCTCCTTGAGCACTAATAACCCTTCACACTAATGCTGGAATTTTCTACAACATGGCTGGAAATTGCATGAGTGGGCTTTTGTTTATACATATTTTGAATAGTGTTTAATTAAAAAAAAAAAAAAAAAAAAAAAAACATGCTTGCAGTAACATTGTGTAGGTGGTGGTGTGTAAAGTGTTGTAATAAATTAAAGACTTAACGGAGCCCATGGGTGGCTCTAGTCTATGTAACATTAAAGAATTAATCACAGCTATAATTTATTTGAAGGCACGTTATGACAAAGGGAAATTTATCATGTAAATATAATGAATTATCCGTTCTGGTACAGTATATTTGTTGCATGACTAAAGCACTTTGCAATACTTCTAATACTACTACTATTACTACTCGTAATACTATATAAAACAGATAGATAGATAGATAGATAGATAGATAGATAGATATAGGTTTAAATTGCGAATATAAAAAGGGTTCATAAAGTTATAAAAAAAGGGAAAGAAATTAAATAAGCTGCAGAATAAAGACAGTATAATCATGTTTTTATTGTTTAAAAAAATCACAAATATTAGACACAATCAAAAATCTGATTCTTATAGATAGATAGATGGATAGATAGATAGATAGATAGATAGATAGATAGATAGATAGATAGATAGAAAGATAGAATCAAAGAAAAGAACACTTGCTGTAATTGTAGTTGCTGGTATAAGAAAATGTGTTGAATATTCACCCCAGTTAATAATTTAATTACCCCATCATTTCCTTTCAAGAAATATTTCCCATTTAATTATAGAATTATAGTAGCACTGGACACTTAACAATACTCACCTTATTAAAGTTAATGAAGATAGCAAATAGCTTGCTGGAACCTTGTCCAATTTACTTCCACACATGATATTTAACTAAAACAAAGTTTTTATTTATTAGACATTTAGTTTTATCGGTTTGTTTATTTAATTGTCACAAGGATAGTATTGTAATTGCATACAGTAGTGTCTGGCAGCAAACACAGAATAACCGTGAATACATCTATCTTTTAAAAAACTCATTTTTCTTTCGTTCATGTGTTTGTACCAGGTCTGGCCGTCCAGTCAGCTTCATGGTGGTGTTCAACACTCCTAGTCCTCTTAGCAAGATCTCCTGGGTCAACCGTCTTCATCTTGCCAAGATAGCACAGAGTGAGTGTTCGCCTCCTTTCCTTGTCCTCCACTTAGATGACTTGTCATTCAGAGACGTTAAGCGTTTTCAATTGCTAAGATGTTGTGAAAAGCCGTCTGACAGGCTCTAAATGAAACGTCTGATGCCACCGCTGAGCGCTTTTCTTTTCTCCACTCATCCGCCAGTTCGGCAGAAGAAAGACAATTTATATGACATTCTTCTGTATGACCTTCCCCCCTCCCGTGCTGTGTGGACAGCCGTCGTGGTTAGAATGCCAAAATACTAAATACCAAGTCTGAGAGCATTTTCTTGTGCGAAGATAAATATTGAATTCCTGATGGATTGTTCTGGCTATCTGATCTCCACATTTACAAAGCTATAACGCTCTCATTTTTTTGCTTTGTCCATTTTAGTGACATCTCAAAGCACTAGTGTTTTTTTTTTTGTCAGTCTTTTTGATCCATCGACTTCCTTTTAAAAAAATTCTAAACTCGAAAATTGTGTTTTTATTGATGTAAAAACTTAAAGCCATTATGAACAGCTGATATTTCTAAGGAGCTTCTTTAAATGTAAATAGTTCACCTTTCAAAATGTGACAAACTTGTGCTTGGATGTCAACTTGCATTATAACATCTTACCTATGGCAAATGTTTTTGTACAGTATCTCAGGATAAGAGACCGGGTCAATCTGGGACTTGTGATAAAATTCCTCTTGAATTTACGTAACTCGTATTAATATTTTTCCAGTAGATCTGTGGACAGTGACTCGAACGATTGAACAAAACCTGACTAATTTTACATTTCAAATTTTAAATGAAAATAATTTTTTCTATAGATAGATATATAAAGTTTTTAAAGAAAAAACAACCAGGTTCAGGTAAAAGAATTGTAGTTTATAAGTCTGATAGTTATTAATATTGCATACACATCAAAATAATGTTCCCTTCCTACGTTGCCAACAGCAACCCAACATCCGGCTAAAACAATGTTATGAATCGATATGGACCAATTTAATGCAAGCTTTTATTAATTCTAAAGTCTCTATTTGGTTGTTAACTTTTGGTTGACAGCACAAAAAAGAGAGAGAACAGGACGAAAGCTGCAGAAAACAAGAAAGAGAGCATAATAAAAATCTACACCAGACGAACTAGATTTTTTTTTCAACTTTGCAAGACTTCAAATCACTTATGAGATTTTTTTCCCCTTCCTGTAACTCCCATATATTTTCAGCAAGTAGCAGCACCGAGTTTAGCTGACAGCTCTCTCAACCCCCTGCCTCAACAGCTCCTCTTCTACATCACGCATTCCCGCTGTCACGCTCGTAAATGTGCTTGGTTTTTTAGCCATGTCTGCCTGCAGGACGCCTCTATAAGCTCCCCTCCAGCTTTTAGGAAACCTTTTAGAAGAAGCAGTAACACACGCCAGTGGAGGAGAATCGTCTGTGTGAGTGTACGCAGAGACATTGGGGTCATTTGGAAATATCTCATAATTAGATGCAAGACAAGGTGACTGAACTTGTTGTTATCTACAAGCCGTTATTGTCGTCCGAGGCGCTTCATTATGTCTCCTGAAACTGACTGGAATTTAAATATCTGCGTACGACTTGCGCGTATAACTTGGATATACTCGTTAAGGTCATACGGTATATTAAAGTCTCACGGTACCACTCAAAATAAAATGCTGCATGATGGGTCATCTCACAGACATACACACTTTCTGAGATTTAGTTAGTTATGTTTGAAGTTTTCACCATATATTATCCAAAAGACCATTGGTTGAATGCTTGAATCTAATTGGTCAGGAGGTGTGTGCTTTACTGTAGAGTAACAGCTTATACACAGGGACTTTTACAGTAGAGGCTTCTCGGACTGATAATAAACTGATCGTAACACTTTAATTGCCATAAAAATGTAGTTGGGGGGGGGGGTGTTCTTGGAGTTTGCTGGCGTATAAGAGGGGAAAAAACACTTTAGGTTGTGATGTTAGAGGAAAATAATCAAGCTAAGTTCAGGCTGCTTTTTTGTGCGCATTCTATCATTTTCTTCATTGCTGCTTTTGTTTCTTTGCTTATATTTCTGTTTCTGTAAATTAGATGTTTGTTCATTTGGTTCATCCTTCCTTTGTTCTGTTGTTTTTTTGTCCATCTTTTTTGCTATATTTCTAGCCATTCATTTTGTTTTTTATTTATTTCCCTTTTTTCATTTTTAAATTATATAATTGTTTAGTTCATCTTTACCTTCTTTTTTGTTCATTTCTTATTTTTTTCTATCTTTCTTTGCTTTTTCTCCTTTTTATTAGATGTTTGTTCCTTTGCTTCATCCTCCCTTTCTTTTAATTTTCTACATTTCTAGCTTTTATCTTTCTTTCTTTCTTTCTTTCTTCAAGTTTTATATTAGATGTTTGTTCTTTTGCTTCATCTTTTTTCTATATTTCTAGCCTTCTTTGTTTTGTTTGATTTGTCTTTCCATACCATTTTAAATATTTTCCTCTACCTTTCTAGACTTTGTTTTCCTTCCCTTTCCTTTCCTTTTCCTTTATCCCTCCCTCCTGTGAAGAGCACTAGCTCCTCTTCCCAACATTTCCGTCACCAATTGTTATTTTATTATAAAAACACTGGGCTTCTAATCTTTTTTTCTTTTCTTTTTTTTTCTACAAAACAATGTCACATTGCCTTTAAGATGAAGTACAGTCAGCTCTGCTGTTCCAGGAAAGCACCTTGAACAGCAATATCTGACCCACCAGAATCGAGAACTGAAACTGCTGTGGTGTTAAAAGTTGTGTTTGTGAAGATGTACTCTTTTACAGAAACACAATAAAGCGTTGCATATGACAGTGAAAAGATCTGACAGATGTGATGATAAATAATATCTTTAGTTAAGGATAGTGTTTTGTCTGATTTGATCATCTCCCACCAGCTTGATCTGCTTTCTGTTCCTGCCACAACACAGATAGATAGTTTTATTTTTGAAGATTGCTAGTGTTTTGCTAAATTGTTGTGTCCACATGAGCAACAGTAACCGTGTTCTGCTTCGTCGGCTTCGCCTGTTGAAAATGCTTTTATGGTGATGAGCAAATAACAATCCTGGCTGACACTAAGTGGGTTTTGGCAGATTACTGCTGCTGCGAGAAACACGGCTGGCTGGCGACTGAGCACAATGACAAACAGGTTTCAACAGGCGTCCTGAGAAAAAAAACACTATCACACTCTTGTCTTTCTTAACCTCTCGCTCTCCTCAACTCTCTCTCACTCTCTTCTCTTCTCCCTCACTCTTATCCTCTTCATCACTCTCTTCTCCTCTCCCTCACTCTCTTTTCCTCTCTTTCACTTTCATCTTCTCCCTCACTCTCTTCTCTTCTCCCTCACTCTTTTCTCCTCTCTTTCACGCTCATCTTTTCCCTTACTCTCATCTCCTCTCTTACTCTTATCTTTTCTCTCACTCTTATCCTTTTCCTTACTCTCTTATCCTCTTCATCACTCTCTTATCCTCTGCCTCACTCTCTTATTCTCTCCCTCACTCTCTTATCCTCTTCCTCACTCTCTTATCCTTTTCCTTACTCTCTTATCCTCTTCATCACTCTCTTATCCTCTTCATCACTCTTATCCTCTCCCTCACTCTCTTATCCTCTTCCTCACTCTCTTATCTTCTCTCTCACTCTCTTGTCTTCTCTCTCTCACTTAATCTTATTCTATCTCACTCTCACTCATTGACTCTCTTATCCTCTCAATATTTTATCCTCTCTCACTCTTTTATCCTCTCTCACTCTCTTCTTCTCTCTCTTTCTGAGGATACTGATGTAATTTCATGCGTGGCCTGCTGTTTTTTTCTTCTTTCTTTCTTTCTTTTTCTTTCCTTCTTTCTTTCTTTGTGTTACACTTGCCATTTTTTTGTCTAATTTGTTCATCTGCTTCATTTTTCTGTTTTAATTTTCTGTCTTTTCTTCCTGCTTGTTTTCTACTATCCAACCATTCAGCCCTTTAATTATTTATCAAAAATTTATTACAAAACCATTTTTAAGGACGATTCTGGAAAAATAAGTCAGTTTCTGTTTCTTCTGTTCTCTCATGGAAAACCTTTTTATTTGATTTGAATCACCTTTGCTTACTTATTTGTTTCCATGGTTACTTCTTTACTTTGTATTTTCTCTGTGTTGCTCTGTGACCTCCCATGTTTCCTGCACATCAGAATAACTCATCTTTCTCTATCGAGGCCTTGCGTCTAATCCAGCATGACCTTCTCCCTCATGCACATGACCCAGAAGACTTGCCAAAGTGGCCTGGAAAACTGTGTAAAGTCAGAACCTAAAGCGCAACTCTCCTGTGCCTACCACATGCAAGCCAGCTCTCGAATGTCAATTACCTGTTAATTACACCACACCTACGCTTTCCCTTCGCATCCATCATAATGGAATTACACGCAGAGTGAGGACGCTGATGTAATTTCATGCGTGGCCTGCTGTTGCCAGGTTTCTCTTTTCTCCCCGGTGGAGATGTTAGCCTGATAGGGTTCATCACATCTCCTCTTCCACCTGTGGCAGACTAATGAACTTGCCTCCCAGTGCTAACATCAACATCCATGCCACTGATTCACATGTCATGTCACGTGATCACTTACATGACCACTCCAGCTCTGAAAACAGAGCAGCAGTAACATTTTCTTCTCCTTTTCATGTTCACTTCATTAGATATATATAAAACCATTCCTAGAAATAATAATAGCAATAACGAGGATGTTTCTTTCTACATGAAAATAATAATAAAATATGAAGAAATAATTATTTCTTTCTTTCTACTATTTTTATGTTACGTTTGTTTATTTTATTCTTGATTAATATATGTATTATTTGTTAATTAATTTGGGTGTTATTTAAGGCTGATCACAATTAGTGCAGGTTTAATGAATGTTTCTTTTTTCTGTGCTGTGGGATTTTACACTGTTTAGCTCTTAACCAGCTGGAGGACAGAGTGATAGAAGAAGTGTTACCTTCTAGAATGACATGCTTTAGAGCTGTGTAGACTCGCACACGCACACACACACACACACACACACACACACACACACACACACACACACACACACACACACACACAAACACAC
>JAOVVA010000001.1:15729607-15741671 GCA_028565275.1 Leiocassis micropogon
ATGAAAATTACAGGCCTCTCTCATCTTTTTAAGTGGGAGAACTTGCACAATTGGTGGCTGACTAAATACTTTTTGCCGCACTGTGTGTATGTATATAATATAAATGTTTTATTAAATTTAAACTAAATATTAAAGTATTATGAAAACAGGTGTTACTGTATATGATCCTATATGAAAATATACTTTTTCACCTAGGTGAGACACTTTTTAGCACCAATGCCCTGTTTCGACCTCATATAAGCTCATGTACATATGCACTGAAATACGTTTGTGTACAAATGCAATACACTGGTGTGTTCAGAAGAGGAGTGAGATGGAGTTAGTTTGAGGTATAAATAATAGAATATGGGAAAAATTCTATAAAATTTTGAGAGTTTTTGGAGAGTCCTTCCCAAAATGTTTTTACACTGAAAGTATCAAGAAATCTTTGTTTTTACAACAAAATGATTAAAACTACTGACAGATTTGCTGTTATAAAATGACTAAACCTTTTCTGAGTAATCAGAGTTGAAAATGAAGCAATACTGTATTGTATTCATTCATGATTTAATGTTCTACATAATATAAATGTTTTTGCATTGGTTAAAATGATCCAAAAACATTGAACAAATGGTTGATGATCATGACTGAGCTGTTCAACTTGAACATAAATATAATTTAAGAATTTCTTGAGTCTCACATAAATTGTATTTTATTGAATTTATATTTAAGCATATGTTAGTGCTAGCCTGCTTTTACTTACCTTAATATCTTTATTTATTTATTTTCCGTTGCCTGAAGCTAAAACTAACACTAATTTGCCAGTATTGCTTAATTTCGGTTGCACTGGACCCATTATTCCATTGCTGCTGTTTCTTGGTCAAGCCTATCACCATGTTCGCTAGTGACGGCTGGGAAGGCTTGTCACGATGCACCCCATGGTTTTGTATGCTTGAAGCATTTTGCCAACTGTCTGGATGCAGTTTGTTGCTCTGGAAAAAAAAAAAAATTCAGCAACTTGCCTTTGATCTAAATTTCTCTTGCCTACCTATGCAGTGAACAATCATTTCACCAATTTAGCTAAAGATCATCTGAGGGTGCCTATGTAATTGTAAAGTAGTTCTGTGCTGTTATATTAATCTCTGATGACGGTCTATCCAACCAAAAACATTTCAAATATTTTTTTTTGCAATTTTTGCAGTCATTCTTTTTTATCATTGCATTGTGTTTCAGAGTAATGAGACCTAAATCCAGCCTCATTAATTGACTTCCAGAAGTTTCCATAATGCATGCTGAGACAGACACCTGTGCTGTTTGCTAAGACTTATGTTCAGAATTTAATGAGAGACACTGTGGTGCTCTGCAAAATAAGGAATACACTGTTTAGAAATAATGTTCTGGGGCCAGGGGTAGCTCAGTGGTTAAGGCAATGGACTACGGTTCGGAAGATCCCCGGTTCAAACCCCACAACCACTAAGTTGCCACTGTTGGGCCCTTGAGCAAGGCCCTTAACCCTCAACTGCTCAGATGTATAACGAGATAAAAATGTAAGTCGCTCTGGATAAGAGCGTCTGCCGAATGCCTAAATGTAAATGTAAATTAGCTGGTTTGTATGGTATGTACAAATTTCTGTCCTCCAAAGGAGAAAAAGATATCAGTCACCAAGTCATTTTATTTATTGTATTCGTTGCTAAAAGCCTTTTTCTTTTTTTTCTTTTCTTTTTTTTTTCTTTTTTTTTTGGAAGGTTCCGGTTGGTATATCAACCGGTTGGTATATCTGTCCAAATATTTTTCATAAATACTTTGGCCTTCGGTGTTCTGGTCCTTGGATTTTTTATTCATGAACATTTTCTTATTCAAGTACTCTAATTTAAACAAAGATCTCACCAATCTCTCTCTCCCTCTCTAATATATGCATTTGTAATAATTTTTTTTTAAAAGGTCTTTTATCATGTATCTGGTTAGATATGTATTTATACACTGCCTGGCCTGAGAAAGTCCCCATTTTCGAATGGTCAAATTATTGGCCTGCATCAAGCAAAGAAAACAACTAGGGAGATTAGAAATCAACTTTGTCGGGGGAAACTGTTATGGAGATCAAAGATATGTTTAATAGTGAAGCTAAGACCATCTCAATGCGATGGGAACTCTCAGGCTTGGGACTAAACATCTGTGCAGCCATAAGAAAACCACTTTTTATTGAGACTCAGTGTAAAAAAGGATTTTGTTTGGAAAGGAGCAGAAAGATAGGCTTTTGGAGCAGCGGAAAAGGTCATGTGGTCTGTTGAGTCCAGGTTGACCATATTCCAGAGAGATGGGTGCATGCATAATACACAGATCACGCATAGTGCCTACTATACAAGATCCTGGAGGCAGTGTTATGATCTCTGGTTGTTTCAGTTGATCTAGGCTCAGCAATGTTAAATGGCAATAAAATGAAGTCAGCTGATGACCTGAATGTACTAAATGATCAGGTGATCACATCTACAGAGTTTTTCCTTCCCTAATGCCACAGACATATTCCATTGTTCAGATTGTAAAAAAAAAAATGGTTCTGTGAATATGAGAAATTAGTTTCACACATAAACTGGCCACCACATTGTGTGCTGTAAATAAACCTAACGACAGTTGAATGAAATCCTAGTATCTGAATCACTGTTAGGAAATATAAGAAATACAGTAAGAAATACAGTATTTATATTAGTTCATATAAATATTACAATTCCTCTTATTTCCTCTGTCTTGAAGTTAATAAGGCAAAGAATCCCTCAAAAAAAGCATTTTTTAAAAGCATTGCTCAAGCTATTTGTTCTACAAAGCCGCTGTAGGCACATCAATTTGCTGCACATCAATTTTAAGCACACCAGATGAAGTGCAGATGAATAAATCAGTGGATTAATCTGCACAAATATTTTCTGAACTGAATGGACTCACATTGCTAAGGGTCACTCAAATGTCTCCAAAAATTTAAACTTTAATGCCTTATTTTTTCTGAGTTATTCACATACTCCTCCTGGTCTCTTTGGATTTCGGAATGTATATTTGGTGAATTGCTCAGAGAAAATGAAGTTTCTTCTGAAAAGTCATATAAATGACTTTGAGAGCGCTGAGTTTACATTTAATTTAGTTGGTCTTGCCAGGTTTATCCTAGCCTGGAATGTTTCTCTTTGTTGGTATATCTGAGTTTAAGCAATTTTTAAATTAATCCTATTAAATCGATTGAATGGATAAGTTGTACATGTATATTTGCACAAAACTTTTCTCGTAGCCAATAGGTTTTTTTAACTTTGTGTTCAAGACTGAGATTCGCTCTTTCCTTTGATTCAGTGAATCTTTTTGTTCAAATTCAAGGTTAACTTGAACTTGAGTTTCAGTAATGTTCAAACCTGGAGTAATGACATCCAGTGTAACCAAGCAGACGTTTATTAAGCTTTATTGGTGTTCATTGTTGTTTTTTAGGTTCTTTTACATTAGTTGGGATTTTATTGATAAAAAATCTTCATTTTCAGGAAACCTTTGGAATTGTTATGACAGTTAGGATGTACTTCGGTTTGATCTGATGAATGAGCGAATGATTCTGAACGAATCTTTTTGCTGAGTGATCTTAAATGACTTTGAGGACACTCAAAAGCCTGATTTGCCATGATTTGTCATGGTCGTCCACACAAATACACACACTGCTTTGCTGCTTGTTCCATTTTATTTTAAAATCGATCTGTAGAAATGCACAAAGAAAATGAATCATTTTGTCTTTCACGTCCAGGGGAAGAGAACACACCCGGCTGGATCTGTGCAGAAGATGATGGGAGAACAAAGGCTCCGCTCTGGTGTCCACTGCTTGCCTGTCGTATGCCTGTCTTCACCTCAAAAGCCCAGGAGTGTAAGGTTAGCAACTGCCAATATATTTAGAAAAGGCTTGTGTTTGTGCTCATACTTGGTTACACCATGAGATTAGATTAAACCATGGTCTGTTGTGACCCAAACTTAGTTTAGAACTTTACTTTATCTAATCGATTAGCAGAAAGTTTTTCGCTTTTTGTTCTTAAGACAAACTACAAACTTGTTTTCTAGTCATTCCTGTGTGAATTCCGCCATTTCTGGCCTGAGGAAATTGAAACCACGCGCCAGCACTTCCTTTAAAGGTGCAGTCAGACTCTAGGAATGTCTCGCAAGAACATGGCAGACTCGTGAAACGTTGAGTTGACACCGAAACCTTGCCAGAGAAACTTGCCGGAGAGAAAGTAGCAATCGATAAGGGCTGTTAAGTCTGGTGAGCCTTTCATAGATCAGAGCCTGAAGTTGAGTGAGAGACACATTAAAAGGTTTTTCGTGGCCAGTCAGAAAGGTATAAAATCAATTTGTACTGTCTGTAAGATGATAGCTCGGACTACATTTTCAGCCCTAACGTTGTTACGGGACTTGCCTGTGCATTGCAAGATGAGGCGCCAAATTACCACCGCCTCCATGGGAGGATGTTATAAAGTGATCATGCAATTACTTTAATGACTGTGGGACACCTGAGCATAAATCAATGCGTCTACATTAAATTAAAGCTTCGTGCTTCAACCCAATAGCCAGGAAGTTAAAGGATATCTGCAGGAAATCAAACTCTGTCCAAGAAATCATTATTTTATGCAATCTTCCAAGGTCTACTGTAGTTCTGCTCCATACAGTATAAAGTATATCCAATTATTGTGTGTTGTGTGTACTCCAAAGTACAGGTTATTAATACCAAGATATTTTAAACAATTTGTCCAAAATGTTCTAGGTATTACGTGGAATGTAAAAAAAAAAAAAAAAAAAACCTTTTAAATTATATTGGTGTTTAGACTTCACTATAACTTTACTCTTAAATCTATAGCAAGTTAATTCACAGGGATTCGTGCAGTGTAGTGGATGCTTTATATAAATTGATTTTAAAATGTGTGTAATAATATATAAGGTAAAGTATTTTGTGAGGAGACATTTTTTTGAAAAAAAAATGCACTGCAAAATAAGAGCTCAGTAAAATAAAAAAATATATAATACAAAATAAATAAAATATTAAAATACGTTTACATTTAGGCATTTGGCAGATGCTCTTACATATCTAGAGTGATATACAAAAGCATAGAATGCCTAGAATACCTTGGTTGTATAAATAAGGATACAAGTTGAAAGTGTACAGAAAAAAAGGTAAAACATTATTTAATACTAGTGATATAGGCATATATTAGTAAATAAATGTCGGAAGGTGTTACATAGTCTCAGCAGACACTTCATTAGGTATACCTATTCAACTGCACATTAATGCAAAATCTAATCAGCCAATCAAAATTTAAACCAAGCATGAGAATGGGGAAGCAAGGTGATTGAATGTGACTTTGGGAGTGGCATTAATTGTGACATGGTTGTTGGTTCCAAAACTGCTGATCTATTGGAATTTTCATGCACAACCATCTCTGTGATTTACAGACCAAATTGCACCTAACATACCTAGTGTATCTAATGATGTGGCCAGTAGGTAGTGTTTGACTTTATTGCAGAGTTCACTGTGGTAATGACCACCTTTGGGGAATTGTCATTCTTGTGGTGTATTCGCCGATGGCCCGGTATTGACTCCCAGAGAGCAGGAGTTCAACCAGTTCATGCGGGGGCTCAGATGAGTCTTTTGAGATGCTGGATGCCTATCACAAGCAACGAGAGCTGTATGTTTCTTCCAATGAAGGCAAATGTGTGTTGCTGGTCTATGTGGTCTTCTGAAACGTGGGGGCGCAGGAACCTGAAACCATCGACCATTGATATACCCTTGATGGAGTGAGCTGCCACCAATTTACCACTGAAATCCACTCTAGTCGAGGACAGATGGTGGCATCTTAACTGTCAGATTGTTGGTTAGTATTGGTATTTGTAAAAAGGTAAACGTGGATTAATATGTGCCAGGCTGCTAGGAGAGATATTTTCTCATGGACAGAAGGTGGGATAAGAATGATTTATTAGGATTATTGTCCATCTATCAAAGTGATTAGACGGGAAGTTATTCCTTTTCCTAATTTCCTTCCTTGTTTCTTCGTCTCCAACTTCACCCTGCTAGTGGGTTGAATTGTTCCATGTCCATGCTTCCACACCGTTTTTTTTTTTTTTTTTTTTTTAAATCTTGGCAGCTGGCTGACTTGGCAAAGTGTAGATTAGTGCAATAAAGGGAAACATCTGTGTCGTGTGGATGGCGGATGTTAATGACCAAGATTAAAACAAATGTAGCCAGAGGGGATCAAGGCCGTCACCACAGTAATATGATTTTAGCTTGAATATTATCTTGGGGTCAAGCGATGAAGATGAATAGACCATGTAAAAGCTGTAGACACATGAGATAACAGTTTCTCGAGGCTTCTTAATCCCAAACCCAAGTGGTCTAACAAACTGCTTTTACATTTCTATATCTTCCAGCTGTAGAATATGGAATTATTTCTAATGAAAATGTAATGTATATCAATAAAGCTGGATGTAAGGAACATTAATGTAAAGAATTCTCATTGCATTGGTCCATTCCAAGTTCACCCTGAACTCATGTTTTCATCTCAACATTGACAAGTGGCCATTAGGTTGTCTGGCATTATGTCTTTATTGCCAAGATTTTTCATACAGGCTCAGAACTCGTCTTTTAACTTCTGGGGAAAAAAAGCTCTTTGTCAAAATTTACTTCAGCAACATATCGAGTGCCTCACCAAACCATTAAAAAAAAAAAAAACTTTATTCTGTCTAGCGCTCATTTAAGAATACTTTGATACCTGAGGAATTTCATCATGGTTGCTTTGAAGTGAATGACAACATGAAAAAAAAGGGATTTTTTGGAACATCGAGCATCTCTTATGTGCAGAAATGTTGACTTTGAAGTAGCGGAGTTTGAGTCTATCTATTTTTAACTCATAACTAAGAAGACTGTGATGTAATATGGCTGACAAAAAACATGAAACTCCAAAGGCGTTTAAGTTGCTGGCATGGTTTGACCCAACAAAATGAACAAAATACCAGCTGAGAAATATAATTTGGTGAATCTGTGTATGCTGCTCCAGTACGCTACAGTTTCAGGGACCTCTCAGGTCAAGGTCGGGGTCAAGGTTCACTGAAGCAGTTCCAGAGGCTCATGATGGCCCACAAACTTGCTAACATACTTTCTATCTTTTTGCCTTTTTTATATAGGAGACATGACCTTGAATATATCCATGAACTCGCATTTATTTATCTCTTTATCATATGTAAGTAATCCGAGCTCAAGATTAAACACATGTCATGGCGACATTTATTTGGCAAGGTTATGGGCACTGGAATAATGTTGGTATTAGGCTGTTTTGAAAATTTCGAATGAACTTCGGTGAAATTATGGCAGCATGTGGCAAATATGGAGCATGCTGTTGATGCATGTAAATGCGTCTTCATGAGAACAAGTGACAAAACAATACCTGACATCGGCAATTTAACAAAATATGAAATTATGAAGCAGCCAAAAGGGTAAACAGCGTCTTAAGGGCTTAACGTGGATGTGATGAAGTTTGAGCACTTTTCAAACACCACAGTGTAGAGTACAGTAGAGTAATTTGGGAGCTAAGATGCACCTCACTGTAATATTTCCATAAGAAACTGAAATGGAGAAGTAACATTACAATACTAAGAGATGCATGAGATGAGATGCACACACTATATGTGGGGAAACAATTGTGTCCGTCCCAATCTTCGGTTGGAATTCTAAAACCTGTTAGAAACTCAAGGGACCATGGATGTGGTCAACTTCGTGAGAACAGACGTTAATTGTGATTATTGCTCCAAATGAAGGTTCAACCTTGGTTGTTTTGAGGTTGTATTTGCAACATTGTTATCTTAATATCTTCTTAATATCTTGGATTGCGAGTAACTTTGTCTGCGAACATTTTGGAAGATGAGCAAAATGTTAAAATCAATCAAACGAGCGAGGTCTTGACATATGAGTAGTACGCATACGCTTTGTCAGCTGAGTGTCACGTGATCACAACTGATCCAATGGTTCTGTTCCCTCACGTGCTGCAGGATTGTGGGTATTCATCTCCCATGCTCAGTCTCAGTGCGCGTATGGTCAACATCCGTGCGTGCGTATACTGAGAGGTTCCTTGTTATGGTGTTGTATGGTGTTCCTTTGTAATGGTGAAATTAGTTAGTGTTATGCATTTAATATCATTAGCAAAGTATCCAGTATTGGCCCCACCCTAGATAGCCACCCCAATAAAGTCACTGGGTTTAATCTGCCCACACTACAGTAATAGATATATAGCTTAACCTATTAAATAGAGCAACAGAAATCCTGGAATGCATACCTGGGTTAAGGCGGCAGGTAAGGAAGGAGATTTAAGTACAACCTATAACTCGCTTGTGATTTCTGATGTGTTATTAAATCATTTCCTCTTTGTTATCCACATGCTGATACATAATTAGTTTTCTGGTCATGTCATTACATTTCCCTGAAATGGCCTGTGGTCTGGATTACTTGAGGGTACGCAATCTTTTTGGTATTTGTTGATCACTCCTGTGTAGGTTGTCTAGCTGTGTGATTAAGTTCTTTGACCGTGGCCTTCTGGTGCTCCTACTCTCTCATCACTCCTGCTGATGTTCTGAATGGTGAGTGAGCTGTGCCATGCGTTCACCAACAGCCCCTGAACTCCTTGACTGACTGCCGAGTGCAGATGAGATAGCCGAGTGACACCTCCAGCGATAGTGAACATGCGAGCCGAGTCTATTTATAATGCCAGTTGGAGAGGGACTGATATACGACGCTGATGACTTGCTGCTGGGGGGGGGGGGACGGGACGAAACCCACACATCTTGGTCTGATCCATGGCATGACCTGACATGAAATATAGATCAAACAACGTCTCGGAGAAAGGTGCCCTTCTCATTTCATGCCAGCCCTCTATTGATTTAGGCTTTTATAGTTTTCTTTTTTTTTGAGTCGTCTTGATGAAACTGTCCTTCCATTCAGACCACGTAGAGATTACTCCTCACTTCTTTTCTTTAACTTCACATTTTGTTGTTTTCTCAGCCCTGTGAGGCGAAGATGCCGCAGAATGGATTAAAAACTCTTCCTCGCACATCTCTGCTCATGTGTTGTGGCTCGGCCTCTGTTCTTCTGCAGCACTGTCTGTCTCTGGCAAACGCGAAGGAGAACAGCAGGGGTGCTGAAAAAAGTGCCTGCGCCTGTTTAAAAAGCATCAAGAAAACCTGCAGTCATATATCTGCATGCCTTCATCGGGGGGCTGGAGGTGGCTTTGGGTTATTAATTACTGATGCCATAGCCTCCCACCTGCCTTCTACGCCCTGCTTCTCCTCCTTGCCTTGTTATGGATTTTGTATAATTAATGAAGAAGGACATTGATTTTTTTTGGTTGTTTATGTTTCCTGAAGATAACTTCTTCCATCCACCCCTAATCTGCCAGTTGTTTATTCACACGGTGCCATTGTCACCCGGTGTTAGGGCAGAGTCGGGCCAATTTTCCGCTGTGTCTCCAGGATCAGTAAAGGCCAAAGAAGCATGCCCTTAGCATACACACTATGTCAGTAATAGGAGGAAGTGTCAATCTGATTCTGTTCTTCAGTTTTAGATCACAGCAGGCCTGTCGCCTAGACTGTCACGGCTCAGACCGGCAAAAGCACAATGGTCAGTGAAAACTCTACAGTATCTCATAAGAGCCTGGGGGTGAAAATACTAAATGCTTCTATTACATTTCAGTCACTCTTGCATTTATCAGATGTTATCTGCTACAGGGTATTTAGGCTAATTTTAGGACTGATTTGCCCTTCCTGATAGTAGTGTCCCAAATTCAAACTGATGTTAACCATTTATGTTCAGGAGGCTTCTGTTAGAATATTAGAATACTTCTATGTAAAAGAGAAAACACATATTTCTCTGTGTGTAATACCTCTCAACGAACCTTAAAAGCTCGGAATCACAGTTGGCTTTTCTCCACTGTGCAAAACAGCACTACTACTTGGTGACAGCTTTTTTTTTCTTTCTTTCTTAAATACGACTCCTGCCTGAGGATTCCAACCAGGATTGGCTGCATTAATCACCGTGCATAGCCAGCAGCAGCAAAAACTCTTGACGCGTCAGTGTGTTAGGGGAGAGAATGTCTTGGTAATGATCCTGAGTGTAGCACTACTTTTTTTTTCTTTTTTTTTTCCCTTCTACGTACTCACTGGCAGTCATCAGTGCTAGACTAACATGTAATGATCTCTCAGGTGAGCTTTATTCCCAGTGAGCTATTAAAGGGTTGTCACCAGAGACAAAAGGGTTGAAAGGGTATTAAATAGAGCAGAAACACACACACATGCACACATCTTTTAAGTCTATTTTTTAACAGCTTGAAAAAAAAGGACGTGCCACCCAGAAAAATGACATGCTTATTTATTAATGGGTTGCATTTTTTTTTTCTTTTTCATTTAAAATCTTTTAATTTTTTTTTTTTTAGCATTTGATCTGCCAAGTACTTTCCTTTTTGTCTTAGGCTTGAAATATAAGTACCTTTGTCTCTCCATGCACTTTTAACCAGTAGAGGGCAGTGTGGCTCTGGTGTGTAGGCAACAGGGGTAGCACTGCACCAGTACCAGAGTGCGAGGTCATCTGCATAGGGGATGATCTGTTGCTTTGACAGTTACGTGCTAATTACTGGACCTCATTCCTGCTCCAACAGCGCCTTGAGCATGACACGAAGAGTCTTGCCCTCTGATCCCACACTCACTATAACCTTATTCTTATTGAGAGAGCAGGCAGCCAATAATATAACCTTGACGTGAGCGACAGAGCACTAGCGAAATGTGCTAATTTAAACGTCAGTGCTCTGTTTGACTTACCCTTAAGAGCGTGATGGTACTTTATGAGAACAAGCGCTTCACCGCACCCTGCTAACGCCACGTCTTTTGTTTACCACACTCCTGCGAAGTGCCTCGCATCATCCCCTCCTCCTGCTCCTAGATGCTAATTACTCTGTCAGTCCTCTCCACCTGATTACACCACATGGACCACAGGATAATGTCAAAAAATTAAATGCCTCACTGAAAATCAATTGTCTTGTAGAGCAGGGCACTCGGTTTGCAGCTGGCTGAGGTAAATGTGTCCTCTGGTGAAATCTTGAAGCATCACATCTTCCTCTAAAAAAGGGTTTCATTTGTGTTTTGCCATCACCCATGGCTGATAAGGTAGAGCACTGGAACAAAACAAAAAAAACCAAAGGTAGAGGATTAGGTGATATAAGCCCCATTCCATTCCTTATCAGGGCTTGATTAGTAGTGGTGCTTTGTAATTGAGATTACTGTGAGCAGAATATTAAGCTGCTTTTCTTTGGGCAATGCTAGGACAGGCGAGCATCCTTGATTTGGGTAGGCTGCTTGGCAACACTTCCTGCTTCACCGCAGGGGCTCGAGGACCTTTTATCCTCTTCTCTCAGCCATCAGATCAAGAAGATTAACCACATACCATTCTCTTAGTCTTCACATCTGTTGTTTTCTGCCAAATTCCAACTTCCACCATGACATTGACTGGTCATGATCTGGAGTCTTCTTGTAAGTTTTGTTTTTAAGCTCGATATGAAATAAAACAATGGTGAAAAACAGACTCCCAGCTCTCTGCCCTATTATATATATAAAACTTCAACATATCATTATTGTGTTGTGTCAGAAAATTGGTGCCAGGAGGGATGATGAAATAAGCCGAGTCTCTCATTGAATTAACTGGACGCATTGTAATTAGATGCGGCAAACAGGACATGGGGAAAAAAATGAATATGAATGTTGCTTTGTGATATTGTGGCAATGTCAGACGCTGCTCGGAGCACTAATATGCTGAAGCACTTTCTGATTTTCTGCCACCTACTAATAATATGTCTGAGATAAGCAATGGAAACTATTTTCTTCTTAAAGGATACATCTAGCTTGAATTACTGTAACTATGTTTATATTAAAATATTTGGGATGTGTTTAGAGATTCTAAAGCTAATTTGCTCGTTGGTGTTTTAGTTATTCCCATCAGGAATTAAGGGACACAGCAAGAACACTGCTTTTGGTTTCAGGTCTTGGCTCATTTTAT
>JAOVVA010000001.1:15745394-15758570 GCA_028565275.1 Leiocassis micropogon
TTTCTTTCCCATTTTGGTTGAAAATGTAGGCTGCTTAATAATGTGGGACAGCCTTCTTAAGTAGTGTTGCCTTTAATCGGACACACCTGCCAAACTAATTTAGCACAGGTGTCTGCAATTGCTTTCAGTGATATAAAGAGCCCTGACACACATCACCATCCATGAGTTCAACTGACAAACAAAAATATTCTTACCTTATCACTCCTAAACACTTTTTGCATAATAATTTGGAACGCAGTGTAATCCACTGTTGTGTGTCTGGTTTTGATGTCATGTTTTTTGAATTTGAGGTAGTTTTTTGTAGTTTGTAGCTTAATTGTTGTGTGTTTTAGTTTGCTGCTGTTTTTTAATTTGTGTTTTGTTTTTAGTTTTGGTGGGGTTTTTTTTTTTTCTTTGTTTTGCTGTTATGTTTTCAATGTGGCTTTTTGGTTTTGCTGTTGTTTTTTCGTTTATTTCATTGTTGTGTTCTTGGTTTTATTGTATTTTTAGTTCTGTTTCGTTTTAAACTTTGATATTGAGTTTGATCAGATTTTTTTCAGTCTGGCTACTCATAGCTTTGCCTAAATGCTATACCTGTCCGTCTCTTTGAAGTCTCCACTTTGCTTTTTTTTTTGCTTCTTTTAGCCTGTGGCTAGTAATGAGGAAGAGTATGGAGGTGGACATCAGAACCAGGCAATTAACAGTTAATAACAACAGAAGCTGTTAGATTTACTGGTGTGTAGGAGATCCCTGTGATTTTTCTTTTTTCTTTTTATGAAAATTTGACTGTTAATACAAGTGCACTATGAAGATTTCATCTTTGTGAGATTTTATTTATTTGTTCCTTAAGGCTGCAGCGCTTGATATTAAAACAAAATGTGCGGGTTTACAACCTACCCAGAGCCTATTAAATACCAACACCATGGTGTCCCAACTTACCAACACGATAACAATGTGTCATTAGATTGGACAGCCAGAGGATTATAGGATTTGATATTAATGTCGTTGCTCATTACTTTGGCACTGGATGAAGTCAGACAGCAGCTTTTAATATTGCATTCAGATTAATTAATACTGTAACTTTGTATATACTGTGTCACTCACTTGCTTAAGTGGATGATTCGAAATAGATACTGATTTTTACATCATCCCAAAATACTTTTTCACACATTGAATTTTACTGAAATTAACGATTATATAGGTTATAGCTGAGATAAAAATAAATAAATAAATAAAAGGAGGACATAGGACATAAATTTCCTAATAACTAAATCTTTATTTAAAGTAACATGGCAGTTAGTTGGAATGTAGTTAAATTTAATCTTTTTTTTTAATTTTACCCTTACTTAAATTTATAATAAAAATAATTCCTTTAATTAATTCAAACTTACTAAAGATGGCAGTGGTTGCTTAGAGGTAGGTTTCTTGCCTGTCATTCGTAATGCTCGGGTTTGAATAGCTCAGCCACTAGATGCAGTGCTGGTCCTAATCCTGCATAGAATTGGAGGGTTGCATCAGAAAAGACATCCATCATAAAACCTGTGCCAAGTTGTGTGAGGATTTGATTTTCTGCTACGGCGATTTATTAAAAGGAGCAAAAGAAAGACCAACAAGTTACAAGAATTTACATAATAAGAAAAATAAATTATAGTTTTTTTTCTGAGCATTGTACAAAATCATTTAAATTACTTTAATTTGCATTAATTCTTTAATTATAGGAATATTTAATTATAATTATAGGAATAATTGCTGAACCTAGACCTGACCAACTGAATCCGAGATCCAGGAGAATTCCAGAGGCTTGTACAGTGGCCACTATGCATGATGGGTACATCGCTTCATCCGCCTTCCTTTTTCCTCTGAAACGCCCATCGCTCTGGAATAGGGTCAGTCTGGACTCATCAACCCATATGACCTTTTTCCATTGCTCCAAAGTACAATCATTATGCTTTTTTTTCAGTAATAAGCAATCTCCTTCTTTTCTTTGCTTCATGCAATAATTTAACACTTCCAAAACATCTTAATATTTTCCCCCCATCACCATCTTCGGACATGGTTTTTATAGGAAATGAGAAGCTACTCACTGCATTAGTTAGGGTTAAAATAATTGTTGCCAGCTGAAGCACATTAATCACTGCGGTAATTACCCAATCAAAGGCTCTTAAGTATTTGCTTAATTAAATCCAAAATGAAGCATTGTGTGTGCTTGTACCTACCAGGTTTTTCCTTCAACAATTATGTATTTTCCTTCTCAGTTAAAAAAGGCAGCATTTTAGTCTATTTAGGTTAATGTGACCTGGTACTTAACTCACCTTTTTACCTTAAATTATTTCCTTTTTTTTTTCAATTTGCACCTACTAAATACCTAGGACTATTTCATAAATATACTTGCCAGAGGTTGCAGGTGTAGATGGATGTAAGTGCCATCCTTCTTTATTGATTGTGAAAATTACAATAAAAAGGAAACAAGAAATGTGATGTGCAGAAGCTGTAGCTGTTGGAGGTGTAGTCCAAAACCCTATCTGTGCTTCCAAAATATTTTTTAACAAAATGCACAGTTTGTCCTTACAAAGCCAGAGGGGCCCCTCACAAAGCAAGAATGGGGAGTGAGGTTCTCTGCACAGAATGGGGAGTGAGGTTCTCTGTTCTCTGCACTCTCAGTACTGTTTGTGTACTGTGAGGCAGGACAGGTGAGTGAAACCCCAAGAAGATAATGGAAGTGGAGCGATGTCTTCAGAAAGCTGGAAGGCTTAGTTGATTGTCTTAGTTGGGCAAGGATGCAGAAAATTTTCTCAGCAGCTCCAGGTGGCTCAGAATAACATCTTCAGTAGTACCAGATGACATGGCTGTCTCAAAAATAGTGCAGGAACCCAAAGTGACACCCACGCCAATGCCACAAGCCGAAATCGCATCCTTAGCAGTGAAAGAGAGGGGGCCAGAGTCAGAGGCGTAAGATGTGTGGATACTGGAGGGGAATTCTGGCTTGGAGGTTACATGTGAAGGATGTTTGTCTAACAGACAGCTTGGCTAACATATTCATAGGCAGTGGAAAGGTAAAGGGTGTTATCAGAATACTTGTGAAACATGTTCATGAAAATACTTCATGAATTTTATTCAGAGCACTAATCACAAGGCAGATGCCCGCTTGTTGATCATTGCATCATCACATGACAAATTTAGCCTCAGCTGAACTTAGAAATCAACATTTCACAGAAGCTGCAGGAGTAAAATCTATCTAAAGGTGCAAACACTCTATCTGTGTCGGATCCCGAGGATGGTAATTGGTTATCGTTAATTTATTCTCCAACATCAAACATGGAACCTGCAGCGATGTAATAACTGAGTCATTTGTAACCGGCTCCACATTAGTCTGTTCATCTGACAGCTTGACAAGAAAACTCTGATTTTGCTGCAAACAAGGTCACTTCCTTATCATTTTTCCTAGTCCAACATCTGTGAGATTCTTTAACTTCTTTAACCAACTGCCTTTGTAATTCTTTTGGGTCCTAATGTGGACATGCTAAAGTTATTGGTTGCCCAAGCATCATTAGATAGTTCTAGGGTTTATCAGAATGTGATTCATCGCTTGGGAGGTGTGTGGACATCATTATCGTCACCTAGATCCAACATATGGGTTGCTTCCTCTTGGAGGAATGGGTGGGTCACATCCCATGTAGGGTGCCAGGTTGTGGGTACCACCAGCTGTGAAACCTGGCCTCTACCAGCATCGACAAATCTCTCTTTAATTAGCTCTCACCTGCTTTATCAGCTGCCCTGCAATCCCTGGGTCAAATATTGGTTTCATTTATCAGCCTGCTCACCATTTCTTCTTCTTCTTCTTCTTCAGCTTTTTATCCCTGCTGGAGCTGAAAGAGTAGCAGATGGATTTTGAGAGGAAGTCTGGAAGAATGTGTGCCCTGTGAAATTGACTGGGTGGAATAGGGCATCATGTTGATTTGTAAATCACTTTCTCAATGCTGATGGATGCACTATGCCAAGAATGTTTGTCTGTGCATGCTGATACATTAGTCCTAGCAGAAGGGAGTTTCCATGCATCTCTATAACATAATCATACTAGATCCATAGTATTTACAATGTGGATTTTTCCAGTTGGGTTAAATCCCTCCAGGCTTTTGAACCTTTCAGATAACTGTTTAGATATGATTTGTAGAAACTAAGTGTCGTTGATATCTGAACACATAGTGAGGATAGTTTAGTGAGATTTTCAGTGAAAAAGTGGTCTGCCTCACACATTTCATGCTGAATGACATTTGAGGCCAATTTTTGAAAATTCTATTCAATTTAATTTGTATAGCGCTTTTAACAGTTTGTCGCAAAGCAGCTTTACACAATTAAAAGAAATTATGGATGTTTGTATGAAATGTGAACGTGTATGAATCAAAATGATTAGATTGTCCCTGATGAGCAAGCCGAGGGCAGGTGGCAAGGAAAAACTCCCTGGAAAAACTCCCTGAGATTGCAATAGGAAGCAACCTTGAAAGGAACCAGACTCAACAAGGAACCCATCCTCATTTGGGTGATGACAGATAGCAGGGATTGATCTGCAGTCATACTGTGTGTTAGGCAGCTGGCAGTTCAATATAACAGTTGATGTCTTTAAGTTAAAATGGAGTCCAGTTTGTTGTTGGCGGCTCAGGTAGACTATAGGAAATTCCACTCCTGAACTATCAAGCGACTGCTGTCACGAGTCCTCAGAGAACAGCTGTCTGCATCAGCTAAGGCCGGGACCATCTTTATGTTAAGGTGGAACCGTCTCTGTCTCCAGTCACCACACGCATCCCAGACAGACCACACGGGACATCCATGCAACGAGATCTCCAACCAGAAGCAGGGCACCAGGACGAGTCAAACGGGTCCAGATGGCAGAGGGGATCTGGATTACTAGCAGCTCAGGAGCGACAATTGTAGCTTGACAAAGAGAAAGAGAGAGGGAAAGAGAGAAATGAGAAGAGAACGAGAGAAAACAGTTAGGTATAGTTACAGTCACACAATGTATAAGGTGAATGTATACGGTGCAAGCAGGGACTCCGGCAGGACTAACAATGACAGCATAACTAAAAGGGAGAGCCAGAAGGAAACAGACATGAGGGCTCCCTGAGATGTTAAGCAACCAATCACTTCACTGTCAACAAACCTGAGTGATCAATGAGAGTAGGGAAGACAGCATCTAAACATACCAGTTCACCATAATACTCTACGTCCATGAGTCCCCCAGTTCTGCTGCTTTACCTAAGGCAGATCAATTTGCAAAAATGCTTGGCTAAATAAATAGGTTTTTAGCCTGGACTTAAACACTGAGACTGTGTCTGAGTCCCAAACATTAATTGGAAGGCCATTCCATAACTTTGGGCCTTTGTAAGAAAATTTTTTGCCCCCTGCTGTAGTTTTCATAATATGCGGTACTGAAAAGCAGCCTGCATCCTTTGACGAAGTAGGCGCGGCGGATTGTTCATTTACACTAGCGATTCACTCAGATACTGTGGCGCAAGACCATTTAATGCTTTATATGTCAAAAGTAGTATTTTAAAATTGATGATGAAAAATTTAAATTTGACTGGGAGCCAATGCAGCGAGGATAAGATAGAGGTGATGTGCTCATATCTTCTGGTACTAGTGAGGACTCTTGCTGATGCATTCTGGACTAATTGAAGCTTGTTTATGCACGTAGTTGAACAACCAGACAGTAAGGCGTTACAATAGTCCAACCTAGAGGTGATAAAAGCATGAACTAGTTTTTCTGCATCATTTAGCTTGGCAATATTTCTGAGGCAAAATTTCTTTTTTTGTTTAATTTCACAGGATATTAGATGAAAATATTATTTTATCCTTAATCAGAGACACTGCTTATCTTAAAGGTGAAATATTGTATGTATAATTGGTTGGACAACACTTCCAAGAATAATCAGCATAGCAGGTATCTTTCAAAAAGGCACTTTTTTTTCTTTTCGAAAGAACATCTAATAAAACTGTAAAGTGTGTGTCTGTACATTAAAGACATTTGCGAAAAAATTATTTTGGGGCATGTAAGATGAGTAATAGAACACTTGAAGATGGTTTTTAGCATTTTTGTGTCTTTTTGTTTGTGCATGCATCACGTAAAAAATACTGAATGAATTTAAATGGGGTTTCATATGTGTATTTGGCAGTCTGATGTACAGTAACTTATAGGCTTTGCTTCATCTCAATCAGCCCACAGGAAGAAAAGATATGCTACTTTAGAATTTAAATGGAAAGTTCCCTTATATCATAAAAAAAAAATCAACCTTCAAAAAAAATAATAAATTTAATACGCGTTTACGAGTATGCAATTGAAATCTACCTAATAAACGCGATCTCACACTTCACGGTAACATGGTAAATTTTAAATTCAAAATTCAACAGATGGTGGTGTACATTTTTTATAACGCACTTATGAGTGTGCAATTCAATTCCTTTCGAAGTCGCGGGCACATCTAGTCACATCTCAAAGATTTGAGCTACTTTACATACAGGTAATTTGCAAAGTCTGAACAGCAATCCCACAGAATCTACATATGCATCTGTACATAAGAAGATGTATGCCCTAATAACCTTGACTATACATAATTTTTGTAAATATTGCCATCATATTAGATTTAAGTAAGAGAGATGTGACCTGTGATATCAGTTCAGATATTAAGTCACACAGGTTAGTTATGAGTTATGGCCAACACAATGCACTAGGTTAAATGTAAGAAAAAAAAATGGTTTAGACCAAAATCTGTTGATAAATACCTTATCTTCCCGATCCTATAACAGAACCAATAAAGTTTTTATCCTAACCTACTGGCGAGGTTATTTTTAGGGCTAGCAAGAAAATCTGGAGTCAAAATAAGCCTCAGGGTCCCCTCCTTCTTACTACATCACATAATCTTCATTTACATATTCAATACATTTGATTTCTGCAATTTTTTCAGAGGAACTTCTCGTTCAGGAACTGGACATGATACAATAATAAACTATTTTTATTCAATATATCAAATTCCTTCAACATTTATTATTATTAAATTAAATTTTGTTCCTGCATGCATTGTTTCAATTCATTGTTCAAAAAAAACCTTTTGCATTGCATTTTAGCATAGTTATGAACAATCAGATGTCATTAGATATTTTATACCATTTTCATAGACTTTATGAAAAAGCCTTTTTTTTAAACATTGGGCAAATCTGAATACGAATACTACAAAACTAGCAATGTCAACGAATGCCATTTTTGACCTTGAACTCATGGTTATCATTCCATTATTCATAGAAACACAATAACTTTGTTCAGTAACTTTCATGAATTATTCACTTGTAAAACTTTCAGAGTGAGGGATGAATGTCTAAAGCTTTCAATGGCTTCTAGAATGTTTAGATCAGGGGTCATCAACTGCTAGACTATGTTCTAGATGTGGACTCTACAAGCTTTTGAAACAATTTAGCAAAGATTATAAATTGAAAAGAAAATAAATCAAAGAAACAGATAGTTCAGTGACTCCAGATATATAAACATGATTTGTGTACTGCATCTGGTACGTTGTTTATCCAAACACAAGGATTTATATAGATTATTTAGCTTTAGGAAGCATACTGGTCAGAAGCTACAGATATTAGGTTGGAAATACAGTCTTAATTTTATTTCATTGTTACAATTCTGGCGGCACGGTGGTGTAGTGGTTAGCATTGTCGACTTGCACCTCCAGGGTCCAGGTTCGATTCCTGGCCAGACTCGATTTCCGGCTCTGTGTGCCTGGAGTGCTTGGTCGGTTTCCTCCGGGGTACTCCGGTTTTCTCCCACAGTCCAAAGACATGTAGGTTTGGCTGATTGGCATTCCCAAATTGCCTGTAGTGTGTAAATGAGTGTGTGTATGTGTGTGCCCTGAGATGGATTGGCCTCCTGTCCAGGGTGTACCCTGCCTCGTGCCCTAAGCCTCCTGTGATAGGAGGCCTGCGACACCTGAATACAGGATAAATGAGTAAGAATTCTGTAATGAGTGTTACAATTCTCTGGCCTCTCTAACAAACTGACAGAAGACTTTTTGGATCAGTTATTCTTAACTGGAGAAGGTACCTCATCTGTTCAGAGGGTGCTAGCATCAAAACTGGTAACTGAATGAAACAAACCACAATTCAATTGACTTATTTGTACCCGGAAGCTGTTTGTTAACGTTATTTGAACATTCATAAGAAAGAAATCTTATGTGAAAGGACCTTTATAATTTTTAATGAAAATTTTAAGGAGCTATTTTAAGGTTTTGCTTATATACTTATACATTTCACATGAAGTAGATCCTTGCATTGACTGACAGCAGACAGAAGTAAACCACATCATGCAACAATTCCACATGGAGAAGTAACATAGCCCTTCACTATAGCTGATGTAGACTGGGAGCTGCTTGTTATTACTTGTGAATCAGGACAGCAGTCTTGCAAGATGCCCTTCGAGGATCCAGAATACATTTGTTACTGAAGGGAATCATATAGTCCACCGCTAGGGCCTCCAGATTGAGCAGACAGCCAGATAGAACAACTTGCTATTCACTGGAGACTGGACAAAGACAAAGCAATCTCCACCTGTAAAGATTGCCTGCATCTCACACAGCTAGACTCTCGAATGACTCGGGCCACCGCGCTCTGCTGGTGTCTACTCTCCTCATGACTGATGTTTGATTACCAATTAAACATATCTGTCCTAGATGGCGGAGCAGAAGATGGAATAAAAAATGAGGCCGACAGCAGGACAGAATGTGCTGCATGAGTGTGAGTCAACGAGGTGATTCAGTATTCGATCGCGGGGTGGAGAGGAGTGGTCATGTTGGACAGATGGCCTCAAGCACTCATCTGACTCACTTTATTTTTGGCGTGTTTGTACTTGCACGTACATTCTGCTGATGGCGGGGTTGAAGGCGTGATTGATGTCATAAATTACCAGTGATTGATGCTCACTTTCTTCTGCAGCAACATTAAATGGCATTAAAACTGTGCAGACACTGACACACTGTAGATACCACCCCCCCGTCCTTCCCCCCTCGACTCGCACGCAACTCTACACGACACAATTACGCATGCCTTCTGCTCTGCTGCTTCGCTCAGCATTCATTCTCTCATGAAATATTACGACGGAGATGCTGTTTTCGGTCTGCGAGCATTGTAAAATTTGGGCGAATTATATGGTCTAGGACTGGTGTAGATTTTTTTGCTAATTATGCAGCAATGCATAACCATATAAATCTGTATACATGGGAAGCCATAAGGTTAATGTCATGTGCCTTTTAATATTTATCCCTGCTATTTCTAAGTAGGTATTACTGCCTTATAAATATGTAGAAAGAAAAGAAACGATACCGTGTGTGGCAAGATTTTTTTTTTTTCGTTAACTATATATATATTTTTTTTATTCACTATACCAGATTATAGTAACTTTAGTAACTTAGTAACAGTCGCAGACATTTGTAAATCAATTTCCTGCAAAGAACCAACAAATGTCTGCACACAGACACCATCATTCGTTCATTAATTCATTCAGCTGACAGGAAGGCTACAATAACTCTAAAATAAATATATACACACACATACACACACACAAATATATATATTAGGCATCACAGTAGTAGGCATCACAAGTGTGTTATCTTACTTTTATACAAAAGTTCCACAAATACCATTTATCATCAACAGATTATGATTTGTTTGTTTATTTAACCAGTTTATTTGCTATACCAACATATATCCTTTCACACCTGGTGGAACTATCTAATCTCAACTGGGTGAGCTGGCAACCGATAGTTAGTTTGTAATTGACAGTGGTGAAAGCAGTTTTAAATTCTTAGCAGTACCATGTAGCTAAAAAGTGAGGAGAATAAACAACAGAGGTGGTGGAAAGTTTAATTAATCTTCTAAATAATTTTGTCTTTATATGTCAACTTATTTTGTTTTAGAATATTATTTACTTTAAATTCTGGGTTCCAGGATTAAATCCTAAATAGCGTTAAATGGAAGGCTGGTGCGCTATGTAGGGTATACAATCCCTTGTTCCACACGCCATGTAGTGCCCTTGATCAGGGGTTACAACATGGACAGTTTGGAATGATTTAAAGGAAATATTAATAAGACAAAATGTTGTTTAGGATGATATAACGCTAGCAGATGTGTTTTCTTGCTGAAAGTGCTTCTGTGACTGGTTGTGAATGTGGTTTTTGGCAGGCAGCTGCTTACCCTTCTTTTCCATACTGTGGACCGCTCTGACCTATTTTCACACATGCTGCGACTGGCAGTTAGTGAATTAATGATTGTTAGGACACCTGTGAAGTGGACTGATACATATAGTTAAACATCCCAGTGCTGTTACTGTCTATTACCACACTCTTGGAATGCCTCTCATCCAATCAGATTACGTGGTTGGAACTAATTGTTGCATAATAAGAAATATTTGATAAAGTTAACTAGATTCACTTTTCTTTTCTTTCTTTCTTTTTTTTTTTTTTTGCAATGTACTGTCTGTTTTAGACCAATACTTTATACTCTATTGTATGTGTATGATCCAGTGATGTGTTTTTCTCCATTTTCCAATTAATGTACTCTCTGGACAACAACACCCATCATTACAGACTGTCATACTCTCAGCCACACTACTGAAGCACTCTCAGTGCTCAATTCATATTGCGAATATATACAAGTTATTTATTAGAGCTAATTTGCCATGATGCTCATTTCTTATGACTTTCACTCTGCCCATTTGGCTTAGAGCTGTATTGATCTGAAACAATGTCAGCAGTAGCCACAGTCATAGTCATAATGCCCTGAATCACACTGACTCCTTCTTGCAAAGTACATAAACATTGTTTAGGCCTTAGTGCATCAGAAATATGGACACTTTTATTTTTACAGCAGGAAAGCACCTTGGCCTACCTTTCACTGTCTGTTTTATTAAGGCTCTGTTTTTTGCCACTGTGAAAAGCTCTCAGGCCTACCATTAGCCACTAACGAATAATGAAAATGTCTTCAGCGGTGCTGGAACAAATAACTATTTTTATTCTTGTTCAAAATTTGGACTGCACACGCAGTTGGAGCTTGTTACTTCACGCTTTGGTGGCATATGCAATGCTACACCTAAAGGAGTTGCTTTTAACAAGTGGGAAATTATTATTTATAGCACAACATGAAGCCTGAGAGAGACTATCAGATGATATCAGATGATGCAAAAAAACAAAGAAAAAAAACCCCAATGGATTATGACTTGTTACATCAAAGGCGTTTTCAGTTGGATCAAAGGGAATACTCATAAAGCTACATGAGACTTATATATCTTTTTATTGACAACATAGACATTTTTAAAATACGCTATAAAAAAGTGTTATAGTAGGTATCACATGCTGCAAAGTCTGTCTCAAGTAAACATAACTCTTAAATCAAATTAAGTCAGGTGACATAGCCTCTTCTTGACGTAAGGCTGTGCTATGGTTTATGTAAGTATGTGAGAATTATATCTGACTTAGTAGCTTAGTATGATGACATTTTTGTGATTTATATGAAACTTCATATCCACACTTTATCTGTTAATATGTTAGAAGCAGTTCAAGTTCACAAAATGCTGAACAACTTTTGGAAGTGCTGCCATTGTTAATTTTTTTCATATTAACCCTGACTTATTGCGCTTATTGGCTTATGTCACTTAATAGATTTGTCACACCAGTCTAAATGCAGTTAAATCTGAAAGTTGTCATAACACCACTTTGATGTCATATAGTCTTATGAACACCATCATTTGTTTGATTAATAAAGCACTTTTCAGTGGAACTGCTCCTTTCGGATTGCTCACAGACATGCTGGTTTGAATTCACTTTAACAATAACATTGAAAAATATTAGATTGAATAAAAAGGTTCATTGGGGAAAAAAAGGTATGATCTTGTCATTAAAGACGGATTTTTTTTCTTTTTAGCTAAAAGCAGCGCTGCACAATCCAGTCCAGTGTGCTCTACTTGGTTTCTCTGCAGCCAGCACGTCGCTTCCTCAGGGATACCTCTGGGTAAGTTCAATTAAACAACTTTGTCTATGTATGAAATAACAGAGGTTCTTGAAACTTTATACAGGCATGAACTGTAAAATTAACTCAACAACTGACTCTTTCTCTGAACGTGATTTAAATATGTACATTATAATTAGGGCTATTTATAAGAGGAATAGATCTTTTTTTTTTTTGGCTCTGATTTTTCCACCAGCAAAAACAACTTGATATCTATATAAGTGCATATTACTGTATATTACCAGTCAAAAGTTTGTACACACCTTCTAATTCCATGGTCTTTCCTGATTTTTATTTTTATCGACATTTCTGTCTACATTATAAAACAATGCTGAAGGCATACAAAATATGCAATGATCTTCTTTTTATATATGTAATAATGTCCTGAACAATTGATATTGAGATATTGAGTGTCTGCTCTAATCTGAGGTGATGTTAATTGATGATTTTTGAGGCTGGTAACTCTAAATGTACTTCTCCTCTGCAACAGGGGTAAGTGTTGGTCTTGCTTTCCTGTGATGGTCTTCATGAGAGACAGCTTCATCATGGTGCTTGATGGTTGACTGATTGTTGTTGCCACTGTTATTACTTGAAAACCTAATACTATATGTGTTATTTAATAGTTTTGGAATCTCTCGTATTTCTCTTGAATATAGAAAAAAAGAACAGAAACATTGAATTAGAAGTTGTGTCTAAACTTTTGACTGGTACTGCATATATTATATTTATGAAATTCAAACACTATTTCAATTAATTATCTTTAGTCATTTAAATGTTTGACTCAGGACATTTTTTGGTAAAAATGACTACTTTTTGCAACATTATCTGCACATTGTTAGCATTGATTATTTAGCTAAATAGCGTTACCATTCTGACATTAATTGTAATAATGTGTAAAGTTCCTTATAGATGCCTTACTTTTAATGACATACTGTAGGTTACTGTAGGTCTTCAGTGTAAGACTTGTGTTACAAGACATTATACAGCAAAACATTGCTTTATTGAAAAAATAACTTCAAAACAAGACCTAAGGTCAGAATCTCTAATAACTGTAGTTGTTGCTCATAAAAATTCATCTGAGGTCTCATAAAGCAATCAATATTCAACCTCCTACCACTTTCTTTTATATGGTGTGTATGTGTTTTTATTTAT
>JAOVVA010000001.1:15758670-15769822 GCA_028565275.1 Leiocassis micropogon
ATATATAAGTAATATCACTTTTAGAAGTTTCACACACTCGTCTTTTCTCTCTAGTTTTGTTCGGTTTATCACATAATCCCAAAGTCCACAGCAACTGGTTGAATCCAGTCAGTGCCCTTGGACACAAAAGGATGCCCTTATCTGTGTGTTTGAGTTAATTGTATTTGGGGATATTCTGAATCAGAAGGGATAATTTCCGCAAGACTCAGAAGCGGTGAAGAGAAATGACATCATGATGGTTTTGTCTGATTTGGCAGCTTAGTCAAGCTGATTTAAGTGCTAAGATGATGGACAGGCCAGTTAATAAGCCACTGATATGCCTAAATCGATTTCAAACTAAACCTTTATTTTCATAAATAACATGTTTTTTTATGTAAACAACTATCAAATATTTTACTATGGAAAAATGTACATGCATAATATACCATAGTACTACTGAGGTACTTCAAACATTAGGATGGTAGGCATTATAGTACTTAAGTCCTAAAGTGCCAGGTGGCATACTGTGGCATTTCAATGGGTTCTGAGGTTCTATTGTTGTACGTACAACAATATTTTGGAGCCACATTGGTGACCGAGGTTCAGCAGGTGTCTAATTTGGAATGTTTGTACATACAGTACTGTACCATTTTTAAAGGGGCGGGACCGATATATATTCAGCACGGCTGGTGAGAAATAAACCAGTGGTACTCGGGCAGCCCACCACGTAATAAAAACGAGGCCAGGGTCTAGAGTAACACCAGCAAAAGTTAAAGTTCAGAGTTTGAGGATAAAAGCCTAATGTTGTGTGGCGAACGCTAAAGGAGAAAGCGTGATGGCGCAATCTCCGTGGGTGGAGCAATGCTACGTGCCCCAAGGACTTCAAAGGTGAGTAAACTGTATGCCGCAATTTGATCACCGCATGGGAAAGAGTGGCCAAAGGACAGCGCACGCTGCCATGGCATTTAATCTGCGCCGAGTTCCAGCTTTTTGCAATCCAGCTGCTGACAAGGAAGGTGCTGTATTCACTGTTAACGCCCCTGTTCCCAGTCAGGGTAAGCCACCCTTATGTTAGTCACAAGTGCTCACGCCAAGGCCGTGCCAATGGATGGTGGGGTGGGGCTGGCTGGCCCACCACAGCGAGACGAGAATAAAGCAACATTAAAAAGCCCGCAGGAACAGCTGCCCTGGAGAAACTACTTTGCCGCTCTAAAGTCTTCACCCTGGACCATCCTGGACACGTGAGTGACATGTGAGCAGAGTAATACCCTGCACCCCAGGCACATTAAGGTGAGCACGTTGTGCTGTTGATGCACCAGCTTGAGCACGCTATGATGTCATTATATCAGCCTGAGTACACAATACCGCTCTTTCACCTGTTTGTGCTCCTTTCATTTGAGTGCCATTTCAATATTAGAGCTCGTTGTATAAATGCGAGAGGACTGAGTGCCGCTATTTCACTGTTGGAGCTCGTTGTATATAGCAAGAGATGTGGGTGCCTCTATGTCACCTGTTAGAGCTTGATAATGACGAGAGGACTGGGTGCTGCCATGTCACCTGTTTAAGAATACTGCGTAAAGCTAACAGAGGCGGACTGAACACTGCCAACTCACCAACTCACCTGAGGCGGACTGACTCACCGCCAACTCGCCAACTCCCCGGGACCTTCAAAGGTGGAGACACTGAATGTCGCCATTTGAGCGCTGCATTGAAAGAAGCAGAGAAAAGGCTTGCACAAGCCACTGCAGCACTTTTTACTAGTGCCAAGTGTCAGCCAGCACAATCCAGCCATGGGAAAGGTAAAGGCTGTTGTCATCACCGCTAAGGCCCCCGTTCCCAGCCGGGAAAGCCACCCAGTCGATGAACGTCATGGAGATTCCCGCCCTGAGACCGCACCAATGGATGGCTGGACGGGCTGACTTGGTCTGTGAAGCTGCGTCGAAGGTCGGACAGGAGCCACTGCCCAAGCTGTTTAAGAATACTGCGTAAAGCTAACAGAGGCGGACTGAACACTGCCAACTCACCAACTCACCTGAGGCGGACTGACTCACCGCCAACTCGCCAACTCCCCGGGACCTTCAAAGGTGGAGACACTGAATGTCGCCATTTGAGCGCTGCATTGAAAGAAGCAGAGAAAAGGCTTGCACAAGCCACTGCAGCACTTTTTACTAGTGCCAAGTGTCAGCCAGCACAATCCAGCCATGGGAAAGGTAAAGGCTGTTGTCATCACCGCTAAGGCCCCCGTTCCCAGCCGGGAAAGCCACCCAGTCGATGAACGTCATGGAGATTCCCGCCCTGAGACCGCACCAATGGATGGCTGGACGGGCTGACTTGGTCTGTGAAGCTGCGTCGAAGGGCGGACAGGAGCCGCTGCCCAAGCTGACACTCTCTGCCACTCCGTTGCTGCCAATACTCGTCAGCTAAGTGCCCCTCTGCCAGCTAGGTACTACCTGGACCAGCATGTGCAATCTTTACTACGTTCCTCCCCTTCTTTCCTTCCTCCCTTTTTTGTTCCCTTCCCTTTTACTGTTTATCCAAATAAAACTACCCTTTTTATGCAAGACCTCGCCTCGGGTCTGTGTGTCTGTGGTGCTGCCAGAGTCAAAGATCTTGCAGTACAAACTACTGTTATGGTATAGAAATGTTGTATGGTATAGCCATGTTATTTCCATTCTATGTTCCATTCTGTGTACAATAATATGCACTTGTATCTTCAAATGTACAATGGTGCAATGTAATTAGCGTATAAGAGTATGAGTTTTAGCATACATTATGGTATTTAATTAATTTTACATACATCCAATGGTAGCATAAAATATAAATATTACTATTTTGGTGAAATATTTGATGAAATAAAATTTACTTGCTTAGAATTTTTAAGGATATTTATAGTTTTTAAATACTAGATTTAAAATGTTTAAATATCAAAATTATTTTTCTGTACTGTGTGTGTCACCTGATCCAATTGATTCAAACTTGAGTTCACACCAGGTGTGTCGTTTACTTGCATTTTCACGCCAGTTGGATCAATTGAGAAAACCAGAGGGAGGATAAGCCTTCATGCCCTGCCTCCTCAATGGTGAACAGCAAACAAGATAGCCTTTTGGGTTTTTTGTGGCTTTGATTAAATTAATGACATTGCTTATAAGTCAGTCAGTCAGGCATCCTTTCTCACCTCTTCTTATTTGCCTTTCTCTAGCTTTGTTGCCTCTCAGCACCTGACAGTAATTAAAATATCGATTTTTCCTCAAGTACAACACCTTGTCTACTGAGATGTGCAGGTTTCACCCTTCACTCACTTTATAGACTCAAACAGGCTTTGTTCATTGATTGTTTGACAAAGGAATAGTTTAGATGTGTACCATGGGACAAGATTGTCTGACATGGCTTTGATTCTAAATGAGCCTTCCAATTATGCCAGAATAAACAATGCAGAAAAATTAGGAGTGGTCAGGTGAGAAAGCCAGTTCTCTTTCATGGAAAACCATGTGGAATTGCTAAACAAAAAAAAAAACTAGAGGTTACCGTGGCTTATGAGTTCATACTGATAACACTTACCCCACTTACCTTTGAATTGTTAGCCATGCCTTTTGTATCCACTTATCCTTTGCATGCCCACCATTTAAAAACCAAAGCATCTGTAAGCAGATTCAGTTAATCCAGCCGAATAACCAAGCCCATATGTAGACCTGGCACAGTGGTCGGAGTGCATGGAGTTTGCTTGTTTCTTCCGTGCTTTGTGCTTTGTGCTTGGTTAGAATTATAATGCCTTTATTGTCATTGTGTTGTGCAAAATACAACTAAATTTTGAGAGCTGTTTCAGCATACATACAACACACACACACGCACACACAATTAGAAACATAAAAACGTACAGCCTAAAGCCACACACTTAACTACAATCTATAAAATCAAGGAAATAAAATATAAGAAATAAAATAAGTTAAAAGTGAGTTTCCTCGGGGTAATCCGGTTTCCTCCCACGGTCCAAAGACATGCAGATTATGCTATTTGGTATTCCTAAAATTGCCCATAAAGTGGTGTGTGAATGAGTTTGTGAGTGTTTGGGTTTGTGTGTTTTGTCCTGGACTGGCACTCCTGTCCAGGGTGTACCCCGCATCATGCCTGAAGTCTCTTGGGATAAGTTCAAGGCTTCCTTCTACCCTGTACAGGATAAGTGGTATAGAAAATGAATGAATAAATGACTGAATTTGTAGACTGCCCTTGTACATTTTTGTAGGAACTCAATGTTTTAACACTGAACTATCCACTAATCAGTCCTCATTTAAAGACGCTAACGATAAACAAGTATCTAACACAAGTTACGTGAATAAGAATGTACAAAGATGTCACAGACGGAAAAAATTTCAGTAGCAGAAACACTTAAGGATTTTGACTGAGCAAAGAAGCTGAAATGGTGAATAATTTAAAATAAGTGTGCATGATGAAGTGTCAAATCTAATTTTTGTTAGCGAAAATATGAATGTGATTAAAAATGCTGTTTGCTCTCCTGTGCCAGTCAAGGCAGACGTAGTCAAACAGCTTGAGCAGCAGATCAACAGTGAAAATGTCAGCCATGTGGAAGTATTTCATGGCTTTCCTGAGCTACATCAGACAAGCGAAAATGAACTGTTGCTTTTTTTTACTGTTTACTAAGCTTTTACTCTCCTCCAACCCTCTTCAGGGTTGGCAGGTCTACATGACACTATCTTTTGACGATTCTACTGGGTATATCTTGTGCACAAAAACTTATTGCTTTATGGGGTGAAAACGTTTGTTCACCCGTCTGAAGCAAGTGGGATTTTTCAGGCTTCCAAACCTCTTGCAAAAACTGAAGCTTGTTTATTTAAGCAAAAAATTTTAAAGCAGAATTATCAGTTGCTTTTCAGGATTTATTAAGGACTAGATGTTACTGTGACTTTGTTAGCATGGAATTTAATGACATACACTCATAAGCTTGTTTTAAAAAATATGCATTGCCATCTGTTGAATTTTGGAATGAACTAAAATTTTTACATGTTACCGTGAAGTGCGTGGAATTAAGGTGTGAGATCGCATTTATTAAGTAGATTTCAATTGCAGCATATGTAGCATATCTTTTCTTCCCGTGGGCAGATTGCTATGAAAAAAGGCCTATATGTTACCTCAACCTTGGCCAAATGTAAAACAACCCATTAAAATTCATACAGTAGTTTATAACGTGATACATGCACAAATTTTTTTTATAATTGTAATTTCGTATGTCCTCCAATTTTTTTTTTTTACAGTTTTATTATATGTATAGATTGGTAACCCCCTAAACATTATGTACAGCAGGTATTTAACCAGTATGCTTATTACTGCTGTGCTCATCGCCACAGCAAATCGTCAGCGGCCAAAATCAATCAGTTGCAATTCAAAGTCATTCGTGAAAAGAGACATTTTGCAAAACAGCTGCAATTGCTGCAGTTTTTAATTCTAAGTAGAGGTTAATTCATACAAAAATTCATAATATGTTTGATCAAAGAAATACCACAATAAAGATAATTTCCACATCTGAGTATACAACAAACTAGCTGACATTTTTATTTGTACAAATGTTTTATAGCCTATCTCTGTTTGTATCTGTTTATTGTTATTATTAAAAAATGTTACATTTAAAAAGGCATCAAACTTTAAATATAGAAATAACAGAAAAAAACTTTCGGAAAAGAACATTAGAATAACTCAAAAATAAATTGTCTTACATTTGTGTAATGTTTCATAGGATTTTTTTCAGGTATTTTGTTATACTAAATAATATTTATGCAGTATAATTTTAATTCGCTATTTATTCTCAGTTGTTGTTGTTTTAGTGTAACTGTGTGTGCTTCACAATGTTAGACAACATTCAAATGCAAATAATGCACCCTCCCCCACTTCCCAAAGTGTGAACATGTCTCAGCTGTTCACACCTATACATTCAGATTCCTGCAAACAGAAACAGTGGGGCCAGAGAGAAAAACAAAAATACACCCTTCCCCTTTTTAAGATAACTCAAGTCAGCTCTGGGACAAGGATTAGTTTTAACACACTTGGATCTGAGGCCTTTTTGAAGACCTCCCGTGCTTTGGGCCTCTTCTTAAATTTGTGCAAACTTCTGCATTCTAGATTCTAAAATTGATATTGTTTTTTTAATCCCTGGAATGAAAAAGACTTTCTTTATCATAATATGCGTTGTATTGTTTTTTTTAATCACTCTATACACAATCATTTTCTTTGGTATTTTTTATAGAATATTTACATTTTATATTTTATAAAAATGGACCACTACCAGTGCTGATCCATTTTTATAAAATTAAAATATTGTATAAAAAATTCCAAAGAAAATGATTCTATTTGTAAAATAACTAAATAAATCATGGGTTGTGTACAGAGTGATTAAAAACAATACAGCGCATGTTATGATAAGGAAATTCTCCGTCTCTTTTATTCCAGGGATTAAAAAACGGTAACAATGTCAATTTTAGAATCCGTAGAAGCTCAGTGGAACATGTACAACCTTGCGCGAGCGAGCCTTTCTCTAAATATGCCGTTTTCACTGGGCTAGGGCAAAGAAAATGCATCATGGTTATTTAATCCGGAATTTGCGCGCACATTTTAGTAAACCGCGCACTCGGTTATTGTTGTTTAGTTACAATATTTGTTAATTGAATTTAAATGAGGTTTGGACCTCTTTGATTTCCTACGTAGTAGTTTAATCAGCGCTCAACCGCATGCATAAAGTTTTCCAGAGCGTCGGGGAAAAACAGTAAGGAGACTGACTCTGAACATTTTAATAATTCATTGATAAATTAGTGATTTCTTTGTTTTCGGCTGTAGTGATAAAGGTGATCATGTCATCTCCGCAGCTGTGGATGCGCCTATATTCACATCTCATACAAATGACATAATCTGAAATTTGTTTACCATTAGTTTATATAAAAGCAGACATTTTGCTTTCTATAAGTATATAGTTTTTATGTCTGTGAGGCAAGTATACACGGAGTTTCGAGTTCATTTTTGACGCTTAGGTTCACAGAAACCAAAACAGAATAGCACACCCTGTTTGCTTTCATTATTTATAAAAATCAGAAATGTTTTGTCATCATTGTGAGTGCACCTAAATAAAAGTAGAGTCTTATAAAGGTTATGTAGCTTATATAGTTTTATTATATAGTTTTTGCACATTAATCTGACAATAAATGTCCACACCCACTTTTTCTGATGCATACCCAGAGTCTGTTTTTGGGCTATGCTAGTGTTATGCATGATAAAATCTATAAGATATAAGATAATAAGAACTGCCTACATGTAATTTTAGTACTGTGATTATGAATTTGTTTAATTTTTTACTTGAATTTATCTGCTACCACGTGAGCTGCGGCTCATTATTCCTTGAGAGAATGAACTAAGTCTATAGTCTAAAGTTATAGTGCCACTTAGCGGTGAAGCCAGCAAACGCACAACCCTAAAGTCATCGCGGCAATAAAATGATTATTCTGGTTGAGGTCCATCTGTATGATATTGTGTAGGTTCCTCATGTGCCACCAAATGATTTCAGACCCCTTGAGGCATGACTCCTCAAGACCACTGGGGGTGAATTGCAGAATATCTGTCAAGTTGGGCCCCCATGGATTAGATTTGGTTGTCCAGAATGTTCCATAGATGCTTGATCCGATTTAGATCTGGGAAAGTTGGAGTCTGGATCTACAACCTTGATGTCTTTACCTGCTGAGCCCCATACAGTATGTTGCAGGATGTGATGCACTGGGTGTTCTGCTACCTTTCTATCAAAGCCAGCATTGACATTTTTCAGCAATTTGTGCTGCCTTCGCTTTTCTGTGGGACTGGACCCAACAGGCTAGCCTTTGCTCCCCACAGGCACAGATTTATTTTTTTCTTCATTTTTGTTAAATAAAAAAATGACACTATAAATAAGTTAGGCCGCATTTGCCTAATGCTAAGACCCGCTACGATCAGACCCAAAAACACAAACTTTTAACATGACTGTATAAATACTCGTTAAGTATAAGAGAGATGAAATACAGCTCAGAGGCGCTGTTCTGCTTTTCCCTACTCTCTTCCTCAAATACAGCCTTATTAATTCTGACAGTGCATTGGCTTAACGGGAAGCTTTCACAGCTTCCTGGCTGAGAAACAGAGCCGAGTCCAGGGCATGATTCCAGATATCTATTCCTTTAAACAAGCACTGATGAGTTTGTCCATCTCACTGGATTCAGGGTGGAATTGGATTAAATCCAAGAGAGGATGAGTAGCGCTAACATGAGGATAGGGTTATTTTTAGGGATTTTCAGTAAGAGATAAGTCTACGCTATCTTGCGCAGCTGGTGCAGCAAGCCATTATTTGTCGCTCTGTTAAGTGCATGTGCCTTTAGCTACACATCCTGTGGCTGTTACAAATCAAATGAATGATGGTACTGAAATTTCGAGGTGAGGTTTCCTTGGCTGAATGCTACAGTATATTTAGGGCTTTGCAGCTCGCTTTTAGAGAACAGATTAATCACCGCTGTCCAGAAACATCTTCCCCTTCCTGCTACAGCACCATTTTGTGAATATTACACTTGGCACTTTGATTCTTTTCATGCTTTTGAACTCGCAGCTCATTGACAGCTTTTGGTAATTGGGGGATTTAGGGTTAAGCATCGACGGATGAGCCAATTTGTGTGAAGTCATGCTGGGGTTGCCGATGAGTTCAGTTAGTTTGTGAATGTGAGCGTCTCTGCTGCATTGAAAATGAATTATTAATGAACAAGGTGCCACAAGGGAGTATTGATAAAAGCAAAAACCCCTGTTTCTTTAGAGTGGATTATTAATTTATTATGCAACCCTTTCCAAGTATGTCTTCAGTAAGAGCCAGTGATTCAACTGCTAGAGAAATTAATTCTAGCAGGTTTAAATCTGAATAAGTTTTACTCTTGTCCATAGTTCTCTCCTTGAAACGGGCTAGCAGGAGTTGTATACCTCTGTTCCCCTGCATTTGATAAAACAAGAATTATACATTTCTTCACATCCATGTCAGATGACTGTGCTGCTGACAAAGTGATTATTTTGAACTTTTATGGAGAGAAGCACAATAGCACCACTAGTGGTAATATGAAGAAATACACAGGATTTTTTTAACAAAAGAAGAGAGCCTGGGGCTGATTTATTTTTAGCCCAGACTGTGCATTTATGAAGCATATCAGAGATATTCTTTTCATAGATCTAATGTAAGATCCTTCAGAAACACCAACAGCATGTCATCAACAGTGATCAACAAATAAAAATGTGGTTGGAATGAACGCAAATGAAAAAGATTCACAACTCCGAAACATGACTTTGGAGGAGAACATAAATATAGGTATAATTAGCACACGTTGTTTAGGCAAATTACAAAAATAAACATTAATAAACAAAAATACATTTAACAGGTCTTTTTTTAATTATTATTTATTTATTTATTTATTTATTTATTTGTTCATTTATTCATTCATTATTATGGATAATGAATAAATAAATGAACAAATGAATAAATAAATAAATAATTAAAAATTATTAACACACATAAAAAGTGTGTTTGTGTGTTTGGATGCATGCCGTAATAGTCCACCCGTAAAAAAATCTTTTGTGATGTAATGAATTGCTCAACCCTAATAATTATATTCACACAAGGTATTGATAAATATTAGCCTCCTTACCAGCCATTGTTGGCCATTGGCTCAATATTTACCAAAGAACCTACCTAATTATCAGTACAGAAAAAAAAACCCAGCATTAATGAACAGTGTCAAAAACTATCAAAGATCCACTCTAGCAATGAAAAGATCTCTCAATTCGAAATCTAACTTCTTCTGAGATTAACCTCTAAATGCATTGGGTACAGGTTATGAATGTAGGATATCTGAAAAAAAGATTGAGGATAGATTTGAGGATATTTATTTTCAACTTTGAAACTGAAATTGCTGACAGGCAAAAAAGTATTGTGGCAAAGAGAACAAAAGTGGAAATTTGATCAAGGCCGTCTGTCTCGAGCAATGCAAGCACAAGCATAAAGCAGAAAGAAATTATTTCAAATAGAGCTAAATAAAGACTTCAGTTTATGTCCAACCATACAGCACAATAGCAAATCTGCTGTACGTTTTGTCATTATTTCCATCACCATTTGGTCCACTTTCTTTCCTGGTGTCCACACGAGCTAGAAATAATGCACAGCATTGATTGGACGAACATAATGGATACAGAATCTTACAGATTATATGTCTGGGTAGAACAGATAGTACAGTGATCTTCAGAAATGTAAAGCCAAATTTTCCTGCTCGTTTGTTGCCTTCTTTTCCTACTGCCTATAGAGAATATAGAACACCACACCAGCTACAAAATGGCTTTCTATTTCCTAAGGGTTATATTCAGATTTGTAATATCATGTTAGGGCTGGGCGATAAAAACGATAACGATATGTATCGCGATAGACACGTGATCGATATCAATAAAAAATGTGTTCGATAAAACATTAGATAAATTTTATTCTTTGTCGGAAGAAAACAGAGGTTGCAAAGCTAGTTCGGTTGCTTTCATGGGCACTCGCTCCGCGACCGGCACTAGGACCCTGAAGTAGTACGGTCGCGATTCAGGAAGCATAAAAGGAGACAAGATGGCGCTTCACATCGCTCAGTCATTGAGTCTGCCCATGCCGTTTCCGACGCTTTGCCAGATCTTATGCGAGTACTCAGCATTTTGGGTCCAATTCCTGATTGAGTGTGTGTTGCTGGAACGCGGGTTTAACTGTATAAACTCTTGCTCTCGGCGTGAGAGAGTTCTTACAATAACTCGTGTGGTTATCCTGCCTGTTCGCGTTATTTCCGCGTTTGGGTTTACCGTCCACGGTACAAGGGCTAACTGCTAGTCTTCTGGTCCACCTCCGGTTGCCCGTGACAGTTGCATTAACAAAGGCACATGCTCTCTGGTAACCTAGCAACGTAGGGAATGATACGCTAACAGCCAATCATGTAACAGTATCACATTTGGTTGCGCCATATCGTTGTCTCGTGCTGGTCTGCTGGATTTCTCTTCATAAGCATAAAATGCACTTTGCACTGTTTTATTACACTTTATTAAGCATTTCTTACATTTTCTTTCATTTTGCACCTTAAATGTTAAGAGATAATTGTTAAGT
>JAOVVA010000001.1:15769922-15782054 GCA_028565275.1 Leiocassis micropogon
GGCTGTGAGAGGTTACAGCATCACCCGGGGATCGAACCAGCGATCTCCAGGTGATAGGGCGAGCGCTTTACCACTGCGCCACTCGAAGGCTTATTTTTACTTTATAATTTATTATCAATAATTTTTCAAGTAATATTTTTGGGTTGTGGAGCGAATAATGGGAGGTTCCATTATTTCTTAGGGGAAATTTGCTAACAAATGGCGTCCGAGATTCCCCGCTTGATTTAAAGGTGCAGAGACAACATTTCAGTGTGAGATACATTTTTCCTTAGGGGCGGTTATGGTTTTTGGCCACATGATGGCAGTATTGGGAAATGGGATAGATTTAGTCAAATGGATTGGTATGCTTTATATTGTACATTTGTGTCAATGGTGTATTAGGTTCACTTTTCTCTGACTTATGAACAAATCTGACTTATGAACGTGCACCTGGAACAGAACTTGTTCGTAAGTAGGGGACAACCTGTATATGGTTTTTATTATACGTTTTTTATTATATATTTTAGTATATATTTACGAATATATGTATCTAAAATAAATCCAAATTAATTAAATAAGTACAGTGAAACCTCAGATTGCGAGTAACGCGGGTTGCGAGTGTTCCGCAAGACAAGCAAAGATTAAAAAAAAAATTTGACTTGGAAAACGAATAAGTCTTGGTTTATGAGTACTGAGTATCATGTATCAAGCATGCCCTTCTTGTTTTGATGCAGCGCATCACGTTATCACAACTGAGCCAATGTTTTTTTTTCTCTCTCTTGCGATGTGGAATTGTGGGTAATCGTCTCCCTGCTGGGTCTTAGTGCGCGTCCCTCACTGGTATAATCAACATCCGTGCACACATTTTCTTCCTCAGCTTGCCGTTATGTGTGTGCGCGCACGCGTAATTTGACACCGTGCCGGTTCACACACACACACACACTCTCTCTCTCTCTCTCTCTCTCTCTCTCTCGCCTTTAGTGTGTATGTGTGTTTGTGAATCGGCACGGTGTCAAATTACGCGCACGCGCACACATAATGACATACCCAAACACACGCGTGCACACACACACACACACACACACTGTTAGGCATAAGGCCTGGAGCCTACAGCATATCAGCAGTCATCTTCAGTTGACAGAGAAGGCAAACTTTGCATCATAAGTTTATTACTTTTTTTCTATTTGCCTGTGCGCATAAACGGAAATACTTATCTGTCGGGATTTATTTTTACTTTTTTTTTAAGGTAACATGCAGGTTAATTTGTTTTATTTTTACTTTATATTTTGTATTAATTATTTTTATGTATTTATTTTTTTGGGCTGTGTAACGATAAATTTGAGTTAAGTTTCCATTATTTCTTATGGGAAAATGTAATTTGGTAATGTAATTACGAGTGTTTTGGAATACGAGCCCACTTCCGGAACGCATTATGCTCGTAATCCAAGGTTCCGCTGTAATTGGGTTTTGGCCTTTTACATATCAAAATAAATACAAGGAATTTTAAAAATGACAATAAAAGAAGGTTATTCTTAAGTAAGACTAAGTAGTAAATATGGCTTTCTGAAGTTAAACAGACCATGTGTTTGTAAAAATACATAAATAAATTACTATTATTATTATTATTATTATTAATAATAATAATAATAATAATAATACTGTGTTCACTAACATTCATATATAACACTGGCCAGACAAAATGTTACTAATGAACTCAGGATTCTTATGATTTATGTTCTTTTACAGTATCCTGGTCTATGGGAGCATGGATACATCATCTCAGTGTGTTCTGGACCTTCAGAATGCTACGGGCTCTCCTGTCCTGTGTCTCAAACAAGCGTCTAACTTCCTGTTCGCAGGCCTGCATGATGGCACACTGCTCATCTATAGAAGAGCATCTGAAGGTACATGTTGCATAAGACTTAGAGCAGAATTCTATCTTTCTATTTTTCAAAGGCTGCTTGTGTGTATCCATTCACTTCTGTGTTCCAGTACATTTTTTTCCCCCTGTACCTGACAGAATCTGAATCTTTATTTCCAAGTGGTACATGAAGCACAAATGTCAAGGAGAAAGCTAAAAAAAATTATTGTGATATAGTATAAATATGCATTGCATATTTTTTTTGTTAATGAAATTGAAGTGGGCATAATTGGGATTAATTACAACAAATAATAATACTGAGGTGTGCAGGGAGGATTAATATATTTAGCACTAATTTGTATAAGTATTCAATCCTACTCAATTGGTTCAGTTTAGTTTTATTTATATAGTGCTTTTAAAAAGGATCATGGTCGCAAAGCAGATTTACAAGATAAAAAAAATTATGGAAACAAGTTTGAAAAGTGTGGAACCAGTTGCCATCATAGGTGACCTAATTATTCAGATGGGTAGATCTGTGTGCCCTTACAATGTCACATCATCACAAAATACAGCTATTACTTTTTAGAGCTTACATCCAAACAAACAGCATCATTAAGCCCAAGCAGATATTAAAACAAGTCTGGGACAAAATACTGGAAAAGAATTACTTATGATTTGGATTTTAACAAATATTCCAAACTCTAAACATCCAACTTGAGCATTAAATCTTATAGACTCTCAAAATGTGTAAAGAATGTAGAACTTATGGGGACTGTGGCCGAGCATCCAAGTGTAGTTCTCACCATAATGCTCCCGCAACCCTGCTTCACTGTGCATCTAACGTTCTCAGGATGATGAGCTGTGTTGGGTTACTGCCAAACACAGGGCTTTGTACCAAGGTCAAATAAACCTCATCAGATAACCTCCTTCCACATGTTTCCTAAAGGTTGTCTTTACACTAGGTTTGATTGCTGCGCACCATGCCTGAGTAAACTTGAGACCTCTTTTTGTTTGAAGTGGACCCGTGCACGGTGCGCTAATTCATATCCGGGTAGAGTACAGAATGTTCATGCTACTCAAACAAATGAGACCTTGGGGTCAAGTATACTCAGATCCATGCTTTTATTTTGTGAAAGCGGCCTTAAACCCTGATGAACTTTTGGCAAACTCTAAATAGGATTTCATATGATTCACCACTCATTCCCAAGGCCTAGATTTGTTGAGTGTCAAGGCAAAGGTTGTCTTTTGATCAGCTTCTATCATCCTTTCTGTGGATCTTTATAACGCCTTCAGAGTTACCATTATGGCATATTCTTCCCCTAAAAAAAACAAAAGCATTTAATAGGGATTTAGGAAATGTTTAAAATTCTGGATATTTTTAAATTACCAAGCAATAATTTGCACTTCAGAACTTAAGTAATGAATACAAATACAGGTGTATGTCAAGTATGTTTTTTTCCACCTGATACATTAATCTTCTTCTTACATACAGTACATACAGTATGTATGCCCCCCATTTCTTTATATTTTCTTCAAAAGAGCAAGACTTTCTTGTATTTTTAATGTAGTCTTGAGGAATAGTTCTCCTAAAGGATTTTTTTTGCCCCCCACAATGCAAATCTTCCTTTGCTATCCACAGTGAATGCCACAAAAAATCTATGTCATTATAGAATAGATGAAAAAACTCATTTAAAAGCCGCATTGAGGAAGAAAAATTATAATAGTTAATAATATATAAATATATAGTGTAAATATATAGTATATAAATATATAGTGTAAAACATGCATAAAGCATTTTGTGCCTGTGTAGATGCTGTCTCTCAATGTGTTTTCCTTTTCACTAATGGGATGACGCACTAAATGGAAAGGGTAATTAAGTATGATAATGATTATATTATTATGTCTGCCAATGGAAGGGACTCAATAGAGTAAAAGGGTAATCAAATCAAATAATAATACAAATTAGTCTGATCATTTTCACGTTTATTTTGTTCTTTCATCAGAATCAAATATTCAGTTTTTTTTTTCTCTCTCCACATATGAACATGTGAATGCATGAAAATTAATGCGTCCTGTCATGTACTTCATACGTAAGCAAAGTAGAGCTGAGTTGAGATAAGAAGGGCTTAGGTTTTGTGTTAGTAAAGTATTGAATTCAGAATTAATTTAAATGTAAATGATCAATTTCGCCTCACCAGTGTCGTACGTAAGAGTAAAGTAATGACAATGTATGCCGTGAGGCATGTTGCAATTTAGGATTCTCGTACATGATACATAACCGGCAATCCGTGTTCGGTGTGTGTTTCTGCATAAATTTGCATGTTAAAAACTGTTAGGCATAAGGCCTGGAGCTTACAGCATATCAGCAGTCATCTTCAGTTGACAGAGAAGGCAAACTTTGCATCATAAGTTTATTACTTTTTTTCTATTTGCCTGCATTCATTTCATCCATTCATAAAGTAATATTAATTATGAACCTGGTGCTGTATTTCTAGGAAACACGAACAATATAAAAACACAAAAATATTGTGCACAGTTACGTTACTTAGTCACGGAAGTATACTTTCAGCAAGAAAACACATTTGATACCATTATGTCATCTTAAACAACACTTACAACAGTTACTGCTTCTATGTTCTTCTGAATTGTCTCTGAACCGTCCATGTTGTTTTGTTCACGCTCATGCAAGCTGTAATAATAACTAGCTCAAGGCTCTAAGCTCTGATCATGGGCACTACTACCAAGGGATTCTACACCCCACATAGCGCACTAGCTTTCCCTTTAACACTATTAAATTCAACCCCAGAACATTTAGCTATTAATTAGAAAGCTTGTCAGTATTAGTTAATGTTACATTCACATTTAAGAACCATAGTGCGCAGCCTGTTCCACAGCATTGTGTCATTTGCAACAGAAGTACTGTAAGAGCTAAAGTTATTGCTAACAAGCCAACAAACCTAGCCACAATCACATATTTGTACACCCTCTGAAATAATCACGTTATCATAACAAATCAAAATATCCTTAAAACCGCCTACATACATCACACACTGTTTTGAATAAGATACAAAGTCCATCACAACATACTACATATGATAATACTCAGCAGAACAGAAGCTATCAGTTTTTAGGTTACTATTTTACAGTATCTGTGTGACAAAGCGTTAGGTAATCCAGCATGTAATCAGGCAATCATCAGGTAATATTTCACGATATTTTGGCTCCAAAATATGCCTTGAACATGATTATCAACAAAAATACATAGTAACCTAACATTTAACTGGGTGCTTTTGTAGTCTGCTGAGTGACATCATGGTAGTCACATGACTTCAAAAGGTCTATATCACACTCACCAAATGGTGGTGGATGAGCAGACCACATAATATAATAATAATAATAATAATAATAATAACTGGAGATCCTACAATGGTCATACAAAATGGGAATAAATACAGTGGTCACCACTGGCCTTTACGGTCCCGGGTTGGACTACAGAGGTTCCTAGATGATTGGAATAATAATAATAATAATAATAATAATGATGATAAATACCTACATGTATAGTTGTATAAGCAGATTAAATGTACAGAAAAATTTTGTGTTTCTTCCCCACAAAATATCCTCCTTCATTTTGTATTTTAAAAAATAAATAATCGTCTCCAATGGGTCATCGTTTGTGCACAAGTGTCAATGAGACTTTTCACTGTGCGCATCTGAAACAAATAAAGACTCATATTTGGAATATGTCAGGCAATTAACCTAAAGCTTTAGAAGGCGCTGCTGGTCTATTCTTGTTTCAAAGACAGAAATAAACAACTCAAAATGTTAATTAAATAACTCGCCATGCTTCCTTATTTAATTTTCCTTCATTAGCAGGCCATGGAGGTGCAGCAGGAGCTTATGCAACACACTCCATCTAATCACGCACAGTAATTAGAACTCAAAGAAAGAGATCTGCCTCATTGTGAGAACAATTTTGAAAAAAAAAAAAGAGGGAGCTGCTTTGGTAACTTTACATTACAAAATGTTTAGTCATTAACCTGACTAGTGGGGACACTAACAATGAATGAGGCCATAAGGTACAACATATATACAGGCTTTACCATCAAGTACAATCCTTTAGGTTTTTAATTGTTGTAAGAAATTAAACAGGAACGCTACTTCTTTTGGCTCACAAAACAGGGGTATACTCTTGAGTGCTAATGGAACCAATTTAGCTTAAGTTACTTGCCTTAAGCAAATTGCCATGCAGTACTTTTTTGTGATTAAACTATGTGATGTAAATTAAAAGTGCTATCTGACTGGTTTTAACCATTTTATCCAACACCTATTTTTAACATTTACTTCTAGTGCTTATTATTTATCAGTTCATCTAATTTTTTTTATTTGTTGGGATTTATAGGTGAGTTGTGGAACCCAGAGCCCTGTCGTAAGGTCTTAGTGGGTCATGAGCCAGTTCGGACTATGCTGGCTTTAGACGACTCCATATGGGCCAGTTGTGGCAACTCCGTCTCAGTCATCGACGTCTCCAGCCTGTCCATACAAGTAAGATTTCTGCTTGAGAGTTCATTTATCAAGCTGTTCTCTTATTCTTTTCTAAAAATAGCATATGGAATAGTGCGGGTCATAACTCAGAAGTGTATGGCACCCAGTGACGGACAAATTAGATTTTGTGTGATGATCAATAAGGCTGTAGCCCAGCCATCCATTGCTTTTGTGGTCACACTCTCTCATCTGGGGGTTTTGTTGTCTGTCACTTATAAACCATACTAGCTGATAAAATAGACTGGAACTTATCATAATATTTCTGCAGGGACATCTCAAATGCAGAGGCAGCCATACCCTGAGGTGCTGCTTGTACCCTTAGCTTTCAAAGTCTTACTTTATTCATGCCTTTTTAAAGAAATTCTCATCCTTTTTTGATGCCTTTGAGATTTTTAGTCCTCCAGTGTTCACTTAGACTGAATGTTGAGATTTGGTCGATCAGCACTCAACAGTAAAAAGCACTATTTGAAAGCACACTGCATCCCTTTCATTCTAGGTACATCTTGAACCATTGCCTGGAGATCAGATGTACCTTGGAAACATTCAGTGCTTTTCTTCAGTCTCTTTAAGCTAAACTGCAAAATGTAAAGCTTGAATTAAAGCATTCAGTGGACTAAATTCGGTACTGATTTTACCCAATTAACTCCTTCCTGCAGTGTTGCCTCTAGAGCACTGGTGCTATTGGTAACCTCTCAGTCAGTACATTCCATTGACCAGAACAATTAAGAAGAGACGTGTTTGCCATTACATTTCTCTTTGAAACTTAAAAGCTCTTTACTGGGTGCATGGGTCCAATACCAGATTACAGGTACAATCCCAGAGTTTGTCAATGGATAGAGCTTACCCTGGCTACCCCAAGGACAGAGTTCTGATTTACATATACTTGATGGAGAAATTCTGCACTTGTATCCTGAAGAGCTAACACTACCTCCCCCATCAACCCTTGACAGATCCCTTTGGAACCTATGCTAAACACCGAATTTCCATTTGTAGCAAAACAGTTTCCTGGTTAGCAAACTTCAATAAGTGCTTCCTGGCTGTCCAATTCAAGTGATCTAACCTAAGGATTTGGCAATGTCAATGAACAAGGCATTTTAACCATTGGTTTCCAGGTAACAAAATGGAGCAAAGGGTAAATGGCGGATCACGGTCCAGATCCGGACTAAGTGACAACTATCTTGACCCTGATGCTTTTCTGATAAATAAAAAATAAAAATTAATATACCAGTAATCTAGTGTTTTTTTTCCTCAAGGTAGGTGTGGCTATACGCATCACTCAACAGGGCCGAACAACACGATAGTTTACTGTGTATAAACAGTGTGTGGAAGACACAGAAACAAAAGTGCGACACAGCATGGCTTACTCCAGGAAACGGAATGTAGACTATGAAAGTTGTGCCTCTGAGTGACGCAGTGGTAAAGTGATAGCTCGCCCTATCATCCGGGGATCGCAAGTGACGCTGTAACCTCTCGCAGCCGGAGGTCTAGGGAGAACTCATTGGCCGAGCTCTCTCAGAGGGGAGGGATGAGAGGTACTTAGTGCATTTGAGAAAACACATCAGCAGCAGTGCGAGTTGAGGGCATGTAAAATACCCGAACGGAGAGCCCAGTGTGACAGAGCAACCAGAGTCCTTTCATATTCATTTACAGCCCAGCAGCGTGAAAATGAAAATTCACTTAAAATTTAATAAAGTTTGTTGTTTGTTTTCCATATAAATACTAGGAAATATATATGGCCATCAAAGTTCAAACCATCCACATAGTTCCAGAAAATTGGCAAAAAAAAAATTTATAGACTGTTATTTTTATAGACTTACATTGACTGCATACAATATATAGAGACTTGAATCCTAACACAACCAAATGAAATTCGGACCCTGGCCCGAAGATTATTTTATTGACTAGAATTCTTACATTTTATTTCAGTACCCCTAATGAACAATATCAAGGTTTAATGCTTACACTCGTAGGGCAAAAGAATGCCCTTGGAAATTCTTAGGATGGTTTAAAGAAGATTTAAGGGACATTTAAAAGTAAAGTACCAGATGGAGACTAGTAGAAAAACAAAGCAAACTAACAATGCACTGTAGAAGTTTGTAGGATTTTTATTTGATCTCATTGGGGAATTCTTAAATGTTCTGTGTAGAATCATGTAATCATATAATTGCTATCTTGAAATAATTAACTATCCTTTAAAATCCCTTTTGTCCTAAAAATGTGTATTAACCTCTGGAAATTCAATGCGGTTTTAAAAATAGCTGTAGATGTAGCAGTTCTTATAATGCATTAGCAAGAACTATAGGATTTTGAAGAAGGATTTTGAAATGTAAGCTCTCTAGAACCATTTAGATAAGCATATTTAGTTGTTTTGTAGATGTCTTTATTTTAAATAGGGTTTATCTGGAGTGGTTAACCAGCCAGAGAACATTATGCTTCCCAGTTATATTTGGTTTAGCCAGATATGTTGAATGGATAACAATTTATATCTATATTCTGAGTAAATAAAATGTCTTGAAAGAGTTGAGAGAATAAAGCTAGACTTTCTGATAAGAAGAAGATGCATATAACGAAGCCTGCTGCCCCTTGACATTTTATGACTACAGTCCTCGGATTAGCCACCCTTCTTTGAAGGCAAGCAGAAAGCAAGATACAGCCCAAATTATATATTTCTGTAAGGGGTGTTGTACGACAGCTTTTACTTATCTTCATTTGGAAACCGAGAAAAGATTCCAGCTAAATTTTACTCACCATGCAATGCACGATGAGAGACAAAATGAGAAATACACCCACTGCTAAGGCAATTCAATTAAAAAGAAGCCCATCAAAGGAAGTCTCCCTCATCTCCCCAGAACTCAAAAAAATGAGCTGCTTTGGGCAAGGGCACACATGAACAGGTGCAAATCCCCATCTGATGGCGAGTAGAGGAAAGAACTATGTTGTTCCCCCCTTATTGAATTGCCCCTACTAAATAATCTCCATCACCCTTGCACTGGAGAACTCTCAGTGGGAGCTTCTCAGTGATGGACCTTAAGGGCCTGCATGCAGAGACTCGATAAGGAGCAGAGTTCTCTTGTACCTCATTAGGGCAGCGCTTGTTAAATGTCTTCTCTTTCTTGTTACACAGGAGGGCCTTTAAAGGGTCTTCATTTTTTAAAACCCGAGCAGGCTTTTATTATTATTATTATTATTATTATTATTATTATTATTATTATTATTATTTAATCAATACAAAAATGTTTATTGAAATCCATGAGCCTGTGAAAATTCTCCACTTTATAAGTTATTGTGTCTAGGCCATGAGGTAGTCTCCAGTCTGATGCGCTGCCTTGCACATGTGCCCTTTCCAACAACAAATAATCTGCTACAAGCTAAGCTGGTTCATGGCTAAAAAACTAGAGTTGCTAAATTTCAGCAAATTCTAAATACATTTGTAAATTCTGCTCAAATATTTTTAAGAGTACTTTGCTCATTACACATCTTGACCGTAGGTGTCGATTACTAGTGTACACAAATATTACTAAATAATAACATAAAGTTTATTACACTGATATTTTTACCAGTGTAAAAGGAGTGTGGTGCATGGTAGTTAAATCTAGCTACTGCACTTAAACTATGTATGTGAGACCTACTGTATTTGACTGGCATTGTGAGAAAACATATCAGATGTTGCAGTAAATATTTCATCACTGTGAAAAACATTCATATAGTAGAAAATGGCCACAAAACAAATTTAAATCACATGTAATAACCTGCTACGTATGAGGTTTATTACAAACACAAAAAAAATGTCAGGACTCTATTCTCCTCTTTGTAGCTTCATTTTCATTCGTGTGACCACATCCATATCTGAAGTCATAAATCATTTCAATAACTTTGTACTTTGTGGAAACTTTCCGCTTTGTTATTTAGGAGTAAACACTGTACAACAGAGAAGAACTGAAGTTTAAAATGTCCTCAAATTGGAACCAGCATGGCTTACGGGATCATTAGAAGTCTTGTGGCGTAGGATTGCAGAGAGTCCCCAATAAAGCGAAAATGACCCGTGGCACATCTGAGACCGGCCTCGTGGGGCTTTAAGCAATAATGCGTTGTAGTGCCACTTATATCGAAAACGTGGTTCATGAAAACAAGCCCTCGGTCACTCCACACCGTACCTCATTTATTATGTCTGTGTGTTCACTCTTCAGACTTAATGCTGCCAAATGCAGGCTTGAGCGTCTGAGCGCCTGCTGTCAGAGGAGGATTTTTATACTTCATGCGTATGAACAAATCCTTGCTTTTGGGTTCAGCAGGAGAGAGTAAACAACAGTGGGGGTTGTGTGTGTGTGTGTGTGTGTGTGTGTGTGTGTGTGTGTGTGTGTGTGTGTAAAGGGAATAATGGTAGTAAATATATTTTTAAGGAACTTATGTCATCACGACCCAGCATTGTGTTTTTAAGGTAACAAATAGGAAGGTGGGGGAGGGAAGGATAGGGAAGGACAGAGTGAGAGAGAGAGATTACAGTGTTTTTGTCCCAATTATGTCAGTTTGTTGATTCTCATTGGTCTCCAGGCCTCTCTGGCCTACTTATAACCCATTAGTGTTTATGGTTTGTGTAGTGACTCAACTAACCGCTGTCTGAGAGTGAACTAATGGGTGAGGCAATATTAATGTCATAATTTGTTCTACAGATTTTTTTTTTTTAAAGATTTCTTTCCAGTATATTTTCTTCATTAGCACTTCATGCAGTATTAAGGAACACATACTGGTAAATTACAGTCTTGTGAATGTTTTGAAGCTTGTTTATATGATGTTTATAAAATGTTTACATGGTTTTACACAGTCATAAAGTCCTGAAATGCTATATAACTTGAGATTTGTTAGAAGAACGGTCTCTTAACTACATTATAAGCTGTGATCATGTGCAAAAAATACTTATTGATAGATAAAGCATCAGTTGACAAAAAAATACTGCGTTACCTTTTCATCTGCAAAAAGGTAATAATTAGAATACTTTATATAAGAATAAAAAAAAACTATATATATATATATATATAAAATCCATGTCAGATTATTTCCTGTTAACAAATGTCTTAAAGCTGATTATTTGGGACTTTTGTGAAGCAAAGCAATCTACAGAAAAATGCACAGAGTACATGCAGAATGCGTGTAGAAGAAGGCGGATTTCATTTTTAGCCCAGACGTCAAATATGTGCAGTTTATCAGTCTCAGTCATGTGGAAAAATGAATAAAGTACCAAGCATTTTTTTAAATCATTAATGCTTCTGTCAGTCTGTCTGTAAAGGGCACCTTTTATAACAAATTAGTCATTTTAGACATTCAGGTTGGTCTCCAGTTTGTGTTCATGCAAAAAAAGTGTGAAATAAAATCGCTGCTTTTTGTCTTTTATTGTTAAAGCTATTTATTTTTCCGCTATTGTGGCCTCATATATAAATATAGAAATTTGCCCTCCCCAGCATGTTGCTTAGCTCTGCAGTCTCATGTGGCAGCACAGTGGCGTAGTGGTAACAAATGTGGCCTTGTACCTTCAGAGTCAAGGGTCATTTTTCCACCATGGGTGTGTGTGGAGTTTGCATGTTCTCCCTGTGCTGGGAGGCCTTTTTCTGGGAATTTAATTTTTCCCCACAGTCCAATGAAATGCAGATTAGGTCCATTGATGTTCCCAAATTGTCCATTGTGTGTGTGTGTGTGTGTGTGTGTGTGTGTGTGTGTGTGTGTGTGTGTGTGTGTGTGTGTGTGTGTGTGTG
>JAOVVA010000001.1:15802380-15823914 GCA_028565275.1 Leiocassis micropogon
GGAAAGTATTCACAGTGCATCACTTTTTCCACGTTTTGTTATGTCACAGCCTTATTCTAAAATGGATTAAATTCATTTTTTTCCTCAGAATTCTACACACAAGTCCTGGTCAATGACATCTTGAGAGACTTCCTTAATATTTCTCTTTGTCTATCTGGATGACATTTTAGTCTTTTCCCGTTCCCTGGGGGAGCACAGGGTGCACGACCAACAGGTCTTGCAGAGACTCACAAAAAACAAGCTTTATGTCAAGGCTGAGAAATATGAATTTTACCAAGAGCCTGTGTCATTAATTGGTTTTATTATCACCCCTTCCAGCCTACAGATGGAGCCATCTAAATTAACTGCCGTCACAGACTGGCTCACTCCTACCTCAAGACAAGACCTCCAACGATTCTTGGGGTTTGCTAACTTTTACAGATGCTTTGGCAGGAATTAAAGTTTTGTGGCAGCTCCCCTCATTGTGCTAACCTCAATGAAAGTCCCTTTTCTCTGGAGCAAACAGGCTGAGGATGCGTTCACTGACCTGAAGCGCAGGTTCACTTCTGCACCCATCCTAATCATCCCAGACCCTTCCCTTCAGTTCGTGGTGGATGCCTCCGAGTCAGGGGTCCCGGCCGTCTTGTCTCAAACATCACCCAAAGACAGTGAGTTACACCTCTGCTCCTTCTTCTCCCGTCAACTCTCCCTGGCAGAGAGGAACTATGACATAGAAGATCGAGAGCTGTTGGCGGTAAAACTAGCTCTAGGGAGGAGAGACACTGGTTGGAGGGAACTGCTTCTCTGTTCTTAGTCTGGACTGACCATAAGAACCTAGAGTACCTCAGGTCAGCCACACTCTATCCCTTCTCCAGCAACGGTTGTGGTGGCCCTCTATGAAGGGTGATGTTCAAGAGTTTGTGGCAGCCTGTGATACTTGCATTAGGAACAAGTCGATCAACATACCCGGAAAAGTTAGCTGGTTTTCCGAACCCTATCCCAGCTCCTCGCTGGCTTTGGTCTCAATTTGCCCTGGATTTTGTCACTGGTCTCCCCAACTCTGATGGCAACACCTGCATTCTGACCATAGTAAATTGTTTCTCCAAGTCTGCCCATTTCGTTCCTTTGCCGAAGCTCCCATCAGCCAAGGAAATGGCTGAATTGATGATCCTCCACGCCTTCCGTCTGCATGGTCTCCCCTCCGACATTGTCCCTGACCGCAGCCCCCAGTTCTCAGCAGAGTTCTGGAAGGCATTTTGCAGACTAATTGGAGCAACACCCATCTGGCTATCATCCTTAGTCAAATGGGCAGACAGAGAGACTGAACCAGGAACTAGAGAAGGCCCTAAGGTGCATGGCATCACAAGGTGTCACTACTTGGAGCAGGACACTTCCCTGGATTGAGTCTGCGCACAACTCACTACCGACCTCCTCCACAGGCCTCTCTCCGCTCCAATGCTGCTTGCACTATCAGCCACCACTGTTCCCATCCCAAGAAGAGGAAGTAACTGTACCTTTGGCCCTGTATTTTGTACGCGCACTGCAGCTTCGGTCCCATCACACAGCCGTGCTCTTTCTGCGCGTTGGCCACTGTACGCGCTCTGTATCACCCATCCCTTAACCCCCGTCTACATCCACTGCCAACCCCACGCCACTGCCCACCTCAGACAGCACCCCAAGTATTGGTTGTCTGCTTATACTGCTCTCTCTTTTCTATCCTTCACCTTTTGCTAAGATTAAAATCAGTTAAACTAAGTCCTATCTGTTGTGTCTGCTTTTGGGTCCTCCAAGCCTACCTTACACCGACCGCATGTGACATGTACAAATCAATGTTAACACAGTAAGAGGGACTTACTCTTAAGGATCTGTTTCCGTTAGCAGAGCAAAAATAAACAGAACATTTCGCTATATTATAATTAAAAAAAAATTTCTTAAGCTAGGTTAAAAAAAATGACATGTTACACAATTCCCTTTATTATTAAGGAGAGGACATCTCTATTCAAGGTTGTCATATTATGAGTTATCATATCAATGCCTAATATAATCTAATTGCTTGGAGTGACATTAGAAAACTTTTTGTATATAAGATCAAATGAATTAAAAAAATAACAATTATAAAACTCTTCACATTCAACCTTCAAGGAAAAAAACATTTAAATATTTAAAAATGTAGTTACTATTAACCATTTAAAACATAAGTTAACTTTTTTCCCATCTTTTAGCAGTTCCTTTCACTCTTACAGTGTTCAATTGTCCATTTCCAAGTACTTAAATGTTTTGTTTTCTTCCCCTTGAAAGTTAAACATTGAGGTTATTTACTAAAAGTTTTCTAATGTCTCTCCATGCAATACGATTATATTAGATGCCTGAATTATTCTGATAGCTACAACCTTGATTGGAGAGGATAAAATGATGTCCTATACTACACTCCTTAATGAAATTGTGGAGCATCTAAATCACACATTTTTACCCAGCTCAAATTTATTTAGCAAAAATGTGTTTGAATGGCAACTGTAGTGTGGATTTGGAACAAGTGGAAAACATTTTTAGAGTGGACAAAATTTAACATTTTATTAAATAAAATAAACTGAATATTTTAAACTGGATGCATGGTGCGAAGTGGAGCAAAGTCATTCTTACTACCCCACAAATAATGACAATCAAGATAATATGAGGTGTTTGTTATTTAATTTAATTGCTATACAGTTCATCTTTCATTACATGTTTTGTACAAATGAATACAACTTACAGCTCTTGAAAATCAAAAATCCTGTATCAAAAATATTAGAATATTTAGTTATTTCACTTTCGAATAAAGTACTCGTCAGTATAAATATTGTGTCTCTCATTTTAGTTCAGTACATGCATTGGCAAGACTGCTGACTTGACAGTTGTCCAGAAGATGATCACTGACACCCTCCACAAGGAGCCCTTGAAGGTGGTGTATTGTAGCACATTCATGAAAAATTGACTGGAAGGGAAAAGTGTGGTAGAAAAAGGTGCACACGTGACAAGAATTACCATAGCCTCAATAGTATTGTCAACCAAAGCCAATTTAAGAACTTGCGAAAACTTCTCAAGTAGTGGGGTGAGGCTGGAGTCAGTGCCTCAAGACCCACCATGCACAGTCATCTTCAGAAAATAGGCAATGACTGTTGCATTCCTAGAATCAAGCCACTCTGAACTAGAGGCAATGTCAGAAATGTCTTACCTGGGCTATCAAGTTCAAAGTACAAAGTTCTGTTTTCAGATATAAGTAAATTTTGCATTTTATTTGGAAATTACGGTCCCAGAGTCTGGAAGAAGAATGAAGAGGCACAGAATCCACAATACTTGAGGTCCAGTGTGAAGTTCCAACAGTCGGTGATGATTTTGGGTGCCATGCCATCTGCTGGTGTTGGTCCCACTGTGGTTTATCTAGTCCAAAGTCAACACAGCTGTCTAGCAGATTTTAGAGCACTTCATGCTTTCGTCTGCTCACAAGCTTTGATAGATATGATAAATTTCCTTTTTCAGCAGAATTTAGCACTAGTGCCAAAACTACCAGTAACTGGTTTGCTGACCATGATATTACTGTGCTTGCCAGCCAACATGCCTGCCCTGAACCCCAATTTGTTTCTGCTGACCATTTTGTATTTCTGTTTTGCTTTTTGTCTGTCAGTTATGCCCTTGTTGTGTTTTTTTTTATTTCCCCCAGGTTTTTTTTTTTTAAGTGATTTGGATGATAAGGGTTAACTGCACATAGAATCACCTCCAGTACTGATATCACATGGTTTCAGGTTGACTTGGCATTCACTGTGACGTAAGTAAAGCTTAATCATAGACAAAATTAAGTAAGGAATAGAACCCTTGGTGTGTGCTTGGGTGATGTGATGCAGCCTGACATAAAGAAGATTTACTGATCCCACATTGAAGTTGATCATTTTCCCATAATTCAAATTCTTTTATACATCTAAATCCACAGCAATATGGAAATTAATATGAATTTTATTAATGATTATGATGATCTCTTGGAAAAAAAAAAAGAAATCGTGTTATGATATTGAGAAATCAGCAAGCCAAGGAAATTAATTTGGCCTGAACACTTGTGTAAAAAAATTTTTTTTTGGTTATATAACTCCACATTTCTTACATAAGATAAGATAGAGATAAATAGAGTTTATTGTACAGTAATGATGCAACAAAATTAGTTTGGTAGCTCTCAGAGACCAGCAGCATTAAGAAAATGTGAGATTAGAAAAGTAAGGAAATACTTCACAAGTTATACTAATAACCAATAATGATTAACCTTCCTAAGCTTTAATAATAATAATAATAATAATAATAATAATAATAATAATAATAATAATAATAATAATAATAATACAGTCCTGGTATTCTTATAAATAAATGTACATTTTGTCAAATTATAATGGATGAGTGATGGAAAAAAAGCTTAACCCAAGCAGAGTATCCATGCTTTAATGTAAAAGCAGCTATTTTGAAAGCCATTTATCGATTATATTTTAAGGCACTTTGTTGCAGGCAAAGAGATGATTTGTAAGTGCTGTACCTGTATTTGTCTGAAATGAACCTGTGCTTACATTTGACGTTATATCTCAGCATATGCTTTACAGCCCAAAGTTTTTGGACACCTAATGATCACACTTATTTCTTTGTAAAATATATAGTGCCAGATGTATTACTTTATTTGCTGATATAATATTTTGTGCATTTGGTTACAAATGCAGTGAGGTCAGACACTGATGTGGGGATGTCAAGGAGGCTCCAGTATCAGTTCTTCCTGAAGGTATACAGTAATGTGGGGTTGAGTTCAGGCCGGGCTCTGTGCAGGGCACTTGAGTTCTACTACTGCACACTTGGCTTTGTGTACAGGTGCTCTGTCATTCTGAAACAGGTTTGGGAATCTTAGAAATTATAATTATTCTGTATGCATTGGCCTCCTGAACAATTGTGTACTTCCAAATTTGTTGCAAAAGTTTGAGCAGAACCAGAAATGGTTGTACTGTACATATAGTATATACATTCTAAAAAAAGTCACATACGCCAAGATTTCTTCCACTGCCTTTAGCTTTGATGACATTGCACAGTGTAGTGGCAAATTTATTTGTGCAAATGATTTTTCGTTCTCCCAGAACCACACATTCACAGTCTTGGACTATGCCTGTCCCATCAGCGAAGAAAAAGGTCCATAGATGTGATAACCTGGTCATTCAGGACATTCAACATAGCTGTAATTTCTGCTGTCAGTCTTTAACAATGTTTCTTTATTCAGCATTTACGTTGTCTCCATTCGTGATTTATTCTGACCACATTTCTTATGTTCAGCACAGTCCTTACAGTTCTTAATCCAATTCCAGTAATTTCAAAACCTTAATGATGATTTCAGTACATTATGCATGCCAATAATTTTACCCTTCTGAAGTGGTGGCATTTATTTTTTAATCGTGCAGTGTATATTTATGAATGTAATATCAATATAAAATCATGGAATTACATGTTTATATCTTTACTCACATGTTAACACACATCTCACAATTCGAGTATGGCACAGTGAGAAGCAGGAATAACTACAATACACAGAATCACAAATTTGTTACCCTGGATTTAATTTTTTTTTATTTTATTTTTTTTTAGGTAATTTTTATTACAAGCTGATGGCAACCAGATGCTATCATCCAATGGGGTTTATTGCTAGCGCACGCTTACAAGCGATGAGCACGCTCCATTAAACATGTTCTCCCTATTTATACGGTTCCTTTATTGTGATTCGACTCCCATCAAAACATCTGACTGCTCATTTAAAGCTACGTATATCGCTCTGAAATGGAAGGCAGGTGGGATTTTAAGCTCTGAACAACTTTAGAGATGTTTCAATCGTTTCTTTTGTTGTCAATTTGCATAAGTTATGTGCTTTTCACCAGCTTAATGTTGTTTTAAAAAAATGAAAAATATCGCCAGGGAAAGACAGGGAGTATGAATTGGAACAAGCAGAGACAGGAGAGCTGACTCAGTCAGGATGTGTGCCTCTGGGAGCAATGAGGTGAGGAGCGACCGTTTTCTTTGCCGAACATAAGCTCATGATTGTACACTGCTGCTGAATCGCAGTTTGTCACAGAGCGCTCGGCCACCCACCCGTCAATGGAGACAACAAATCCCGAGGAGCTGTATTGCCTTAGCAGCGTTTCGCCTGACAAATAGTCTTCAACATAAGCTCACATTTTCATATGAAACATTTCTTCTAGAAAAAAGGTAAAAAAAAATTAATAATAAATAAGTTTCTAGGTATTCCTGCCAATTAACCCCACTGCGGGGGATATTTGCCTATCTCCCAGAACAGCTTTGCTCACATAATGTCTCAGCGGTCTCTTCCCCCACCTCAGGTGTGATTTGCAAGCTTGGTCGAGACTAAACTGGGCCACGTTGCATGGATGCGGCTGATGATCCTTTTGTGTTTTTATCTATCTCCTCATAAAAGCCTCCTTTTGTATTTGCGTACCTTTTCATTTCCGCCGGCTTCAGCGGTGGTGGTGCTGATAAAAAAAAAAGAGAGAGAGAGGAGATGGGGAGCACGTGGTCAGCTATCAGCCACCAAATGAGAACAAAAGAGCTTGAAGGTAACAATTAAGTATGGGAGGGTTGATCTAATATCCCGACTGTCAGTTACTGTAGCTGCCCGTCAGTCTTATGTTCCTGATTCTAATAAATGTGTACTTATGATTCAAGTAGTAAATGTGACTTCAAGTGCTGACAGAGGAAATGAAAACTACATTATATTTTTCCTTTTTGTGGCACTTGATTTCTGTGGAATGCAGAAATGAAAGTGCTTCAGTTGCAATTTTATTTCAAAAGTGCCAGAATGCAGGACAAACTTAAAACTGTTTCGCATCCTTCCCGTACAGCATGTCTTTACCTAAAGTAAGTCTAAACTTTAGCACCCTATATACAGCCCAGTATAGGTTCTCTGATTTTTAAAAATGCATTGCTGACGAGTTCCACTGAGCACATATTTTTTTTTATTTCCAATCCTCTGCTGTTCCGTTTCTGTGACACTGTACCCAAAATTTCTGAGACTCTTAACTCAGATTCCTGTCCTGGGCAGATTTGGTAACACCCAATGTTGTCTACTGTTATAGAAGACCATGTTTGCCTTAAAAATCGACAGGTTTTGCATTCTGAGCTGCTTTTCTGCTCACCATGGTCTGGAGTGCTGACAGGATTACTGTATGTTTCATAGTGCACACAAGAACCACCTTTATCACATACCGTTCATGTCTAGGTGCAACACACACACATACAACTACTCAGCAAGAGCAAGCAAAAGTGAGTAAAATTGATTCAAGATTTTTATTTATTATTTTTTTTTTTTGCATTTACTGACCCATAAAACTCTGACAACTCTACCGCATGCATTACAAAGGCCACACTCAGTGTTACTTTTGCTCCGGGCAGAATCTTCACTGTGGACCTCATTTCAGTTAAAAAAAGTTCAGCAGTTGTCTTTTGCTTATTTCTTGGGTACTTACTTGCCAGCTAACAGACAAAATAAGCTTAATGTAAAAAAAATAAACATAAAAATATACTTGACCTCTAGACACCAGTGACATAAAAAACTAAGCAAAATCATAAAAAGTATGCACAGTGTATACGGTGAATAGTCAAGGTTACTGAGATCATATTTCTGATGATGGCATTAAACTGAGACTCTTAATCTACGTATATCTACACAATTGTTTAATAAGTGCTTTTGCAACATGATTGAAAGATTGCATAAAAGTAAAAGGGTGCAGATAAAGGTTTTCCTACAGTAAGTCATCCAAAGGGTGAAACAAAAATCTGAATATTGAAGGTAAAAAAACCTACTGTGAAAAATGTCAGCTATTTCAGTTTTTGTGGGAATAATAATAATTAAAAAAAAAAGTTTATTTGAGCACTACACTACACTACTTTTTACTGTTTACAATATTCTACAATTTTTTTCTTTATAAAACTGTTTATTGCTTTTATTCCTTTTCTCCTTTCCAGGACTACTCATTATTTTTCCTCAGGGTTGGCAGGTCTAAATTGCTAGTTATTTTCAGTTTTCTTGTGTTCCGGTGGTTATGATAAGGTGAACATTTTAAATCAAGGATTTTCTGGTGTGCCTCAAATTTCCACAGACATGTCTCTGCAAAGTAAGCTTGAATTTGGACACTAAGTCTCACCGTGAATTGAAGGGCTTTGGTGCCTCTCGGGATGGCGTGCATAAATTGGTTTGATTGGTGTGTTTGCCTTAATGGACCAGGAGGCACCTGATACCCAATAACACACTAATCTACTCTAATAACAAACTCAAACAACTAAATACCAAGCACAACAAATATCACAGAAGGATACTACCCAAAACTAAGTAGCATTAATACCACAGCAAGCATGGGAAATAAACACACGTCTCTGAAGCAGAATTCATATGATTACCAGAACAACGTTGTGTGTGCACCTCAAACATCGAGTGGCAGATTTGTTTTCTTCTTCTTTCTTCTTCTGTAATCACTGTATGGAAAGGGGATGATTGTAGCTTGTCTCAACTTTTTTTTTAAGTATTAAATTGTTTTAAAGGTTCCATAAGTTACTATTTCTTGAACCCTTCGAGACTTGCCGTAGAAGAGCTCAGACAGAGTGTATCTTAGTATTATTACATGCTGTAGTGTCCATTTGTGGAGCATTTTATGTCATATATCAATAAAATCCTTACACACACACCTCCAAGAATATACAAGGGTGAGTCAAAAATTATCCGCACTTTAGAAGAAGAACTTTAAGAAGTCACATTAAAACTGTCTTATCAGTGCTTTCCATTCAAGGCTACCTTCACCTCAACCGGAGGTTGCCCCTTGATAGGAGTGTGTATTTTTAACTCTCATTTGCGTCATTTGGAGTTCTCTGTGGATGGGAGTTATGTTTCCTTACTCTGGGTGGTTTTTACACTGATCTGTGTGGAAGTGGGTGGCTTTTATTCTTATATGAGTTGTTGAAGAGGGTGGTTTGTATGCTCATGTGTTTGCCAAATGATATGCTGGCATTAATGGATATGATATGTCACTATTTCTGTGGCTTGGGGTTGCAATAAAAAGTCAGTTTGTTGGTACGTAGAATATCTTCAACATGACGTGTTAGACTGGTGGGAAGATTTTTATGATGAAACAGGGCTTGTCGGATTAGGTGTGGTGTGATTTGTGCTATATCACTGTCTGCTGGTGTTGTGGGAGGATTGTACCCCAGTTTTTTAATTACTGACAGAGGCTGTTAAAGTGTGTAAAGCTGAAGCTTCTAAATGAGGACTATGGAAGCCATTTGTATTTTTCTAATTGACAGGAACATTACTTTTCCAAGCCTTTGCATAGGATTCGTTTGTAACAGGCTCCCACAGTTCCTAAAACTTTCATTTACTTTCCATTAAAAGAGATAAAAATTTCACTGCAGTTTGCTGAGCAGAGTCTTCCTTGGAGCCATGTTAAACAGGCTACTTACCATCTTCTGCAATATTTATCTCTTAGGCCAGTCGCTGTGCAGGCTTTCTAACGGTTTTATTATTATTAAACGACAATGCCTGAAGTGTGCGCTCTCTTAAAGTTATTTTTGTGACACGAACTTTGATTTATCTACGTCCCAAAATCGGATTTTGCTTTTAAAACAGTTTTTAAAGGAGAGGCAGGGAAAGCAAAACTGTTTCTGCTTACCTTTTGAAAGATAAACGTAGCACCTCCTTGCCCTATTATTTCTTCGACCTTCATCCCGGCTTATTTTGTGATAATGTTAAAGCATATAAAGGGCGACCTTCGCTTCATATATCACTTGTTATGCGCTCATACCATCCCTGCAGGACCTCCACAGAGAAGATAAAACGCCCTTTTATTCCATACTATGAATACAGCCTCTTTCTGCACCAGTGTTCTGCCCATTACTCTGACTAAATGAGAATTCGAGAGCATTGAAGGGAAAAAAAGGCAGTTCAACAGTAGCAACTCACTCATGCAACTTTATGGAACATAGTCTTCTCTGACTATGTTCAATTCTGAAGCAAACAAGGAGCATCAAATCCAACAAAGCTTATGCTGGCAACAATGCTCAATTCACTCTCTTTCACGAGGACCCAAAATCAGTAGCTGTTGTTCTGTTGTGACAATCTGCAATTACACCTGTTGGAGGTTCAATCTGATGAACGGGACACATTCCTATCTTCCTATTTATTTTCCTCTCAGAGACCACACACATATAAAGCAGTGGTGAGTGCATTAATGGCTTTTTTGTTCTTTTTTTGTCTACTGCCCTAATTACTTTTGCATATTCTGAGGCATGCATGTTGGCAGACATGAAAGCCGCAATAATACAGGCAAGGCGAAAGTGCAGTAGGAATAAAGTAAGTTGACTTTGCTTTAGAACGTGAAAACATTTTTGAAAAACCTTATCCCTTATTAAGAAACTCATAAATTAAGAAATTATCCCTTCAAGTTCTGCTGTTTCTTTTTAAAAACATTTTTTTCTCTTTTTTTTTGCATAAACATTCACCAAATGGTAATTGAATATAAAACAATTATATTATTATATTATATATCATATTTTTCTCTATTTACAATTACAGTACATTTAAAGTTCTAGAATGTCCACAAAGGAAGTGGGTCCCATTATCAGTTACATTATAGCAGCTACAAACAGAAGGTTAATCCCCAACCACCAAAAGCAACAATCACAGTTAGTCATGAAGCTGAAAAGTCACAAAGCTTAACCTTAAGCAGGACACACACAAACCACACACACACACACACACACCACACACACACACACACACACACACACACACACACACACACACACACCACACACACCACACACACACACACACACACACGTAATTTGGAAATGCCAGTTAGCCTAATCTGCATGTCTATGGACTGTAGGAGGAAACGACAGAAATAAAAGGTCTTTTGTACTATTATGTTTAAACTCCCAATTAATTATTTTTTTTTAATTTATATAGTATTTTACAGGTTGCTGTAAATTACAATAAGCATATACCATCATAATGAAATGTCATTTATATAACAAAAAAAATTATTATAAACAACAAACATTATTTTATCAGACATACTGTATGTAAGGCTCAAAAATAACAGTTGCACTATGGACATGCTTTTGCAAAACTCCATGGTGGCCAAAACAAGATAAACCTTTGAGAGGTCTGGATCTAAAGTGCCACTTTCAGCGTTGTCATCAGTTAAGCCACAGCAATTCCCTAGAGAACTTGCTAATCAAACAGCCCTCCATGTTCGATTTGCCCTTGCCCGCTTAACGGCACTGGCCTTTTTTTTTTGTTCCCCTTTATTCTCTTAACTGATTGTGACTTTGCTTTCATTGTGTGAACTGAGGCAAAAGATTGAGCAAACTCTATTCAGTTCAGGAAAATTAGAGCACATGTCATATTGTAGCCATTTCTTATTGAAAGAAACAGTAAAACATTCAAAACAGGCAGAAAATAGCACTTTTTTATTAAGTTATTTCATTAGCATCAATAAGCATTTAAACTCAGCACACTTTTAGTCAACAGTCTGTTTTGTTCTCTAACTAAGTGAGAGGAGAAATCTATTTACTATTGATTTAGGTCATGCAGGTCAAACTCCTGACCACTGGCCTTGTGAGTGACAGGGAAAACAAACTAACAGCACAGACTAGTCAAGTCACAAGCTGACTGAGTCAAAGGCTTGTAGAACAATAACTATTAGAAAATGTTCCCTGTGATGTTACCATTGGTACAATGTCTGGTTCATGTAGTATATTCTATTTTATACAACAGTTTGTTCCATGTCAGTAGTGTTCTAACACTCATTAATTACACTAACTCTTGGTCACCAGCATGGGTGAGAGCAGGTCGGTTGGGTCCGCAGTAATGGAAAGAGGGGAGGGCAGCTGCCTGCCAAAACATATAATTAAAACCAGTCACAGAAGAACTTTCAGCACGAAAACACATCTGATGTCTTAAACAACACTTTGTCTCCTCAGTAATTCCATCTAAGTTGTTCCAAATTGCCTCTGAACCGTCCATTTTTCTTCTTCTTCTTTTTTTTTTATAGGCTGATGTAAACTACAATGTTAACCAGCTTCTAACACAAAGCTAAATCCAAAATCACTTTCTAACCCCTGATCAAGCGCACTACTTGGTGTGTGGAACAAGGAAAGGTACACCCTACATGGTGTAACAGTTTTCTGTTTGAAGCTATTTTGCATTCAACCCTTGAACGCAGAAGACAATCTAAAGCAGAATAAATGGAAATAAAACTTATACATCTCCTAACTTTCTCACGACGGTTCACCAGCTAAATTTTTTTATTAGTTTATTCTTCTCGTCTTTTTGCTAGAAAACTTAAAAAAAAAAAAAAAAGAATTTAAAATCACTTTCACTGCTATTAATTAGGCTAACTGTCTGTTACCAGGTCTGACAAATGGTTAATTCTGACAGGTGTGGAAAAATACCAAAATAACTGGTTAAATAACAACAACTTATTTGGTGGATCTAAATAACAAACAAAATATAATTTGTTTATAACAAATGTTGTTATTAGAACTTTTGTATAAAAGAAATATCACACTTAGTCATGCTGTTGTACTAAATATCAGCATGGCTGTGATATCTTCAGTACAGTGTCCTTGTGCCTACAACTACATTACAGCCATTCTGATATTCAGCACAACAGTGCTCCCTCTTCTTAAATACATTTATTCTTTACTTCAGTGTAGTTATTAATGCAAATACATAAACAAGCCATAACACACAAACCCCAGTGGCATTTCCTAAGAAAAGCAATAGCTCAAAATAATGTTGGAAATAAAATGTAAATATATACAGGGGAAGTAAAAGTTATTTTTTGTACATCTCATTCTTATTTACAGTCCTTTTAAATGACCCTGATCCTTAATAACTGGTCTTTATCACAACGCAGGATATTTATTGCCTCCCCTTGCTTTATATCTTTGTTGCAAAATTTGTGTTATGACCTTGTTTTTGACCTTTATTCAGTTATCAAACAGCTTCTTCTTCAAATAATTGTCTCATCTCAAATGTCTAACCTACAGGTATCATGGGAAAATAAGGCAAATGACAGAAAACTCTCATTTCAAAGATAATATCCTATACCACCTAAATTCCCCAAAATGTTTCCTTTTGCTTAATCACGTGGCCTTTTTAAACAAACACTGATTAGGCGTAATAGCATTTTATAGATATTTACCAAGAGGACTATGATCTGAAAAGGAGTTCTCTAACCTGATTTACGAGTGATGAGGCTTGCTTGTTAAGATGTAAAAGTCCCTTTTGTAATACAATAAAGGGAATAAGAGATTGCTTGCCAAAAAAGCTCAGGCTTAATTACATGTAATTAGACACGTTGTTGGAGAGCTGATACACAGTGCCAACCCCTGGGTAAAGAGCATAATAATTATAGAAAAGTAACTTCAGTGTGCCAATAATAACAGCCTACAGATTATATAAAATAGAAATGCAAGCATCTCAATTTACGAAGGTTTCATTTTGTTCAGAGGTTTGTGAAATGAAAGATGCAGTCAGTTTGAAATCACAATGCATAATGGGAACCCTGAATGTAAAGAATAAGCTCTTGCTGACTGTATGGTGAATCAGTCTCACAATGTAGACTATTATAACATTAGTTCCTTGGCCCCACTGATGTAATATCCTGCAAATCCCACCTTTTAAATAAAAGAAAGTTTGCCATGGCCCAAGCATTTAAGGAACAGACTAGATCAGAATATATAGCATTTCTTCAAGCTGATGTATTTCAGTACTGAAAATTGCACTTCCTCCACAGCAGGGGCAGCAGTCAGACTGCAAGTTTGCTTTGGGCTACCCACATGCTGTCACCACTCACAAGGATCCACAAAGGCTGGCAGCTTTTTCTGTGAAGACCTTTTGTGTGAACACGATGAGGGATACAGTTAAAGCGTTGGATGGTAGTAGGAACAGCAGGGCCACTTTTCGTTCCTCGGGTTGGTCTATTATCGGTGACTTCAAATCTTATTGATGTTCTATTTGCAGATCTTGATTTTATGCGAAGGACTTCATCGCATCAGCAATGGTAGAGGTCTACATGGCAGTATACACTATACATGCTTAGGAATTTGGCACCATTGTGAATAACCTGGTTGGGAAGATGAGAATAACCAAGGGAGATGTTTGGAGAGCCCATTGCAAGATGTTTTTTAAGCAGTCATACTACAACAGTATCTGTACTAGCACTTATACAGGATCATGAGTTGCCCCGTTGACTTTGTTTTCAGCAGGGTTTAATACTACGATTGACCTATATAAAGCACTAAGTGGACGCTTGGTTTTCTACGATTCGATAAGTGCTGCAGGCTATTTGTTGATACCTTAAACAGCTTTCCAATTATTGTTCAGGACTCTAACCCAGTCACAGTGTTTGCTTAGTCAAGTCATTTGTTAATATGTTTTCTTTGGTAAAAGAATAGAAATGTATAGTTAATGGAATTATATTATTTGGTATTTTAAAAACGCCGCGATGCTGCCCCCACACACGTGTTCACTCAGGTTTGTTGAAACTTAAGTAGCTGGCTGCATTATGTTTCGGGGTGCCCTCGTTTTATTTATGCAGTCATAGCTAGTCTTGCCAGAGTCCCTGCTTGCACACCATGTGTCATTGTCCTTATTACAAATCACAATCTCTGTTTCTCTCTTGCGCTCTCTCTCTTTTTCCACCACTTGCTCTGGCTTGCTCATTGGGAATAAATTTGTAAATAAATGTATACATTTAAAATTATCCAGAATTTTATATAATTTGCTTAGTGACATTGTCTATTGTTCAAAGCACTATACAATTAAAATTAAATGTAATTGACACATAAAGTTCTAGCTTTTTAAAGTTTCCCATAAAGAGAATGAGAAAGAGAAAGGGAGACAGAGAGAAAGAAATTTGCTCTTGCTGTGGTGCAGGAGCATCACAGACATTTTGATAATCACAGTATTGAAACTATATGGCCAAAATTACGTGGACACCTGACCATCAAACCAACAAGTGTCCATGATAAAATCATATAACACTACTGACACTGCTGTATAATTTGGTTCTGCCTTTCAAACCATGTCATTATAAACCTAGATTAGTGCACAGGGACATTGTCATGATGAAACATGCTTGGGCTGACATATGGGTGTGACTGTTAGGGGTCCACATACCTTTGTCCCTAAAGTTTATTTGTTATTAAGTATAAACACACAATTAAATACAGAAACAGATTGTGGGGATGACCTATATATTATGGGAGGAAGAGAGAGAGAGAGAGAGAGAGAGAAAAAGAGAGAGTAAAGTCACACTGACAGCTGTTTTGTTCCACAGAGATATGAAATGCAAATGTTACCTACAGCAGAGCTGCACTGAGCCATGATGAACATCACTCTGCACTCAGCACTTCATGTTTTTACTGCTTATGTGGATACAAAGTGTTACTGGATTATAGGCGCACAATTTGCTTATATGTTAGATATTTTCATTTTTTTTTTTAAATCTGTGAGTTAATTTATTGCAAAATCTATTGTAAGGAATATACATATTTTCAGTATCACATTAATAGTCTAATACAATGTTAACTTCACATGTAAACAATCATACATTTCATATGTTTTTTTTTCTTTTATATTTCTCATTTGTTCATCACTATGTGCGCATTACCAGACACATTTTTTAGTTCAAGTTTTTTGGTCAAATCAGATTTGCATATTACGAAGGTTCACTTTCAAATATTTACAAGTAACTTTTATCTGACTAATGTGGATCCGTCTGTCCTCTGAAACACATCGATACTTCTTTGCTCACGTTATTTGAGTTAAAAAATATGCTTGGAGTTTTGTTCTGCAGGACGGCAAGCAGTTAGTCAGCTGCATTTGTTGAGGTCCAGAAGAAGGAAGAAAGCCAGACCCCTTGCTTTAATTGTTTTAACAGCTATTGCTGGCACTGCTGTGATGAGGTCAGTGCCCCATGCATGAGGCAAAATGTTGTATAAATTTATAAAAGTGACTCAGATTTGATCTGAAAAACATCAGATTTATGCATCCAGATAGCCCTAGAAATCAGATCAAAACTTAGGGTAAAAATAAATTGCAATTGAGCAACTTCAGGCTGGTAATGTGCACGCAGCCTAAATTTATTTCACTTGTGTTTTGTTTTTTCCCTGGTTGACCAATTTACAATGAACTGAACCTGGAGACTCTGTCCATACTTGTGAACATCAGTGTTCATATATATATATATATATATTATTAGTATAATTAGTGTTATTTGTTTTGTATATTATGAATATTATTAATATACCCTGTGATTTAACACTGCACTACTGTCAGAGATGCTATTATAGAAAATTAATCAACACCTTCTGAACGAGTTAGACAAAAAGTTCAAAATAACCGAATTTTATAAAGTTTGCGGTCCCTTTTCTAAATTAATTCCTCCTGAAAAAATGACTGATAAGGAAACAGTGGGGTTTAAGTTATAGAACTTTATTCCATAAGAATCAACTGATTTATACTTTGTTAAAAGATTTAAAATGAATAATAAAAAATTGAAAGAGGTAACTGAGGATCAATGAGATTTTGGACATAAAGACATAAAGGTTCCTCGAGGTTCTTCTTGGTCCTTGAGGTCACTAATGCGTTCCACCTCGAACCAGAAGTGTCAGCTAATGACATTAAATAGGGGCTGTGAGGAGAGATAATTGCGAGTACTTTGGTGGAAGGAAAGGTTAATTACTGAGTAAATCAGTTAGTACTTTTTTTTTTTTTTTTACTGCAGTGGTAAAAAGTGGGCAGCTTGTAAGAGGCATGATATTTACTCCTATTCGTGTTTACTAATTAAAAGCCTGAGCAGATGCAGGTTTATGCTAACACCATGGCCCTGGTCAGAAAATGGGTTTTGCTCCTCCTTAAAGGGAGTCATTGGAGCTGTGGGGATGAATACAGATTAGATGTACTGTGGATTAAAACTGATGGCATTAGATCTGTCTTTTGACACTTTTCACTTTTATCAAGACTTCGTAATGACTGGTTAGAAAAACCTGCATTAAATTCACATTGAGTGATCATTTGCAAGTTCCTTTCACTATAGTATAGTACTGTATATAAAATAATACTATGATAAATACTAATAATACTACGATAAATGTACTTTAATAAAAAAGCACTAGGCTATTGATGAATCCAGTGCCCCTGATTTTAATGTTTTCTCTCACATGCTATTCATGACCTGTGAAATGAATAAGACCTTCTAAAATGTGCGAAGGTTCTGCCACATTAAAGTCCTTACTTACCAAGGACATGACTGTCATGATGACTAAATGGTGACAGTAATTTTCTAATATTTAACCATTAATAAATAGTTTATGGTTTTAAATAAGACACATCAATTTAAAGTGGTTATGTTTTATAGTGCTGCTTCATATTACCACTTTTATCTAGTATTTACATAGACACAGAATAGACAATTTGAACATATAGCATTTAAGCTGTTATTTGTTTAGCTTTTTTTAATAGACATATATAGGGCTCAGAACTGTGCAGTATAGAAAGACGCATACTTTTTTTCAGCATAAAATAGGCATTATTAACTGAATTTTAGTTCATTTTACCCGACGTCCTAAACACGACTGATTAAAAAATTTGAAAATGGGTCACACAGGCAAAGAAATAACACACATACACATTATCACATGTTTCTCTGGTTGTTATATAATATATAGTATGCTACTGTATATACTGTATGGTTGTTATATGATTATAATAATATGCTAATTCTACATTTTCTACATTTTTGTGACATCATTCCCATATTTCAGTAATGGTAAAATTCACCCTATATAAAAGTAATGATAACTTTTTATTTTACCTGACATATCCGAAAACTCAAATACACAGTTTGAAGTCTAAAGCCTCCCCATTAACACACACCAGGAAAACTTCCATATAAGCACATATTTTATATTTTAATTGTCATTGACATATGCTGAGTTGCCAGGACGTATCTGTGCCGCTTGGGCTTTAAGAGTTTTCAACATGCCAATTCAATCATTCAATTTTTACAGTAAGCTATCACCTCACTAATCATATCAGTAATTTCCATAAATTACAATATAGAGTATCTGCTACAGAATCTGCGATAGCTCATGTTTAGAAAGGTAGATCACAGATTAATTACATGTATACTTTCCTACTGAACAATGCACAAAACTACTAGTTGGAATCATAAAATGCATCACACAGCTTCAAAAAGTTTCTGTGATCCATGCTTGCATCAGTAAGACACAAAACACACACACACACACACACACACACACACATGCAGATAATGAAGAACATGCATCTCTTTATCATGCATGACAAGAATAATAATGGGTTCATTTGAAAGAAAAAAAAATCTTTATGAACTTTTCTTCTCCCCATTTGCCAGGGATTGATTTTATGTCCAAATAATTAGGAGTAATAGGCAGAACATGATGAACTCCATCCTGAAGTAGCCCATTAATTCCAAGATTAAGTCCTTGTGGGAGCTACCTAAGATAACAATTAAACCATACATTGTGGGATTTTAGACCCTCATATGGATAAGACTCTTGAAAGGTTCCTCATGGGCCAACTGCTTGGCCTGAGCTTGAGCTCCTGCATTTTATCCTATTTGTAATTATTCAGTGTGTCTTTAAGGGCGCCTTCGATCAGAGAGCACAAACGATGCACAACAGCACTAATTGGAATTATAAAATGTGCTGTTCAGCTTGGAAAGGTCGCTGTGAAGCTTTCTTGCCTCCGTAAGGCATAGCGCGCACACACACACACACACACACACACACACACACACACACACACATGCAGATAATGAAGCATGCCCCAATGAGGGTATTAGTGCAAGTTCTGTCATTATCAGATTAATGCATAACAGCGGTGTGGCCTGAGACAGAAGCAGGAGCAGACAAGCATGAGAAGACTCCATTAATATTCACAGTCACCTTTTTGCTGCTTAATTGATTTGTGGACATGACTGTTGAATGAGCACCCTGTTGTCATGTCACTCTTTAGAGCTCCTAAATAGTGAATGACTTGTTTGCTTTTAGGACGTGTCAGTCTCAAAAATCAGTGAGGCTGATTATTTACTTTAAGGCTTTAATGAACAACAGAGCTCATAAAGAGTAGCCAGGAATTTTATAATATATTTAATTTCATTAACTGTCTTTACTTCATCCATCACATGTTGCATAAACATGTAAGAAAAATGTTACTGTATTAAAATACTGAATGGCTTTGCTATTATGGATGGTGTTGCATGTACTGTATGGGCTGCGTAACATATGCAAGATGCATTCATTTTAATAACACTTCACAACAAAGTCTGATTTTAAAATGTCAAAATAATCTTATGTCACTTTAACATGTCAACTTGACGTTAAAAAGGACAAAAGCAGTCATTCAGCTGGTGTCTCAATCTTTAGATTGTTACAGTATGTACATTAAAACAAGAACTTCATCTAGGAATGTAGACTTTGTTATGAGGGGCTTACACATGTCTTACCCAGCCCTATATGCACCCCTATTAATTAAAGCATTACTGACTGTTATAAAGCAGCACATTTTTGATGTGTAAATTAATCCAGTAATCAATACAATCTTTAGGCAAGTGCTGGTTATTTTAATAAGCCTTTATAAAATGTCATTTTATGCAAGGATAACCTGTCTTGATGGGTTTATGTAGATGTCATGTTGCTGTAATGTCACTTAAATAAAAGGTTATTTGGTCATTTCATATTAAATAGAAGGTTTCATCTGTAATATAAAGGGTTAAAGTTTTTTAGATTCAATGAAAAAAAACTTTTGTGTTTTGGTCCCAATTTTGCCTTCAGAACTGCTTTAATTCTTCATGCATAGATTCAATAAGGTGCTGGAAACATTCCTTAAAGATTTTGCTCCATATTGGCAAGATAGTATCAAGCAGTTGCTGCAGATTCAGCTGCACATCCATAATGCGAATCTTCTGTTGGAACACATCCCAAAGGTGCTCTATTGGACTGAGATCTGGTGACTGTGGAGGCCATTTACTGTAAGTCAAATGAATTAATTGTCACGTTAGAGTTCGATATTTTTTTAACTTTGTAAAATCGCATGTTATCTAGTGGTCATAAAGGGATGGACATGGTTACCGAAGGGTAGGGTCAGAATTTGGTGTAAACAACATTAAAGCATGGATCCATCCTGAGTTGTTTTTTCTGGTTACTGTATTGTTACCGGGTCCGTACCACAATACAGTAACCAGGACAAACAACGCAGGATGGATTCATGCTTTAATGTTGTTTACACCAAATTCTGACCCTACCATCCGTATGTCGCAGAAGTAATTGAGACTCATCAGACCAGGCAATGTTTTTCCAATCTCACATGTCTAACATGTTATATGTTCAGAGATGCTCTTCGGCATACCAAGGTTTTAAAGAGATGTAATTTAAGTTACTCTTACCTGTCTATTAGCTTAATCCAGTCTGGCCATTGTGCTCTGACCTCTGCCATCAATAATGCCCAGAGAACTACCACTCACTGGATATGTTTCTTTTTTATTTTCTGTAAACCCTTGGGATGGTTATGCATGAAAATCCCAGCAGATCAGCAGTTTTAGAAATACTCTGAGCAGCCCGTCTGCCAACAACAACCATGCCATGTTCCAAGGTTTTTAACACTAGAAGTGCCGCGCCAGTGTCACCTACTTTTAACGCGGTTCACGGTCATTTGACCGCCTATTGTTTTGAATGGGAAGCTGTTGCTGACACACAATGATCAGTAGATGGCGCTTTCACCCAAAGCAAATAGTTTAGCTCCAAGATTAACTTGCACTTGGGCAATTCGCCATTCATTCCCGCGTTGATAATCAGCTGTATTTTTTTTTTATATTCAACTGAGAAAACCTACTACAGAGTCTCTAAGGGGAGTCACTAAGTCTCTACTTATAAGATAAATAATTTTATAACGTTTTGAGAAAATTCATCAGTTCGTTCATTCTATTTGAAGCTTCTGAACTGTCGGATGTTTTTTTTTGTGTGACAGTGCTTTAGATGGAGCAGATCTATGCTAAAACAATGTAATGTCCCCTCCTGAGGAAATAAAGCTTTATTATTGGGTTTGAATAAATCAGATCTACCACAGTAGATAATAAACTATGGTATGTCATAACCAAAGCAAACACCACGATTATGCCTTGTTTCATTCGGTGTTGCTAGGCACGGACCACGTGCCTATTCGGGAATGTGGAAATGTGGAAGTGATGTGTGGCCACTCAATGAGAACTAAACCAAAGATGGGTGATATCTACACTGGGTGTAACATCTGCATATTGACACTAAACAGCTGAACAACTTCACTTTTCCGTTTACTTATAGAATTTTTATAACTGTACAAGAAGATAACAGTTTGGTCTGTGCAGTTAGTGCCCTTGTAGAGAATAAATAAATGAATAACACCTTCCAATC
>JAOVVA010000001.1:15831285-15844680 GCA_028565275.1 Leiocassis micropogon
TTAAGTGTGACAAACATGCAAAAGAATAAGAAATCAGGAAGGGGGCAAATAGTTTTTCACACCACTGTATATATAAACGCATATACTTTTTCTTTGTTTCTTTCTTTCTATACATAGCAAAATGTGACTGTAATATACAAAACTGTAATATTATTCATCCGTCCACTGGGTATACATTTTTTGACCTGGGGACCTGGAGCCTATTCCAGGGAACCTAGGGTATAAAATCACCCACTGTGGGTCACAAGCACACATACTGCCATGAATTCATACACTATGGGCAATTAGGAATTGTCAATCTGCCAACATGTCTTTGAAATGTGGAAGTGTTAAAATAAGGGAAGACTGGATGCTGTGCGTCAATATGCTTGCCAGCCAGGAGAGAGACACACACACACACACGCACATGTACAACAAGCATTATAGTGTCTGAATGTTCTATCTGGTTTATTCACAGAAAAATAAGTATATAACCACTAATCAATTTCTTGTGTCTACTACATCAAAGCTATTTGCAGGTTGTATAGAAATGAAAGCATTCCAGAGAGCCAGGGGAAGTATTATCATATAAGCAAGGAAGGGAAGGAAGGAAGCGCCATGCAGGGTTTTTTTTTTTTTTTTTTGGTAGAACAAAGAGAGAGAAGAAAGAGAGAGGTAAGAGATAGAGGCATGGGAAAGTTCACACAATGTCAGAAAAGCCTAACAGGGAACAAACTGGAATGCCCCCCAAAAAAACCACTAAGGCGAGAACATGCAAACTCCACACACACAGGACCTGAGGCAAGATTTAAACCCCCAACCCTGTAGATGTGATGGAACAGTGCATTTTGACAGCACTGGGAATTGAATACTCTAACTTCTAACCTTTATTCAAATCCCTAACCATTGAGCCAGCTCAAATAGCTTACACTGGTTCAAAGCAAACTATGTACCAGTACAAGTTAAGCCAGTGTTGGAAGTGACTGAATCAATGCAAGCTAGCTGTGGCAGCTGTGGTGGCTCAGTGTTAAGGTAAAATACAGTATAGTGCATTATTTTAGAGCCTATTTTTCCAGAAACAAAAAAAACTTTTTTTTAACTAACCTATTCCTCAGGCTTCATTAAACATTTATGTGATTTTGTTTCTACTTCGCTCATGCCCCATCCCAATATTAACCCCATTTCAGCCCCATCCCAATATTAACTTGTTACCAGCTATATTCTCCCATACTATATTTTATTTGTCTTACCTCAAGTCAAGTGTGAATTGAGTTTACATGTTCTCTCCATGCTTGGTGGGTTTCCTCATGGCACTCTGGCTTAATCCCACAGTCCAAAGACATTCAGGGTAGGCTAACTGGCAATTGCCTGTAGTGTGTGAGTGTACAGTATGTGTTTTTGTGTGCACTGCAATGGATTGGCACTCCATCCAGGGTGTACCCTGCTCCTGTGCATTGAGTTCCCCGGGATAGGCTAGAGGCTTGCCATGACCCTGTACAGTATAAGCAGTGTAGAGAATGAGAATAAATGAGAATGTTTTAATTGTTTATAGTTTGCTGCCTTCTTTTATCCTATATGTGTTGTTGTTCTGTACAAAGTCTTTCTATCTTTTTATCATGCATTTATTTTGACCAGCGCTTATTTTTTTGGTGTTCGGTTATAGATACTGTATGCCTGTGAGACTGCATAGTACTTTACAGGTATTCCTCTTGAGAACGAAATCCTGAGGTCTCCACTGATTTAAAAAGCAGCTTCTTTTGAAAGTAAAAAAAGGAATTTGAAATGAAAACTTTCTCTTCACCCAGAGGCTATAGATGAAAGAGTTAGATTTTTTTTTTACCACCATGATACAATGATGCAGGTTTTTATTTGTTTCTTTGTAGGAGTGTTGTTTTTTTCCATTTCATTGTTTACATCCAAATGAAGACGAACGCAGGGCTAACTCTTGACAAATCACCCCGTCGTCTCTATCATTTGTGTATCGCCCACTCCTCCCTGACCCTGACGATTCATGAGTAGTGTGGGTTTGCCAGAACACACCATTTATAACAGAGCCACGACATGACTTGCTGATTTATGGACAGCATCAGTCCTGCAGGAATCCATTAACTGAGATATGCTGTTAGATGAGAGATACGTAGATAGTGAAAAGGCAAACATGCAGTCCCTATTGGTTGACTTCAAGGTCATAGGGGAGAAAAGTTGTTAGCTGGGGTTTTTTTTTGTAATCATAACAGGCATGTCAGGGTGAAAATAATGATAAAAAAAAAAGTTCATATATCATTTGAAATGAATCAATGCAAGCTTAAGGCCATCCAGATTTTACTGTGAAGTTTTATTATATATGATCTGCGTTGGATTTATTAGGGTAATTGTTATTTATTTACTATTTTACCATCAATTTTCCATTTTGATGTAACACCTGTAAAAATCACACCTTGTTCAAGACTACATCACAGACAAACTACGCTCTGAACACTAGGCACTGAAAATCTATGATCAGAGTGATCACATGTTTTATCTTGGAGTGCTGTTTCAGTCCTTTCAAGAGTACTGAGAATAACCACGCTTTATGACAATAAAATACAATTTTCCTATGAAAAAACAAAACCAAAAAACAATCCCATCTGTAGCCATTCCTGTGAACATTCATTTAGTGGGATGTGTTTGTGGGAACTGTGCACACAATCATTTACCAACACCACTTTGCACATTCCCCATACAGTCCAGACCTCGTTCCAAGCCAGTTCCACATATTTCGGCCATTAAAGGAGTTCCTGGGAGGCCAGGATTTTAGACATGAAGCAGAGTGTATTGAGAAACCTTTGTACCTTTATGTTATACAAGCACTAGTGAAAGGCTGGGATGAGTGCATGTACTGTACTGTAGCAGGAGATTATATAGAGAAATCAAAATGTAGTTTTTGCTCTTATAACGTTCTGTTATTCACACAATCAAAAGTCCTGGTTTAATTTGAATGCCCTTTGTAGTTGTATTTAATGTAGTGGAACAGGCAGAAGACAAGTCTTAACTTAAGTTATCACTTATGTTACGACAGCTATAAACAGCTTTTATGAGCATCTTTTCTTTCTTGCTCCATAAATTAATATGATAAAATATTTCAGATTCCCAAGGTTGGATTGGCACCCTGTCCAGGGTGTACCCGACTTTGTGCCCTAAGTCTCCTGGGATAGGCTGCAGGCTGCCCGTGACCCTGATTACAGGATAATGTGGTATAGATGGTATAGACATTTGCATATTGTGGCAGAAGTTGTGCAATTACAGCTTTACTTCTGACCATTACAACACCCTGAAACTGCAGACTCCTAATTCCATAACCCTTAAATAAACATATCTGTAACTATAGAAACAATAACATGTTATAACATGTAAAAAAAGCATAATAATACAAACCTGTGATTTGGATTACGGCTGAACTGCATTCTGAGTTGCAGTTATAGAATATTAATCAACACCATGTGACCATGTCTGTGAATATCTGCGATGAAGTACAACTATGGATATGTTAGATATCTCTTCCCCTGGGATCTGAGCAGTGTGTGTGTATGTGTATTCAGCACGACTGATCTCCTGATTTCCAATCCCTTTGAGATGTGTAGTAATTTAAAAATATTTGACAGGTACAACCATTTCATTTTTTTTTCTTTACAAAGAAGACAAGCTACAATAATTTCCATTCATTTTAAAAGAGCCACTATTATTGCATGTGCACCGGCAAATGACAGCTTGATCTGTAGTCTGAAAGTATGCATGGAGGAAAATGTAGGAAATACAATTGTCTGTTAATCATTAAAGAAAATATGATATAAAATATATATCCTGACATTAGATGCAGAACACCCAAATAAGTACTAGATCTTTAAATCAATTAGGACCTAGACACTTGTGATAGCAGGTATCTGAACAAAAAAAAAAACACAAATGCAGTTGCCCTCTCTGACACTCCATTTGTACATTGTTAACTATGATCACTCCAAGCAAACTAAATCTTTTTCCACTCTCTATTTTCAACCCTGAAATTAAACTACTTGTGCTGTTGAACAAAGGATTTACAGACAAATGGTTATTATTCTTTTTTCTCAAAACCGACATTTTTCTTTATGAGGTTTCCATGAACAGGTTCAGAACTTTTTTCCAAGCATCCTTCAGTAGTTTGGGTGTTCATGGACAGCAAAGCCTTGCTTCACTTTAAACTGTGGAGGTCAATTATAATACTCTCACTCACTTGAAGTGGAAAGGGAAGATTTATCTTTCAGTCCCTGATATGATCTTGTGGAAATAAATAAAACCAGCATAAGTAAAACTTTCTATGAAAGTGAAAATTTCTATTTTATAACAATAGCTTTGTGAGGCAATCTTATCATGCCTCATCAATTCCATATAATGTGACATAAATACGAACAAGTGCTACTATTCATTATAATGCACATTAATAATTGATTAGTGAAATAACCATGAATATTAATAATAAATATTGTAAATTATTTTTCGACACTGTGTGTGTATGTATGTATGTATGTATGTATGTGTGTATATATGTGTGTAGTAATAATCTTGTATGATTCCCAATTACACTCCTTAACAGTTTGTTATGGTTTAGGGTCCATCCCCCTGTTATCAGACAACAAAACTCTCTGAAGAACCATTACTTGTTTCAAAGGTAGTTTCTTATGTGGTTAGGTTTATACCTGAATGGTTGAAGGACCTTGCCTTAACAGTGGTGTTCGAACTGTTCTGATCAGCAATCCTTCAACTTCTCCACCGAGCTACTGCTGTACCATCCAACATTAACATAATGCAGACTTATGAAAAAAACAAACAAACAAAACAAAAAAATGTCACCAGTTCAAGATATGATTTCATAATTGTAAAATTGCTGTCAAAATTAAGGCATATTTAGGACATAATGAATAATTACATATATTATATTATATTATACGTCATAACTATGAGTAGTCATTATTTTTATATATTGGTCACGAGAATCGCAAGATTGAGTCTTGCTTAGTTATAACTTAAAATTAGAACATAATTTCTTAAAATTGAGATGCCACCTTGCAATTAGAACGTAAGAATTTGCATTTCATCATTATGACTAAGTTTAAAATTAGGACTTAGTATCTCATAACTGTGACGTATCCTTTAAAATTAAAGTATAGATATCGTACTGTAGCTCAAAATGATAACTGTGTCATAATCTGGTATTCTAAATATGTAATAATGTATCATTATGTCTTAGTATTAAGTATTAGTATTATGACTTTGTGTCTTATAATTCTGTATTAACGACTTAAAATATAAATTCCAGTGTAGTATCTTTGTATGTTTACATGCACAGTTAAGTTGAACTATGGTCATGGTTATGGTTATAGCTCGACTTTTAATTGTACTGCTGTCCTTGTCCCAGTATACAAGCACAGGGAATGACTTCACTATGACCTGTGTCAATATGCACCATTCAGCTTATTAGTATTGTATTTCTGGGTGACTTATAAGGTCACAGACCCAAACACTCAGCAAACAATTTACCTAGTTAGCATTAAAACCAGGGACAACTTTACAGAACGGTACAAAGCATTTTGTACGTCATGTACTATTTGAAGAGAGATAGCCACTATCCCTGGCAGTTATGATGTTATCAGAAGGCAGACAACACCACATGTTGTTAGGGGTATCTTCTTATGTTGTGCATTTTGTTCGACTTTCAGGTCAAAGCCTGGTGTGGGAACTGTGGAGCGTATGCAGAGCACCTGAGTCTGAATGAGATAAACATGCCAGAGTAGCTCAACTTGCATACAAGTTAACCACATTATCAACTTTAAGAAGTTCAGTTTAGTACAATGTCAGTCAGACTAACATATTTACATTTATTTTTAAAAGTTCAGTTTTAGTCAGACTATCACCATGCCATGTAAATCCCCAACTAAATATTAACTTTGCCATCCCTGCAATTTGAGACAATCCTTGCACTTTCTGAAATGTAAACAGCTTTCCTGAATGCATTTCCCTCACATTTATTATTAATGCTTCAGCATGTTTGAATAAAAAATTCATATAACCTTGGGCCACTATGTTTGTGCTTTACCCAAACCATAGGTTTATTCTCTAACTTTACCCCAACCTTAAGTCATAACTATTTTACAAATCTGCAAGTGTGAGAATGTTGAGACATAGGCAGAGAAAACAGTGTATATTCATTTATTTAAGATGTTTTTTCACAATCTGTTTTTTTTTTTTTTGGTTCTGCGTCATGTAACATACTTGAGGGATGGACAACTTCTGTTCAGAGGTGGGCAGAGTACACAAATTCTGTACTTAAGTAAAAGTAAAGATTCCCAAGGGCAAATATTACACAAGTAAAAGTAGAAGTTCTCTATTTACTTATGTACTCTACTAATACTCTACTTTAAATTTATTTAAGTATCAAAGATTTTTTTCACAGTACATTTCACAGGTAATCTCTCTCTCTCTCTCTTTATCTCCTCTCTCCCAGTTTCCCCAAACTTGTTGTTTTTGTTGATGTCTGAAACCAGCTCTGTTTCTGACTTCAAACACCTGTTACATTATTAGGCATGTCTCATAGGACCAGCAAGTCATGCAATTAAACATAATAGTCAGCAGTCAGCAGCGAAATTAATGCTTCAAATACTACACAACATTATCATTAGGTAACGCAACGATATGCCGAAATGTAGTTAAGTAAAAGTACACCTTTTTGCTATAATTTTAAGTGAAGTGAAAGTAAAACGTATCTTAAAAAAATACTCAATTAAAAACATATATGTGAAATACTGTATGTACTTAAGTTCAGTAAATAAGTTAATGTTACCTCCCACCTCTGCATCTGAAATCATCATTATTTTAAAGAAAAAAATATGAAGGGAGGTTAGAATTCACATATTTTCTTGATAAGGATTTACTCCTATGATGTTGGATCAAATTTGCCTGCAGTGAATTTGTTAGGTCTGAACTTCTCATTGAAATCAGTTCAATCCACCTTTTGTTAATTAAATTTGTATGATTTGACAATTTTCTCACATGGGCTTATTCAGCTTTGAGTGCATTGTGTGAGACTGGGATGAGACTATTTTAAATCATAAAGGATGATAAATGAAGTATGAATAAAACCTACTGCTATTAACCCTGCTCCTCACCTCACCCTTAACTATTCATACTCTTAAGTGCATGCCAGCTGCATCTTTCTTGTCCTAGCGTTCTGTTTTCTTCACACTATTACAATGCATTCATCATCACACATAATGAATGTGTAATGAATATTTAGGATGCAATATAACCTCTACAAAGAAGGTTCAGCATGATTTTATTATGCATTCTTTAGTATTCAGCTTATTATGCTGATTATGATTTATATGATTTATAATAGAGCAGGGCATCACCATTCCCCTCAATACAGCATTTTAAACTGTATTCAACATATAAAGCAATAAATAAATAAGTAAATAAATAAATAAAATACATTGTTTAGAAGCCCAGTGGTAATATAATGAGCTCAAATGACATCCTTTTGTCTTGGATGCATTCATACTATATATGACTGATGGCTAAGTGAACAGTTTTAGAAACTTTAAAAGACACCAAATATATTCTTCTATTTAGCCATATGCCAAGCCACTAATGATGCGTGGGTGAAATTGTTTGAAAAGACATTCCCATGAGCTCTACACTACATCTTGTATTTTATTTTTTGCTTCTTCAGTATGCTAAAATAATGACCAGGAAATAGCTGTTAACTGTTATTTTGCATATTAGAATACAATTTATCCCAATTTATTTAGTTTCATTATAATTACAATAAATTTTTATTAATGAATTACTGTATGTAACAATAACTACTGCAACATGTGCAGATACTGTCTTTTGTTTATATGCATTTAAATTTGTCTTGGCAATATGAATCTAGAATTATTGGTCATAATTTTATTTTCAATATTCACTCTTTAGGCATTAGATAGGGCACACCTTGGATGGGGTGCCAATCCATCGCAAAAGTGCACATTATCTCGTACATTATGGGAAATTTGAATACACAATTAGCTTCATCTTTGGACTGTGGAAGGAAACCGGAGTACCTAGAGGAAACTCACTAACCCACCCAATTCCACCTGTCTGAGCGGAAGAGAAATTATGCCACCCCTCCTTCGTTGAGAGTATGGCCAATTTTGCTTTCTTGGACTCCTGGGACTCACAGATGGCTGTGGCATCATCAGGATCCTGATGATAGGGTGAGTGGCCTAAATTACATTTTGGTAAATTAGCAAGAATAAATCTATATTTTTTTATTTAAAAACAATACAGAAAGCAAACCTTTGCAGAGTATTACGTTCGTTAACAATGAGGCCAATAAGTCCTTTATAAGGATACTTTAATTTTAGAATCTCTAGCGTAATTGCTTTAGACCAGTCAAATAAAAAATATGGCCTCGCTTTTATTGGAAAATCTTTTATACTGGAGTCCATCGCTCCAACCTGTCACTAATAATTTTTTTTGAACATCATGCCCCAAAGTGATTTATTACTTATTTTTTTTATATTTAAATCAGTACAATTACAGTATAAGTCTCTTGAAACATTTCCCTCATTTTCTTTGATTGCGTGTATGTTGTTCTGTCATGCCCCACATGCTCCTCTGCTAACTGCAGTGCGTGCAATAACTTGTTAAATGACACAAAATTAAGACAAAATCATATGCTCTCATGGTTCACAACAAATTTTTTAATAAAACAAGTAATTATTTTTATATTCCTTTTTCATAATAATAACATTTTGTACATGTCCCTGAAACTGGCGTCAGCTCTGCCATTTTGGCATTCATCATCTATACTGCTTTATCCTGTATATAGGTTCGCAGGGGGCCTGGAGCCTATCCCAGGAGACTTAGGGCATGAGGCACGACATAACCCCTGGATGGGGTGCCAATCCATTGCAGGGCACATGCACACACTACAGGCAATTTGGGAATGGCAGGGAATGGCTAATCTGCCTATCTTTGGGGATTGCTTGGAGGAAATCTATCAAGCACAGGGACAACATGCAAACTCCATGCACACAGAAGTGGGAATAGAACCTGGCCTGGAATCAAACCTAGACCCTGGAGGTGCAAGGTGACAGTGCTAACCACTAAGCTACCGTGCCGCCCCTTTAAGAAACTGGCTGATGTAATAAGTGACATAAATATAAAAACATTTCAGAAATTAAAAATATATGTGATAAATAATACACAGTCCCCTTCCAAAGTGAATCACTTTGCTAACTAAAGGTCCACCATGTGCTCATTAAATGCTAACTTTATGCTAATAATGTCCACCCTGCCACCCTGTCATCGTCTTCCTTTGACATGGATATATGAATCCCCCCCCCCCCCCAATTTGGCTTGATTTTATTATTAACAGACTTGTCCCACTAACTAAAATATATTGTTGAGAAGAAGTCACTGTCTGTTTAATAAAGTTGGTATAAAGTAAAATGGAAAATCTCAGATTTATATAACTGTTTATTTATTTTTTCATTAGCATTCATGCATACTGTTTATCCTGTACATGGTCTCAGGAAACGTGGAGACAATCCCAGGAAACTTTGGGCGCAAGGCCAGGTACATGCTGGACAGGGTTCAAATCCATCACAGGGCACACATGCACACACCACACACTCACTATGGGCAATTTTTGGAAACATCAAATAGCCTAATCTGCATATCTTTGGACTGTGAGAGAAACCCGGAGTACGCAGAAGAAACCCACCAAGCATGTGGAGAACATGCAAACTTTATGCACACAGACCCGAGGCGGGAATCGTACCCTCAACTCTGGAAGTGCGAGGCCATAATGCTAAACACTAATCCACCACGCTGCCTACTATTTATTTATTCATGTATTTTATTTGCTTGGGAAAAGAATTTTCTGATGTAAAGAAGAAATTAACAGGAGCGAGTAAGGTTAGCAATGTGTGGAGAAAATGACAGTTGATTGTCCAGTGTTACCCCAAGATTGCAGGCAGTGGCAGAAAGAGTGATCTGATTGTTGTCCAGTGAGATCACAAGGTCTTGATCGAGGGATGAATCACGAGGGTTGAACAGCAGTCCGGTTTTTACTGAGATTGAGCTTCAACTGATGAGAACGAGAGAGGACCCAGTACTAAGCCCTGTGGGACCAGAAGAGAGTCTGCATGGGGCAGATGTGGATCCCCTCCATGTCACCTTATACGACCAGTCTTCTAGGTAAAAAGCAAACCATTGCCATGCCGTTGCACAGAATCCTTGTAAGAATAGATAACAGAATCTTGTGGTTCACTGTGTCATATGCAGCTCACACGTCCAGGAGGATGAGGACAGATAACAGTTTAGCTGATCTAGCAGCATGGAGTTTCTCAGGGCAGTCTCTGTGGAATGTGGCACTTTAAATTCAGATTGGTAGGGATCGTTGAGGTTGTTCTGCAAAAGATAAAGACACATTTGGTTGTAAACAGTCCATTCAGGAATTTTAGAAAGAAATAGTTGCTGATGTCTGCTGGATCCAAACAGGGTTTCTTGATGATGGGAATAACCCTTGCCTTCTTAAAAACATCAGGAACATGACGAGATGATATGGAATGGTTGATGATATGGAAGATGACTGAGAAAACTAATGAAAAAGTTTCATTATAAGAAACTTAGATGGTTTGGATAAACCTAAAGTTTTGTGCTCAAGCTACCATCAAGGGGACTTATTTTTACAAGAAAACATTTGTTCTAAAATGTGGGAGTCATGGCTTAGATGGCTAAGGCTATAGGTTGTTGATTTTCAGAGGATCTGGGTTTGAGACTTGCTGTCGGTGAGTTGCTACAACCCATACTACCTGGCCACTGTATGAATTTGAGAGATTTTATTTAAAAATTTGTTGATTGTTAATGTTTGAGATATTATAAAACTCCATAATCTGTGTCCTCTAACCAGTTTGTCATGCATTTCTTTATTCCAACATTATATGTTTATAATACAAGTAAATCTAAATATTTTAAAATTGTGATTAATCATGATTAGTCAAATACTATGACTGTGATTAACTATATTAAAATGTTAAAATAAACTTAAAAAATAATATTCTCAATTTAATTAAGACAGTAGTAAAGGGAGAAAAAGCTCTGTCTATGGTGTGAGGCTGGTACCAAATGCGAAGCAGTTGTGCAATGAAAATAACTGGTAATTTACCACTGATTAACAGTTAGCACTAAACATACATATAATGAGGAAATTTTTCATTATAAATAAATAAATAAATAAATAACTTTTTTTAAATCAGGTGAGATTTAATTTTTATTTTGGGTGCCTAAAAAATACTTGCTTACGACTTCGCTAACAGACTAAACCTAGCGAGGTTGTGTAGAAATCACAGTGACTCCATTGAATGTTCTGACTTTAACAGAAATTACACCAAAAAATTGGTAGCTAATATTGGTAGCACTATAATGTTTTCAATTCTCAAAATCTAAAAAGTTTTTTTGTTGTTGCTAGTGGTGGTTTAAATCCTATTGCTGATATTTCAGGCAGTAACAAGGTCTGCTGTAAATTGCAAGATTATTTATTCATCAATTGGATTTTCCCCTGATTTTAGTCATATCCAATTCCTCCCTGTCACTAGGGGGCTCCCACATAAATGATACCAGCCAGTCAGGGAGGGCCAAAGACTATCACGTGTTTCCTCCAAACCATGTGACGCCGCCGATGATAGGGCAAGCACTTTACCACTGCGCCACTCTCAGATTTTTTATCTTTATTCTTACAAATTTATTCTTTACAAAAAGATTGCATTTAGACAAAAAATGTATGTACAGTGAGTCAAAAGTAAAATTCAGTTTTAATTTTAACAACATTTTCAGTTCTTAAAAAGTAATGACAAGATAATAAGATTTTTTTGGTGATTAAATCGCTTTACAATAATCAATATTGTGGCGTAGGCGGGGTTTCGGCTGGCGACCATCATGCCTTGCGGGAGGGGTCGCTGTGTGTTCACCCTGTTGGGGAAAGGTGTTTGTGTTAGTGGCTTCGGCCATGTTTGTGTGTGTGTGTTAGGTGTGTGTTCGATTGGATGTGGGTGATTTATGCTGAGGCTAAATTGGATGTGGTTTTCGTGAAGTGTTGCTCATGCTATACAGTGCTGTGCTTAATAAAGTACTCCCAGCCATTTGCATTGGGCAGCAAAGAAGCCCACTCGTCTCTCCAAGTTCCTTCCTAGCGGTTAAAAACGCTACATTGGAGTCAGAAGTGGGATGGAGAGTAACGGGTTGGAGCGCACCCCGGAGGACCTCCGAAAAATCCAATCAGGCCGCCGAGTAGCAGAGCATATGAGGAGGAGAAAAACCCTCCCTGATGGGGCCAGCGCGAGCAAAGAGTGGCGACCAGAGAGGAGCGGCGAGTTGAAGATCCTGGCACTGGACCTCGGGGGGGGGATCCCTATGGTGACGCAGCACAAGCGCCGGAGCAAGCTACAGCGCTGTCAGCCGGCGAAGCGACCTGCAGCTGCGCCTGCCTTCCTACAATGGCGCCGTCAAACCCCACGCGTTCCTCGCTTGGGTGGAGCTAGCCGTCGACTTTGCGGGCTGGTCCCCGGCGGAAACAGCCGTCCGGGTGGCCCTCTCGCTGGAGGACGACGCGCTCCGGGCGCTGGAAGACCTCCGGGCTGATGAGCGGAAGGACTGGGCAAAGCTGTGAGAGTCGCTCCACTTCTGGTTCGGTGCAGGTGACCGTAAGGAGGCAGCGTGCGAGGAGCTGGCGATCCGCGATCCGCCAGGGCTACCCGGAATTCGAGCATGACAAGCAGGAAGAGCTAGCTCGTCGTGCGTTTCTTCGAGGACTCCGACTCTGAGCCGCTCGGTAGGTGAGCCTAGCCGGGGATAGGGCTACCCGTCGCGGCTAGGCATCGAACAAGCCTCTGAGATTTCGCGATGACGCCGAGGCCAGGGACCACAGGACTACAGCTGCAACGTTCTCCGGCCTGAGGACAGCGTACCCCAGCACCCGTTAAACTAGCTCCGGGGGGCGCCGAGGGGAAGCCGCCTCCCACAGACATCTTTGTTTCCCCAATTGCTGGATTTAACTTCCGTTCGGGACGTGTAGGAAATCGCGCGGGGGTCTACGTGAACTGTGGCCTGGACAACGGTTCACTACGGGCGCTCGTAGACACCGGCTCTACAGTTTCACTGTTGCGCTGGGGATTATTGGGACAAGGCACACTGCCGGACTCAGCTTAAACATTCGCACCGTGTCGGGGAGCTATTTGAAGATACGGGCCTGTCGCACAGTGCGAATACAAGTAGGTGCAATTACTCTTTCTCATCCATTCTTTGTGGCAGACATCGAGGATGATTGTATCTTGGGGTTGGACATTTTGGAAAGGTGGGGTG
>JAOVVA010000001.1:15844780-15857386 GCA_028565275.1 Leiocassis micropogon
CGACAGATTTCGGCCCGAGCCCGACAAGTACATTTTGATTGACAGCCTTTTAAAAGCCCAAACCCGTTTACAGCCCGGCATTATTCAAATGTGCGCAAGCACACAGCTCTTTTGCCTTTGGTCAAGAATGAGTCATTTATACTTTTTTTTTACATAATTTATAATATGGTCAAAACTTTCCCACACCGCAGACTTTGCTTTAGCTGCTGGTGCAACCAAAACGTAATTGCCAGTGGCAAGCCTCTGTTTAACATCCTCAGCATCCATTTTCGCATTTCTCTCGCGCTAATCAAAATGCATCACATGACCGCTCATTTTCCGCTCAAGCCCGAGCCCGGCCCGAGCCCGTGTAAAATTATATTAATTAAGCCCGATTCCGACCGAACCCGTCAGGTCCTGTCGGGTCCCGTCGGGTTCGGGCAAAGATCTTCAGCTCTATACTATAGTCTATTCCTGCTTCAGAGACTCCAGAAATTTGCAGTTCACTTGAGAATTGTCTAACCGCCCACTCAAGAGAATTGTCTTGTTTAACCACCCAGGCTTTAGACAGTGAAAGAACAACATATTTGTTCTATCCATTATTTGAACCAGCTAATTCTTATTAGTACAACTCTTCAGTCAGATCCCATGTTTTTCGCACAGGGAGAACTATAATTCATGGCTTAATACTTATGGCCAACACTGAAAATATATAGTCGTATTTAGTTCTTCAGTAGTTCTGCAGTTACCGTATTTCATTTCTTTATAAATAAAATGCAAATGCAACCCCACATATAAAATGCTTTTGAAAGATCTATGGAAAAAAAATCCATGATGAGCTTAGGGGGAGAAGACTTAACAATAAAATGTCTAAACTTTGGTACTATGATAAATAAAGAAGCCCTGAATGCGGCAGCTTATATCGGCAGGCTTCATTCTCTTTTTCCTACTCTACATATGGTGCATTATTTACAGCAATGGACAGCACACAATGAGGAATATTAAGGTGCTGTAACAAGCAGAAAGCAGAGCAGTAAAACCTTGCTAGATAAAGGCTTCTTTCTTTAATGATGTTTTTTATGATGTACCAACTAGTATCATTGACTTGGAATACAATATAAATGGAAGCATCAAAACAAATTTGGTGGAAGTTGAAAAAGGAAAAATGTTGTGTAGTTTTCTGGGAGGAGTTGAGACAGGCTCTGGGTAGTCAGGAGGTGATAGGGAGATGGGGATGGAAATGTACTGACAGGTGCCAGAAGGTTGATGGGAAGGAGTACTTTAAAGAATTGATGAATGAGGAAAATGAAAGAGATCAAAGAGTAGAAGAGGTGACTGTTGTAGAGCAGGAAGTAGAGTGAGGTGAAGAGGGCATTGAAGAGGATGAAGAGTGGAAAGGCAGTTGGTCCTCATGACATACTTATGGAGGTATGGAAGTGCTTGGGAGAGGTGGCAGTAGAGTTTCTGGCTAATCTGTTTAACAAGATCTTGGAGAGTGAGAGGATCCCAGAGGAATGGAGGAGAAGTGTATTGGCGCTGATTTTTAAGAACAAGGGAGATGTTTAGAGCTGTGGCAACTACAGAAGAATAAAGCTGATGGGCCATACAATTAAGCTGTGGGAAAGAGTAGTGCATCAAGGATCGGGCCCACCTTTGAATCAAAACGCATCACATGACTGCTCATTTACCGCTCAAGCCCGAGCCCGGCCCGAGCCCGTGTAAAATTATATTAATTAAGCCCGATCCCGACCGAACCCATCAGGTCCTGTTGGGTCCCGTCGGGTTCGGGCAAAGATCTTCAGCTCTATACTATAGTCTATTCCTGCTTCAGAGACTCCAGAAATTTGCAGTTCACTTGAGAATTGTCTAACCGCCCACTCAAGAGAATTGTCTTGTTTAACCACCCAGGCTTTAGACAGTGAAAGAACAACATATTTGTTCTATCCATTATTTGAACCAGCTAATTCTTATTAGTACAACTCTTCAGTCAGATCCCATGTTTTTCGCACAGGGAGAACTATAATTCATGGCTTAATACTTATGGCCAACACTGAAAATATATAGTCGTATTTAGTTCTTCAGTAGTCCTGCAGTTATCGTATTTCATTTCTTTGTAAATAAAATGCAAATGCAACCCCACATATAAAATGCTTTTGAAAGATCTATGGGAAAAAAATCCATGATCCTGGCTAATCTGTTTAACAAGATCTTGGAGAGTGAGAGGATCCCAGAGGAATGGAGGAGAAGTGTATTGGCGCTGATTTTTAAGAGCAAGGGAGATGTTTAGAGCTGTGGCAACTACAGAAGAATAAAGCTGATGGGCCATACAGTTAAGCTGTGGGAAAGAGTAGTGCATCAAGGATCGGGCCCACCTTTGAGCCCCTTTTTGTTTGATCTGGTGATGGACAGGATGACAGAAAAGATTGGACAGGAGTCTCCAAGGACTTTGTTGTTTGCAGATGACATTATGCTTTGTAGCGAGAGCAGGGAACAGAGGGTGAAAAATAGAGAGGTGGAGGTATGCTCTGGAAAGCAGAGAAATAAAGGTTAGCTGCAGCAAGAGAGAACAATGTTGAAAGAATCCATTTCCACCCCGTCTGCACACTGGTCTCACATTATTGTGTTTTTTGCCTCAATTCTCTCATGTTTTGTTTAATAGTTTTCACATTGCCAAGTTCGTTTTGTTCCCTCGTTTTCTCGTCTTTGGATTTGGATTATTGCTTCACTCTTTGATTTCTCAGTTTTGATCTCGCACTTCCTTTTCCAGACTATGGATTTTGTTTCACGTTTTTGGTTCTGCCGCCTCGCTCTTTGATTTCCTGGTTACCGAACGCACGCTTCTCCTTTTGACTATGGCTCTCAAGTTGCAACCTCACTGACTGATTTCCCGGGTTTTGATCCTTGCTTTCACCTTTCGACTACGTTTTTGTCTCACGCTGCAGTCACTATCTGCACTTGGATTCCTCTCATTCTCCTCTGCACTGTGACAAAATAATCTTGCCAGCTAAATGAATCCAGCAGTGTGATCGCATGAGATCGGCTCTGGAGGGCCAAGGCACTTTTCTTGACACACACCAGCAGGAGATGCTTAGCACCTGATGTCATGACCTGGCTCCGACAGCTCCAACTCTCTCTTGTTTAAGGCGAAAATCTTAACTGAAAAATTTTACTGAACGTCTGCCAAGGTTCTCGCTGGGCTTATGAGTTCCGGAAACTGGCACTCTCAAGTGGGTAGAACAATCATGCATTGTGTGACGGGTTCTTTGTGGGCCTGTCGGAGGCACTTTGGGATGAACTTGTCTCCCGGGAGCTTCCCTCCTCGCTCCAAGAGCTCATGGATCTGGCTGGCCGGGTGAACTCGCGTCTTCGCCTCCAGAGACCAGCCAGGATATCACCACCAAAAATCACGCTTCCCTCACCAAGAACATGTGAACAGGAGAGGCCCATGCAACTGGACAGGACAGGACATGCATCTCAAGGTACTGGCCATTGATGGGAGCCCGCTCGCATCAAACACTTACAGGACACCTCGTCTCAGCCTGAGGGTCGCAGGGAACTATTCAGAACAGACCTATCATGTAGGGATCCCAGGCCACGGTCGTCTTGGGCCTGCCCTGGTTAACCCGTCACAACCCGCAGATTGACTGGGCCAGGAACTCAATCACAGCCTGGAGCCCATTATGTTCCATGACCTACTTACAAGCTGCCATCACGTCACGCCTCAACCCTGCCTCTGCAGAGGAACCACTGGATCTCACTCATGTTCCCTCTGAGTACAACAATCTCAAGAAGGTGTTTAGTAAATTCCATGCTGTTTCTCTTGCTCCCCCACCGACCATATGACTGCACCATTGACCTGTTCTCAGGCACTACTCCTCCAAGGGCCGCCAATACTCCCTGTCGCCCAAGGAATGCGACGCCATGGACCAGTTGCATCCCTTGTGGTGAAAATCATTTGTCCTTCTTCCTACCCTGTGAGGGCTGGTTTCTTCTTTGTGGGCAAAAAAGATGGTTCCCTCCATCCCTGCATAGATTATAGGGGCCTAAATGAGATCACTTTGAAGAACTGGCACCCTAAAAAGAACTGGTTCGCTAATTTCTAGCGCCGCTTCATCTGGGGTCTCATGAACAGCGGCCAAGTAACACCCCCTAATCGCCTCTTCATTCCCCTCCCTCTGTGTGAATGGGCGCACAGCTTGAAAATCTCCTGTCGCCCTGGCTCAGCTCGGACCCTGGTGCAAATCCAGCAGTGGTTTTGGTGGTCCACAGTCAAGGAGGACATCTTCAGCTTTGTGGCAGCATGCAACATTTTTATGAGAAACAGAAATGTCAACATAGCCCAGCAGGCCTCCTCAGACCTCGGTCTATCCCATACCGCCCTTGGTCCGACATTGCTCTAGACTTCGTCACAGAGTTACCCACATCCAACGACCACAACTGCATTATGACTGTGGTGGATCAGTTCTCCAAAGCCGCTCACTTCATTCCCCTGCCAAAACTCCCACCCGCCAATTAACCAATTGAAGACCATTGAACTCATGATGATTCATGTCTTCAAGCTCCATGGCCTTTCTTAGGACATGGCCCAGACCATGGCAATTTTGGAAGGTGATTAGTAAACTACAAACCTTGGCCACCCCCAACCTGTCCTCAGGGTTTCACATGGGATGCATGTCGCCTCTTGGAGCAAGTTCCTTCTCTGGTTAGAGTACGCCCACAATTCCCAAGTCTCATCATCTACTGGTCTGTCTCCCTTCAATTGCTGTCCACCCTTATTTCCTTCCCAGGAGGAGGAGGTCAATGCCCCTGTCTGCCCAAACCTATGCAAAAAGACCTGGCTGCTATTACAGGTCAGCAGAGGCTAGAAAAAGGCAAACTGACCTCAGGCGCTCTCAGGCCCCTAATTACAGGGTGGGGCAAAGAGTCATGCTCGCCACCCAAGACATCCACTTGAAGACCATCTCCCGCAAACTCTCTCCCTGCTACATTGGGTCTTTCACCATCACCAAGATTGTCAATCCCTGCTTGGTAAAGCTCTTGCTGCCCTCGACCAGGTGGTGGAACAATCCCACGTTTCACGTGTCCCAGCTACGCCATCTTGCCTCATGTCTGGTCTCGCATTCCTTGCTGATTATTCCAGCACTTAAGCAAGCGCTGCACGCTGTTTTTTCGCCTTAATTCTCTTGTGTTTTGTTTCATAGTTTTCATGTTGCCAAGTTCATTGTTTCCTTATTTCTCGTTTTGACTTCCCGGTTTTGAACTTGCGCTTCCTTTTTTGACTACAGCTTTTGTTTCATGTTTTTGGTTTTGTCGCCTTGCTCTTTGATTTCCCGGTTATCAAATGAACGCTTCCCCTTTTGATTACGGCTCTTATGTTGCTATTTGGCTCTGCCACCCCGTTGACTGATTTCCCACTTTTTGATTCCTCTCATTCTGGTTCGCACCATGACAAGAATGGTGCATTCCCCTTGCCTGTAGGGAGCAGAGGTAAAGAAGGTGCAGGACTTAGGGTCAATGGTCCAGACCAATGGAGATTGGGAAAAGCAGGTGAAGAGAGGTGTGCAGGGAGGTTGTAATGGGTGGAGAAAAGTTGCAGGTGTTGTGTAATAAAAGAGTATTAGCGAGAATAAAAGGAAAGGTGTTCAAGATAGTGATAAGACCAGCAAAGCTCTACAGCTTAGAGACAGTGACAGTGGAGAAAAGACAGGAGGCAGAGCTGGAGATAGCAAAGCTTAAGATTTTGAGGTTCTCTTTGGTAGTGACAAGGATGGACAGGATCAAAAATTAGTCCATCAGAGGGACAACCCATGTAAGAAGTGTTGGAGATAAAGTCAGAGAGGCCAGACTGAGGTGATTTGGACATGTTCAGAGGAGAGATTGTGCATATATCGGTAGAAGGATGCTGAGGTTGTAACTGTCAGGCAGGAGGTCTAGAAGGTCTAGAAGAAGACCAAAGAGGAGATTTATGAATGAGGTGAAAGAGGACATGGAGTTAATTGGTGTGAGAGAAGAGGATGCAGAGAATAGGGCTAGATAGAGGCAGGTGATTCACTGTGGCAACCCTGAAAGGAAACAGCCGAAAGATAAAGAAAAAGACAGAAGCATAAAAAAAACCTTCACATTTTGTAGATTATTTTTATCACATAATTTCAGTTCATTAACAGAACATAGTGAGAGTATTTCACCGCACTATTTTTGATGTTAGAGTTTGAGAAGAAGCAACTTCAAAACCTAATTTTCTTTCTTTCTTTCTTTCTTAAAAAATAATTTCCATTACTGATAAACTAACAAGCATTTTGATGTCAAATATGCCATTATGTAGTAAGTAAATAAACTATACTACATACAGTGTAACCTGTATGTATAATATATAAACTGACTATATACTGTAAACTGTCTAGTCTTAAGGAATCTGAATATAGATTTCATGCCTATAATGAACAAGGAACCTGACTCAAAAAGCAACCTAAAAACTATTTTAAAGTGAATATTTCCTCTCTTGGCTTTTAGGGATAGAAGCCAATGGCATTATAGAGTGTGAAAATATTTTTAGTGATAAATGGATTTTGGTGTCGAAATAAAAGCACATGTGCAGAAGGGAAAGTTTTCACACTCTTTCAAGTTTTCCACATTTGTTATGTGTCACACTGATCTTAAAATTAATTAAAATACTATTTCTCCTTATTCTACACACAATACTCCACAATGACAAAGTAAAAACTGGTATTTTTAGTATTTTTTTTTACTGCAATAATAAAGTTACATAAATATTCATATCACTCATTTTGAACTTGCTTACTTTTAAAACTCAAGCAGCACAGCTACGTGCTGGCAACACAGCATAGGTCAATGACGATTTGAAAAAAAGTGTGTTTACTGTAAATGGAAGGTTTCCTGATGTGTGTTAATGGGGAGGCTTCATACTTCAAAATGTTTATTTGGGTTTTCGGATATGTCAGGTAGAAGAAAAGTTATCATTAGTTTTAAGAAGGGTAAATTTTTACCACTACGAGAATATGATTAAAATGAACTAATATTCAGTTCATCATATTGCCTATTTTGTGCTGAAAAAAAAAGGATATGTCACTCTATACTGTACAAGCTAGATTGGTTGCTCTACTGGGTTCAGGACCAAACTATATAAATAAGTGAGGCAGACATGTCCAGCCATCCACATGTTATAAAAGAAAATATGATTCATAAAACCAGACCACGTTCTTCCACTCTCTATGGTCTAGTTCTTACATGTTAAAATAGACATACAACACAGATGTTTTTTTATTTGTGTTTGTGTGTGTCTGTGAGTGTGTGTTGCAGATATACCTCATGAACAGCAGATTTGTGAAGACAATCTGTGCCAAACCGAGTGAGTTCCTCTGAAACATCTGGCAGATTAGTAATTCCTTTGTGGATTGAAGTCAGGTAAATCAGATTGATGTTGTTCACCATTAAAGCTTAAATGACAACAACACATTCTGCTTTATTACAAAGTATTGTCCACTGTAAGAACACCATATAAGAAATGTAATTAATATAAATCCAATCAGTGTGTACTGGAACAAGAGTAATCTAACAATTCTTACAAAGAGAAACCATCATTCCTACCTGAAGAGCCTTGAAAGAACAATGCTGACATTTTTTTTATATTCTGTACAGTGACATTGTGTGCAGTGACATTTTGAATGGTTCAGTACATATCTAGAATGTATAGGCAGGGCTGTCATAATTACAAGTGAGTTCTGGTATTTACATTGCCTAATGCACTTTGAAGGTATAACTATGTGCAAAAGTTTGTTTTGTCTACGGTTATAAAAACTCTGCAACTCTGTTCTCTGCAAAACAACTACAATTACAATAAAAAAATGAAGAAATTCAGCTGCATTCTGTAACCAACCAAACAACCACTTATCCACTCAAACACTCTACAACCTATCAATCTAATCTACCAACCAAATCACTCAACAAACTCACCTATCAATTACCATATCATATATTTAACCAACAAAACAACCAAGCATCCAACCAACTTCCTACCCACTCAATATATTAACCAACTAATCAACAAACCTACATATCATTCACCATATTATCTATCCAATCAAACAACCAACCATCCACTAAACCAGCCAACCACCCAGTCAAAGAACTTATCAACCACCCAGTCAATCAACATATCATCCATACAAACCGCTTAACCAACCAATATACCACTCAACCAACAAACCACCCAATCAACCAACCATCCACCCAACTAACCACCCATCCTTAAATATGTAATTTCTAGGACATACTTAAATATCTAATTAGGAAATTTTAGTATGTACTCTTTCCTTTGCCTGGTACCGGGCACAATTTGCAATGACTATAGGTTGATACCATACAAGGAATTAAAAAGGCTCCAAGTTTAAGACTGAACCAAAAATAACTGTGACCTTCAGTGGAACATGTGTAGTTTAAATTTATTAGCACATTATTGCATGTTTTGCCATAGAGCATCTTACAGTTCTCCCCTGGGAAGCATCATGTCTCGCAAACGGTGATGGTGTTGCCTTGATATACACCTCCACATTAGTCCTTGACAAGTTAGGGTTGTTTTTGATGAAGAGCTAAGCTTGGTTGACAGCTTCTTCTCATGAGGAATATTTACACTCCCTCATGTAGAGGACTGTAAATAAATGGCTTTGTGCTAAACTGCCAGACCTGATGAGACCAGAGCAAAATTAAGTATGAATGTTTCTAGCAGTTATTCATCCATATAATTTTTGTCAAATTGAATGAAGTTTTTTGGTGCAAAAAGCGATACAGAAACAACTAGCTTATGCAATATTTAAGCCAATGTCCAATTAAAACATTGCATTGTCTGCTTACTAAACACTGTATGTCGCCTAACAGTCGAGTTTGTTCAAAAATCTTGATGTGAAAAAATGAAATTAATTAAAATGAAATCTATTAATGCATTAAACGGCACCAATTATGCAAAAAAAACTCTTTTGTATTTTCTGTTGTGGGATGTGACTTATTAGTAGCTCATTTAATTTGACACTGAAATGGGGCATTTGAAGGAGGAGTGAAATATGGATAGTTTGAGTTACTGCATGAGAAATGCATTAACACACATGAACTTTGGGGAAACTTTGAGCATCTGACACGTGTGGTAACTTATCTAAAAATATTATATTAATAGTATGGGATTTTTAAACTTAAGCATAATATTCTCAACTTTGACTTATCTTTTACAATTTTTTATTCTAATTCTAACTCTAATTCCCACCTACTCATCCACTATCTCACCGCAGTTACTGTACATGGGCTTCCTCTGATACATACAATGCCCTGCAAAAATCTTCATACCACTTGAACTTTTCCACATTTTATCACGTCTATCACTATTTTATGTGATAGAGTGATACAACGTGGCACATGATTGTGAAGTGAAAGCAAAATAATAAATGTTTTTTTTTTTTTACAAATAAATATCTGAAAATGTGGCATGTATTTGTGATTTAGCCTCAATAGTATTTAGAGTTAATACATTGCAGAACTGCCACTTACACTGCAGTTACAGCTGCAAGTCTTTTGGGGGATCTTTGGGCTCAGTCAGATTGAATGGAAAGCAGCAGCTGTGAACAGCAATTCTTGCTACAGATTCTCAATCGGATTTAGGTCTGGACTTTGAGTCTAGCACATAAATATGCTATTATTTAAACCATTCCATTGTAGCTCTGCCTGCATGTTTAGGGTTGTTGTCTTGGTGGAACGCGAACCTCCACCTCAGTCTCAAGTCTTTTGCAGATTTTAACAGGTTTTCTTCTAAGATTGCCCTGTATTTGGCTCCATCCATTTTTCCATCAATCCTGACTAGCTTCCCTGTCCCTGCTGAAGAAAAGGATCCCAACAACAAAATGCTGCCCCCACCATGTTTCACGGTTGTTTGGCTGTGTTTGGCCTGTTACTGTAGTTTAGGTAGACGGCCATGTCTTGGTAGGTTTGCAGTTGTGCCATATACTCTTTTCATTTTTATCTGATGGATATAACAGTGCTACGTGAGATGTTTAAAGCTTAGCATATTTTTTAATAACCTTCTCCACAACTTTATCCCTGACCTGTCTGGTGTGTTCCTTCGGGTTCATGATGCTGTTTGTTCAGTAATGTTCTCTAACAAACCTCTAAGGGGTTCACAGAACAGATGTATTTATACTGAGATTAAATTGATCACAGGTAGACTAGATTTACTAATTAGCTGACTTTTCAAGGCAATTGGTTCCACTGGATTTTAGACCTTTTTGTAAACCTTCCACTTTACAATTTTGTGTCACTTTGTGTTGGTCTTTAACATAAATACCCAATAAAATACATTTACATATGTAATTGTAATGTGACAAAATGTGGAACAGTTCAAGGGGTATTAATACTTTTGCAAGGTACTGTAAAGGCAGCCAAACCGTAACTTTTTGAACTTCTGTTCATTCTGTATCACAGGAAAGTGCTATTCATTGTCCTGTGATTGTTGTTGCTGTGACTGACAGATGAAAGCCATCCCTCTCACCCAGACAGCACAACCAATTTTGCTTTCTTGTAACCAGGCCATGATGTCAATGGCATTGTCACAATTCGAATTTGCAATCTCCTGATGATAGGGCATTTTAATTATCCTGGCTAGGTCACTAATGATCAGTTCTGCTACAGTTTTTGTCCAGTACTTATTTCTATCTGCTGGAATACTTTGCTGGGTCCATGTCCATGTAGAATTCTGTCACTTCACAATCCTGCTGTAAGGCAACAAGCGGACTCAATCCATACCAGCAAATCACACTATTTGCATCATCCTTCCCCAGGCATTTATTTTGCCCTCTTTGGTTGATTTGATACATCTGAGGTTCATGTCAAGTGCTGTTTTGATCGTTTTAGACTATGGTCTGCTTACTCTCAAACAGAAGCTTGTTCAAGGCCTCTATAGCACCCTCCTCAAGCTGAACAAGACAGCATATTGAGTTTCTGCTTGACGCCACTTAGAACTAAAGGAGGAACAATTACAAAGAGTTGACAGTAATGGTTTAGGGATTGGGAGGACAATTTTCCCTTCCATTCCTGTCTGCCTATATAGACAGTCAGATAGATGTCTGACAAGGACTTTGTGTGGTCAACCTTAATGCAATGCAGCAAATAACACTGCGATCTGAAGGCAAAAAAAAAAAGAAAAGCTGACTGTCTGGATGACTCAGGCCACCCGAGTTGCGTCACTTTAATTAAGCACTTGTACTTCAGGAGGACGAAAGGTGGGATGTCAGTCAGAAGTTGTGCTGCAGCTCGTGCCCGCTTTCTTGTTCGGAGTAATTACAATGTCTGTCAGGACTTGATGTGTATTGGTCTGCTTACACTAGAGTGGGTGGATGAGTTTATTAAGTCTCAGTAATGGTTGTCTTGGAGAACAAACATATCCGGTTATGTGCAAATGTGTTTCTTATCATCTCTAAACTCTAGAAGAGTGCACTAGTGTTGGAGTGTTTAAACTTTTTTTCTGGTTTGTTTCTCAGATTGCTTGAATAATATTCACCTATTTGAATATTAGAGTTATGTAAATGTGTTTTTTTTTTCGTTTCATAATTCATATCTAATATAAATATACATTCATCTTTTGGAAGAATGCAGGTTCTTCACAGTTACATTTTCAGAAACGTCTAGGAATCGTTTTTTTTTTTTTAATACACCAAGGTAGCAAACAAACAGGAGAGCTGAGCACTACTCTAAAGTGTGAAGCAGGGACATGGTCACCAGATCAACAGAGAGACATAAACTAAACAAGACTAACTCTGTAAACATGGAGTAAGCTCTGATCAAACACTAATCAGGAAAAGGCAGATAACAAAACACACACTGCTAAAATGAAACCTCACAAAGAAATGCTGAGAATCAGGGTTGTTTAAAGAGAGCAGTGTGATTGATAAAAGCTTAGTGTGGTAAGAGATCAGGTAACTGTGAGGGGAACAGGAGCTGGACTGAGGATTATGGGAGTGGGATTCTGCAACTTTATGTGAACATTAATCATGTACTGGTTGGATATTGTAAAATGGCACCTATTGATTGATTACTTTTGAATATGCTAAAGCAGGTATCCGGCAGCATGGTGGCTTAGTGGTTAGCACTGTCACCTTGCACCTCCAGGGTCCAGGTTCGATTCCTGCCTCATGGTCTGTGTTCATGGAGCCAAATTGCATTCCTAAGTTGCCTGTATTGTGTGAATATGCGTGTGAATGTTGACCGGATGTCCTACTGCGGTCGTAAAATGGTCATAAATACAATTGTAATCACATTTGGCTTCCATGGTCCCCAGCTGGACTACATAGGTTCCTAGATGGATGGATGGAAAGATGGAAAGATGGGATGTGGTGCATAATGAAAACACATCACTCATGGTGAACACATCGTCATGCATTGGACTAGGGTCTCATGGGACACTACAATAAAGTCCGCAGCTTTTGTGGTGCATTTACAGCATTCATTTATTCATTCTTTTTTTTTAAATAAAAATTTAGTCCTGTCCAATTCTTTCCCCCGATTTTCTCCCCAATCTAGTCGTGTCCAATTCCCCTCCCGTCACTAGGGGGTTCCCACATTAAGGCTACTAAC
>JAOVVA010000001.1:15867061-15878789 GCA_028565275.1 Leiocassis micropogon
GCCGCAGACGAGAAGTTCATTTAGAGTTATCAGCCTGAAAAATGACCAATTAACAGCACCTCAGATTAGAGGCGTGACCCCAACCTTTTGAACGGTAGTGTACCTGTATATTGTTTAAGCACAGACAGTTCGGTGCTCTGTAACATGTTGCAGGGCTGGTTTATTCAAAGAAAGATTACATTTTACATCTTTTCAACATACAGTTGAAATACGGTATTAGGATCTCACATTTTCTCCGAACATAACAAAGGGCACCTTCTTCTTTTCTGAAAGTGGAATGTTCTCTGTTACTTCAATACATATGGCATGTAGACTATCTAACAGAAGGAGATGTCACTTAGAACTTTTTTGTGGTTAATCAAACTTCTTTCTTTATCCTTTTTTTTGTTGAAGTTATTTAAAATATTGCTTTTATCAATAAAAAAAACATGACCACACTTCATGTCAGTTTAAAGTAATGCAATCTTTCTCTCATGCTCAGTGAAAATAAGGTCATGCAACTATACTTGCATTTGAACTGTAGAGAACAGTTCTTGTATCCTGAATACATGTTTTGTACTCATTCTGATTCTGATACCAATTTAATATTAATTTAGACATGTAGTATCTGTAATAAAGCAATATCCATAAGCATAGTTGTTAAAATTGCACCTTGTGTTTTAGTGCTTTGTGCTTGCATATATGTGAAGTGCTCTCTCTGTCTCTCATGTAAGTAAGAGATTTTATACATATTATGCTGTAGCAGTCTTCTTCATTTATCATATGTCAATGACTTTTGCTGAAGTGCTTCTGACTCAGGAGATATCAGATTCTTTTGCAGCCTAGACTGGGAAAATAGTTGAGGGCAAGATGAATGGAGCCAAATACAGTAGGCTCAAAATCCTGGCATGGATTTACCTTCTTCCACAATCCAAAGCCTACTGCCAAACCCAGAGTTCAATCTATTTAATAATTTGTCTCAAGAATTATAAATTGCTGTTTGCCTATATCCAATCTGACAGAGAGCTTGATCACCATTCAACTTGACAGAGCTTTAGCAATTATTACATAATATATAAATACATGTGGATAGACAAAGAAATCAATTTCTGCTATCCATATACAGCCAATTATTAACCTGTAGAGGATGGAGGCTGGAGTCAATTACTTAAGAGTCACCATGCACAGATGTCTTCAGGATATGGAATGTTGCATTTTAGTATCAAGCCACTCCTGAACCAGAGACATCAGAAGTGTCCTATCCATTGTAAGGAGAAAAAGAACTAGACTGTTGCTCAGTGGCTCAAAGTCTTCTTCTCAGATAAAAATACATTTCATTTGGAAATCAAAGGCTCAGAGTCTCAAAGCAAAAGTCACAGAATCTAAGTTGCTTGGATTTTCCTTTTCCAGCAGGACTTGGCACCTGTTCACAGTCCCAAAACTACCATTAGCTGGTTTGTTGACTATGATATTATTGTGCCTAATTGGCAGCCACCTTAACCTCATAAAGAAACTATAGGTTATGTCATGAGGATTATGAGAAACACCTGACTGAACCAACCGAACAGAAAGCTGCTATCAAAGCAACCTGTTCTTCAGTAATGCCTCAAAAGTGCCACAGACTGATCACCTCCATACCATCTCACACTGATGCAGTAATTCGTGCTACAGGAACCCTGATTAAGTACTGAATGCATAAATTAACACAAAATATTCAGAGTTTGGATATTCCTTTACCGAGTTTTCTTTCTTTTCTTTTTTTTTTTTTTTACCAAATTAGAATATTTTGAATATCCTAATATTTTGAGATACTGGATTTCCTTGAGATGTAAGCTGTAATCATTAAAATAAAAAGGCTGGAAATCCTAAACTTTATGTGTACTAAATCTAGAATGTACAAGCTTTATTTTTTTCATTAAATTAGGAAAAACATGATATTCCATTTTTTTGAGCTGCACTAGTACAGTATATTGTGTATATATATGATGCCAATTTGCATTTCTATTGTTGATGGTATTTATTTATCCACTCATCTACAATGAATTATCTACCACAAAAAAAAAATATTTACCACAAAAAAAAATGTTGGGGCAAAATGCTGCAGGCCAATGCTTTTTATCCTAACAGAATGTTAAACAGATTGTTACAGTACACAGTAATACAAACCAGACTACAACTCACAATTCAATGTCCACTGGCATGAGCCAGGAATACTGACCATAATGAACAATGGGTGTCAGGTGGGACCCAAATCCTCATGGAGCTTGCACAGGGTTTAAAAAGAGTGGGTGCTAAAATTTTGCTATAGCCAAACTACAAGCTAAGAGACCCTCTTTTGCTCCTGTCCACTCACCCAACACAAACTATGGCTCGTGGATATAATCCCTATGCCACAGGGCTTGCCAGGCAGAGATAAGTCCATTGAGGGAGCTGTTAAATGACTCAGTATGGCATTAACCTGCCCATCTGTTTCACTAAAGAATGCTCTGGAATACCCAGGGGGCTGGCATAGATGGGCTGAAAAACCCTAGCATGTTTACCAAGTGAGCTGATAAGAGCTGTTTAGAGAGAGGCACTAACAAAATGGAAGAAGTGTTAGACCCATGCTGGGATTTTGCAGTTTAGGCTAACAGCCATTTTATTAACCCATGTGCAAAGAACTGCCAAGACTGCAACCAAACACAGCTGTATATTACTGCAAAAAAAAATTTATCACTCAATGGGTCATTTGTTACAAGGTGTTGTAAAATGATCGTACATGATCCTATGTACTGGATAACTTGATAACACCTTGTAAGCAGGTTAAATTTTATTCACATATATGATATTTTTTATAAATAGTTTAATTTTGCAGCTAAATTGTGTAATTTTAAAAGATTTTCCCAAACACATTGAAATAATACCAAATATAAACAATGTTGTTTAATTTCTAATTATTTCTAATTCTAACCAAGGACCATATTATTTATCCATTAAAAAAAGTTAAAGTGCCAGACAGCAGGCATTATGCCAATGCCAATAACACAGTGGCTTAATGGTTAGCACTGTCGCCTTGCACCTCCAGGGTCTGGGTTTGATTCCTTCCTCTGGTTCTGTGTGCATGGAGTTTGCATGTTCTGGCTGTGCTTTGTGGGTTCCCTCTGGGTATGTTGCCATAGAAACAATAAACAAGGCCTAGATGACAGGTGTTATATAAGACATTAAGTTCTTTATTCTTCATATACCCCCAGACATTTGCCTACGCTGACAGTTTGCATTTGCTTAGGAATAACGCACATTTATCTATTTACATGTAAATTATATTAGCAATTGTGTTTAAATCTGTAATAATTTATAGCTGTCATAAACAGTGTATTGCATTTAAGCAATATCACATGAGCAGAAGTGCAGTCATATTCAGTGTTGGCAGAGCTGTGTATAAAAAATTGCTGTCAAGTACCTGACATTTCAGAGACAATATGGCCAAATGTTCTGTTTATTTTTGCTCCTCTTACAGAAATAGATCCTGAAGAATCCAGCCCCGCTTTACAACTTGTAGGTTACCCAGCTTACAATGATTTTCATCTTCATCAGATGAGTGTCCATCTTTAAAACCAATAGTTTCATTTGTCATGTCCACTGATAATGTAAGAACTATACTGTAGTAAGTGTGCTAAATACAATACTAAAATGCACAACTAAATAAAGACCTTAAGACCCGGTTAAATATGTGCTTAAACAATATAATAAGATTGTAAAAAGTTCATGTTAATGTTACTCACTCTTTTCTAGTATTCTACTAAATATTCCCTTCATATCTTCAAATTAATCCAGAATCATGAAGAGACCCTTAAAAATTTGAGGACACTCATGATTTAGCCTGCTGATTGCAGTCAGGGCAAAAGATCCCAAAGTGTGCTGAGGTGACAGCAGAAGGGCTTTGCTTCCTGTGCGATGTGCTTATTAACGCAGGTCAGTGGCCTGCAGGTCAGCACCTGGTCTTATCACATTTCATCGCACACTCCACTCAGACATGCTTCTTAAACCTGCTGCAGGAGAAACGTGATATTGTGGTTGAACTTGCACTAAAGTTCATCTCTAAGGTAAACGAGAAGATGAAAAATTCTGATGACTTTTAAAATCATAACTTTTCACTTATACATATAAAAAAAAACTGCAGGCCAATTAAATACAAAAAAACTGAATGACTTTACATTTACTGTTACCTCATACTCTTAATGAAAAGAAAGAAACAAAGAAAGAAAAAAAACAATCAAACAAATGAATAAATAGATAATAGGGAAATAAGAGATTAAGTAAGAGAAATCATGCAGTAATGAAGAAAAAGAAAAAAGATAAAAGAAAGAAAGAAACCAAATAACAAAAAGAATATGCATGTAAGAAAGAGAAGAGAAAGAAGACAAAAAAGAGAGAAATAAATAAAGAAAGAAAGAAAGAAAGAAAGAAGACAAATAATAAAGAGAATATTCATATAACAAAGACACAAATAGACACAGGAGAATGAAATGGAATATACTGGACATACAAGAAATAAATACATACTGTAAAAGAAGGAGAAGAAAGGAAGAAGATAAGAAAGAAAGAAATCAAATAATTGAGAAATATAAATAAAAATAAAAAAGTAAAAAACATGAAAAGAAATAAGTAAGCCAAATAAGAAACAAAGAGAATAGACATATAAAAAATAAAGAAAGAAAATAATGGGCAAATGTGAGAAAAAGATTAAGTCACAGACATGGAGAAAAAGAAAAAAAACTTCTCAGAAAAGAAAGATAAAAGAAAAGAAAGGTATAAAGAAAGACTCCCAACTCAGTGCTCTTGAGGCATAACCCCAGGTCACTGGTGTCCTACAACAGCCATATAACTCATCAGTACTTTACCACACACATACTAATGTGTATAACTGAATACTGGAATACTGTAGTTATAATTGGTGCCAGTGTCGGCGTCCCCATGAGATTTCACAGTGTAATGGTGTGATGTTAATACTGTGTGACTTGATCATGCCAAGTACATCATTTAATCCAGTAATTAGAAACTTTAAATAAAACTGATTATAACATCAGGCTTTCATGAGACACTCCTCTAGCTAATCATACAGTATATTCTGTTTTTTTCCCCCTTGTTTTGCTTTTATATCTGAATGAATGCCAAATTCTGATATATGATCCTTAAAATTATTTTTACATTTCAGTATTCATCTCCATTCAGGAAGTTTATTGTTAATAGCATTTACTGCGTTACCTAATGGACAGTCTGTGCATTTAGCCTCAGCTTGGCCTTTATGGCAGATTTGCAAAGAAAAAAAAAACATTAAAACTTATTCTGACCTAAAGCCAAGTTTGTGCTGTTAGACTTAAATCTGACATGCTAATGAGCATAGTTTGACATAACTATATTTGCTTTTAATCTTCTTATTGAGTTAGACATCCAGAATTTAAATTACCCATAAATGAGGCATAATTCAGATAAATTTTTTTTTAAATGGTTGTCATCGATCACATCCAAATTTAAACATAATTTTATCATGATAAAAGAAAGAATACTAGCTGCACGCCCCAAGAGTCTAACAGATCTGTTGTGTAATCCAAACGTATGCCAATCACAAATAATTTCATTTATTTATTGTAGCAAAGATGACCAAAGGTCAAAAATACACTTAAACTGGAAATACAACAATGTAAAGTTTGAAGAGCAAAGCTGCATAAACCCATGTTCCAGCATGAGTTTCAGTGTATAGCACAGCAGGCTCACTGTGGCCAATTAAAATAACACAACAACTCAATACACCTACTTATCTGCACATCTGGAATCGAACCACGCAAGGACTTGGGATTATTTCATAACATTTCTACAGATCAACAGATGTTGTGTCCTAAGATGAAAATGTTTTTCATAAGGCTCTAGTTCAGGCACTGGGACTTCTCAGGTTTTTGATTTTTGAATTAAACAGCACCAAGTGCATTCCACCATGGCGTAGATATAGTTACTATTGAATTATTATCTACAAAAGACCGCAGAAATTCATCATCCTGCTCGTTCAGCAAGAGCCAAAATGAATTCATTGACAGAAACATTGTCTTGTAAATGAGCTTACCTGAGATGATTATCCTGCAGCTTCAGTAATTGCTATATGATAAATGCCCAGCTGGACGCAAAGATCACACTCAAAGCCATCAATAAAAAGAAAGCAGGAGCTGGTCTTGACATTTCGTTTGGCTGATTTAAAGCCATGTGAGCCACGGAAAGTTGTTCATGTGAATGTTTCACTAGGCACAGATGAACCACAGGGGGCTAAATGTCCCATTTGGGCAGCCTGTGGTCATCTAATAAATTGCTTTTCAGTATGAAAATATGGAAATTAAAAATAAAATATGAGGAAAAAAAGCACAAAAGGTTGTGCTGCAAGTATTGCAGGTGGACATGGAAAGATGTGCACATTGGTGATTTGAGGATGTTAGCAGAAGGAGAATAGTAGTTCTCAAAATACTTATAGAAATAGTAATAGTTATTTTATTATTATTATTATTATTATTGCAATAATCTCCTTTGAACAGTTGATATTGAGGTCTGCTAGCCTTTATAACAATAAGTAATTTGTGATTTATGAGACCGGTAACTCTAAGTGAACGTCTCCTCTGTAGGTAAGTTTTGGTCTTTATGATAACCAGTTTTATCACGGTGCTTGATGGGCTTTGCAAATGCACTTGACAATACTGTTCTTGCAAGATTTGTGCCTTAAAATAACAACTGACTGTTTCTGTTGTTGTTGTTGTTACTTAATTACCTAATGTCATATAGTATGCGCGATTACACAGTTGTGAACAATATTTTTTGGTTCTATAATGTAGTAAATAAATCCAATTAAATTGTGTCCAAACTTTTGACTGGTACTGTATACTGTATGTAGTGGTTAGCACTGTCGCCTTGCACCTCCAGGGTCCGTGTTCAATTCCCAGCCAGGCTCAATTTAGGCTTGTAAGTGTATATATGTGTACACTACTGTTCAAATGTTTGGGATCACTTTCTAACTTTATGGTCGCTATTATTTCTTTCTATATTGTAAAGCAATGCAGAAGGTGTTCAAAATATGCAATTGTTGTTACATAATTACCAAATTCCATATGGTGTTATTTTAGAGTTTTTTAATTATTGATATAATTTACAACATTATTGTTGTACAATGTGGAAAATAAATCACTAAACAAAAACAAAGAAATTTGCAAGTGGTAGTGTATGTGTGTACTATACATACTGTATGTATGTATGCAGTACATGAAAATTAGAGAAAAAAAAACATAAAGAAAGAGAATAGTCAAATAAATAAGAAAGAAAGAAAATAATGGGCAAAATGCTTGACAAACTTGATATAAAAAGTAGATAAATAAATGTATGGATCAATAAATATGAAATCTATTGAAAGGGGTTTTTCAAAAGAAGGAAAAAAGGCCCATCCATAAATTGACACAGTACCCAAAAACATAGAAAGCACTAATCGTTCTCCCATAAAACAGAGCTCTACAGTGAAGCATCATATATCACGCGGCACCCTGGTAAGTGCACTGTGCCCTGTGCTCTTAATTTTTGGAAAAAGTGCACTGACCTTAAAATCCCAGTCCCAAAAGGAATCATGTCATGCATTATCTCCAGCAGAATTATCTCACATGGGTTGCACTCCTGCAGAAATCCCAGCAGCCTCTCTCACCATCCAAATGAACTGTCATTCTCTTGTCGTATTTAAGTCCAGCTGATCCTCATTCATTAATCATCTTAGCCCCACTATCCCGGACAAACCGATAAAGCGGAATCTTTTGAGGGCCAATCAAATTCATAATGACTTTCTTGCTTCCATAACATTCATTAGGCGAGCATTTAAAATCAACAAAATGGTGGCTGCTGATAATTCTTCCAAATAACGTGTTCTAGAAAGTGCATGCAGTTGTGGTGTGTGTGAATTTAACATAATGTGTTAGATGGAAATTACTTCATGCTTTAAGTAAGTAACAGACTGCTGGTGTTAGATATGGTAAACCCTCAGTGTACTTTAAAGGAACAATTATATGTTTGTGTGATTGCTCTGGGTGGATTGCTCATGTAAATTGAAAGGAAAAAAATGGTGCCCTTGGTTAGTAATGCTGGGTAGAAAAGTTATTATTAAAAAAAGTCTTTGTGGCTCAGGTTTTGTCATCTCACACTCACGATTTGATTTTAAATGAAGTATACATATTTTAGAGAATCAAAACATATAAAACATTATGCATATTTATATACAGTATATCCTCTTCTACCAGATAGATTTAACTCTGGTGACAGAAACATGAAAAGATGATTGAAATACCCTGAATAATACCATGGTGTTATACTGTTGTATAGGGTGGCCATGTTTGCATAGCATGGTGTATTATAAGAAGTAGACTTCCACATAGGTTCAGATAACATCATGACAATCGTTTCTTTCCTGTTAGCTCTAAAGTATTTCATCATTCTTCTGTAATAATAATAATAATAATAATAATTATTATTATTATTATTATTATATATTATTATTATTTTATTACCATGCTGTATACCAAGAGCCACATATATTAGCTAGATGAAAGATCATACTTTCCTTTGACACATTTCCTACCATGAAATTATCATTTCCTTTCCATTTTCAACTATGATCCTAGTAGCATTTCTTGCCCCTTTAACCATCCTCTTCTCTGTATGTGTGGGCAAAATACACTTGTCTGCTTTGAAGTAGGTTTAACACCCTGGTGTTTTAATTCTCCAGTGAAACAGGATGTCATGGAAGACCAAAACCTTGTAAATAATTCTGAAGCTTATAAGGGTACAATATAGAAGTATATGTTTTTTCCCCTGTAACAAAATCTATTAATTAGTGTGCCACTAAAATGTTATACTTTAATGATGACAGTAATTATCAAATAGCATGTGTTTTTTTCAAAGATCAATTACATCGGAATGCCATCTGCTTTACAGGGTCAAATAGACTGCTATGTGCTAGATCATATAATGATCGAGTCACACATTTAAAAAATCTAAACCATAAAACAAAATAAAAAATTAGTGGGTAAATATTCAAAGCAGGTAAAAATCATTCCCTTAAATGAAACAATGTGAATTCATGCATGCAGGGTTGGAATATACAAATTCAAGCAGATGAGATAAATTTTAAACTGCAACCTTCATCGGTTTACATCCCGCTCCATCTGCAGGTTCTGTGTAAACAACCTTCGGTGAAATCAGTCTTTTAGCGCTGGAGTGTTTGCACTTCTTGATTGGATCCTGGCCATATGTTTGCTTTTGAATATGTGCAGGTGGAGGAGGAGCAAAAATGAAACACTTGACGTGCAAACAGCAGATCACAGGCATGTGACATCATCTCTTTTAGCACCAGAAGACTTTAATCCACAAGAATAAAGTAAAAAAAAAAAGAAAGTGCTGTGAAGACCTCAGATGTGAATCTCAAAACAGTATAAATTAAGAATTCCTGTGAAATCTCTAAAAGATGTTGCACCCATAATGTGTTAATGTACTCATGAGGGAAGTCTGCTGTTTATTCATGTTTCTAAGACAGGGGCTTAAATATGGTTTTGAAGTTCTTTTGTACCTTTACTTGTTCAAAAAAGAAAATGTATATGAATACATGGCAATGACACTACACAAGCCCTTTATGAACCCTGATACACACATGTAGTCACATGCATAAATTTTGGAACAAATAATTTTTTTTTTTTGCCATTTGGCCTCTGTACACCACCCAATGAATCTGGAATTAAACACTTGAGATGTCAAGTGATATTCAGCTTTAATTCAAGGGGTTTCACAAAAGTTTGGCATTAACAATTAAGGGATTACAGCCATTTCCATGCACACAATCATTTTTCCATAAACTATTATTAAAAAGCAGTTCAACATGATGTCAATACTGTACAAAATACTGCAAAATATTACAACAGTACAGCATGCCACAAAACATAAAATCTTTACAACATACTGCACACTTTGCAACTTTATAAAGTACTGCTATTTATTATAGCTTTACAATATACTGAATATCTGTACAATGTAACAACATACTGCAAAATATTATAAATTTACAACATACTGGAAAACTTTACAATTATATAACACACTGGAGAACATTACAACTATGAAAAATACTACAAAACAATTAAATTTTACAGCATAGTGAAGAACTTAAAAGCATTCCAACAAACTGTACAGTCAGACATTATAACTTTTTAACATACGGCCAAACATTACAACTTTACAACATACTGCAAAGCATTACAACTTTACTACATACTACAAACTTTGCAACTTTATAAAGTATTGCAATCTTTGAAAATGTATGAAGTATTGCTGAACATTACAACTTTACAACATATTAGAAAAAAGTAAAATTTCATAACACATCGCAAACCTTTTCAACTTTCCATCACACATTATGTGGAGATCCTCAGTTATCCAGATCAAATCTTAAGATGTTTTACTTCTCATTCTAACTAACTTGCTTGAAGTGGCAAGCATATAAACTCTGTACACTCATTGAAATGTTGGAATCTTATGATGGTTGTCTGTGGGTTATTGTGGGCAAGCTTGTGTCAGAATGTTGCTGGATTTACAATGTACAAGGTGCTATGTTTGTTGAAAATCCTCCTGAGTTTTTCAAATACTCCAGCAACATATGGAATGACAAGGTTTTTCTGTTTGTTGTTCTTTTCTTCTCTGTCAGTTCTGGAAGAACTCCTACTGGATCTTTTTGTGGATTTGATGAAAGCCCAGTTTGAATCACCACAGGTTTTGAGTAATTCCTTGAAGTGTTTATGTTCCTTTTCTTTTCCTTCTGTCTTTTATAGGCACATTCTCAGCCCGGTTGTATAGGGTGGTTGAGATTCAAAGAGTAAATATTGATCTTTGTGTGTGGGGCGGATGCACAATTCACAAAGGCCAGACAATTCCATGTAACATCCTCTTGTGTGAACTTGATGTTGCTCTCCATACCATTGATGTGTAATATGAAGGCCTCTACCTCCTGTGTTTTAATTTTGTGGCTGAATATAAAAAAGTGGCTGGGTATAATTCTTATGGAAAAGCTCATGGCTTTGCATATTTCATGTCCCATGCGGAGATTAACTACAGGATTTCTATGCCTTCTACTAAGCCAGTTACAGTAATTGCAGCTGGTGAAGGTTTTTGAGATGAAAAGTGAAGCATCTTCAAGAACATCAAGCAAGTCTGTGCAGCACATTTTTGCATTTATAATTACACTGCAAAAGATTGCAACTTTATAATATACTACAAAATATTTACAGCAAATAGGAAAATTGTACAATATCTTGCAAAATGTTTTATGAGCTATTATGAATTTATAGCTATATTCTATAAATATATATGCAAATGAAATAACCAGATGTAACAGATCATGTAAGCAACTGAGGTAACCGGGAAAATTTGAATTAACTTGCTGTTTTGCTCTTTAAGTTGGAATCATTCCTAACAGGCATTATTAACAGAAACAGGCTTTTGTATTTATGTATGTATTTATTTATTTATTTGTTTGTTTGTTTAATTAAAATTTTAGTTCAATTCAATTAAATTTTTATTTGTATAGCGCTTTTAACAATTGGCATTGTCCCAAAGCAGCTTTACACAATCAATAAAATTATTTAAGTTTGTATGGAATTTGAATGTGTATGAATCAAAATGGTCAGATAGTCCCTGGTGAGCAAGCCGAGGG
>JAOVVA010000001.1:15904716-15918646 GCA_028565275.1 Leiocassis micropogon
AGAGGACATGAAGTTAGTTGGTGTGAGAGAAGAGGATGCAGAGGATAGGGTTAGGTGGAGGCAGATGATTCGCTGTGAAGAGTCAAAAGACTGAACAGATGTATAATTAACACATCATTTGACACAACAGTCTTACAACATAAGGTGAATCAATGTACAGTATATGTATTTAAATAACACACTGTTTACGGTACAGTAACTTTGTGCATCCTATCCTTTCACATGAGTCCTTTCTTACTTTTTTTTTTATTATTATTTGTTATCTTGTAATGCTGGCAATTACACTCAGGTAGGCTGTCAAAAAAAAAAACCCCTCTCCAACAGATTAGCTAATTAAATTCTTAGTACAATGCTTTTTTTTCTTGGTGCCCTGGTGAGACCTTAGCAAACTTCTTAGATTTGCTGGGATTTTTTTTCTTCTTCTTTACTTCTGCCTTAAAGGCACATGGGCAGAAAAGTCAATAAGACATAGAGCTATTCTGTATTCTGTACTAATTCTTATTAATTGTGGTGTGCTTCCTCTGAAAGGAAGAAACTGTATCAACTCCATGCCATTTACTTCTTATAAGGACAATGAAATTATGTGTTAATGTTTTTCAGTAGGTGTTTTTCAATAGGAAAGTTGTCAAAATAATAGGCCATATTATTTGCCCTAAATTAACCAATGAACCTATATGGTTTGGCACACATTAATTAAATTACCGATATCTTCTAAATGCAAGGTCCGATTTAAACAAAACTTTGTCAGGAGTGATACCTGGGAGCACATTTGGAGGATTTATCCCAAGTTAAGTTTTATTTAGTCTCTAGGGGGCGCTTGAACTAAAAATTAATTTAAAAATCATGGATCCACACTTGTTTGGCAGAGGAAGTTATTATAATTTGGTGCGCTTCCTTCTAGTAGAATATTGCACATTGGCTGAAATGTGAATTGGAATAATCAACAACTTTGGCTGCCAACAGCCAGTCAAATTTTGTCAGCTTATTTGCCATATATAATTGCTATAATTGCCATAAGGAATAATCAATCATCATGAAACGGTGCACACATGCATGGCATCAACAGGGAACATAAGAAAAACAACAATAACAAAAACTTGTCCAAATTTAGATTTGGGCTTACAAATTGTGAATTATTTTAGATGGGATTAAAAAAAATATATATCTGCTTAAATAACTGAGAGCTCATGCATCTTCTCTTACCATTGCACAAAATGCAGGTATAATATCCATATGCAATATAACACAAAAACCTCACTGAAACTCCTTCTAGACCATAAACCAATTTTTTATTAAATTTGGTGGGTAACATCTACAGACCACTCTGACAAAAAGCTATCAAAAGACCAAAAGCCAAGCCTTTTGTCTGATGGAGTCCAAATTACTTTAAACATGTGGCCTGAATCATGTGAATGCAAAGTTTTCACAAACCTTGGATTTCTTAATTGAAAGATGACACCCAAAATTATGCAAATGTAATCTGTAAGGCGTAACTAAAAGGGAAAATAGTAATAAAGTTTGTACAAATCCCAGTTTGCACAAATAGTGAATTCTACAGTATTTCTTATAGTATAGCTATTTCATAACATGTTTTAAAACTAAACTTGACGTGTTAAATCTGTTTTACTGAATGCTGTGAATTGATTTGCACTGTGGTTTCCACACGCTTAATGAGCTTTATTTTAGGTGTGCAAAGATTTAAGAGATTTTATATTTAGTATGTCTGGTTTAGGACACGATATATTTCAAGAGTTTACTACAATAGGAAACTCAATAACCCTTAAAATGTGTATAGCTGTGTGTGTGTGTGTGTGTGTGTGTGTGTGTGTATGTGTTTTATAGACTAATCATTACCAAATGTGGTGTGTCACCTCCAAGGCTGTCTAAAAAGAAACTGTCTCAATTACAAAAGCGTTTACAGCTTGTGAAGAAAACTAAGCCATGTGGAAATTTCTACCAGTAGGTGCTATATACCTATGCTATTAGGGCCTCACTGCATGTGCCTACAGTATATATTTATTGAGCTTTGGTTATAGAAATGCTGTGTTAAGTTGGTGGCAAACTAATTAATAAAAAAAAAAGTAAACTAACAAACAAACAAAAACAAACAAACAAAAAAAAATTACAGGCATGGCCAAAAGTTATGAGAATGACACATATTAATTGTCACATAGTCAGATGCTTCAATGTTTTAGATGTTCTTGTCAGGTGATACTAAATTCTAATAACAAACATTTTAAGTATCAAAGGCTTTTATTGACAATTACCTAAATTAAGGTTAGGTCCATTTACATTAAGTCTATTCTTCATTTTATCATGGCTGTGTTCTTAGGCAAAATTGTGAGTGAGCCCACTCCCCTGCCTGAGAAGCAACCTCACACACGAATAAGCTCAGGATGCTTTACTGTTGGCATAACACAGGACTGATAAAAGCACTCACCTTTTGTTTCTTGGACAAGCTTTTTTTCCGGATGCCCCAACCAATTGGAAAGTGGATTCATCACAGAAAATGACTTTACCCTAGTCCTCAGCAGTCCAAACCTTTTCCTGAATAACAGTCTATCCCTCATTTTATAAGACCTCATTTTATAAGACTGCACATTCACAGGCACATTGACACACTACAGGCAATTTGGGAAAGGCAGTTAGTCTAATTTGCATGTCTTTGGACTGTGGGAGGAAACCAGAGAACTCAAAGAAAGCCCACCAAGCACGGGGGAGAACATGCAAACTCCAAGACTTACTGTTAATGTCTTAATTTTATTTATGAGTAATAGCAAAACACACAGATTACAGACCAAAACAAATATGCTTTTTTTGTCTTGACCTTATTGTAACTTGAAACTTAAACTGAACAGGTCTTTGAGAGTAGTTTAAAATATATTTCAAGGGTAAAGAAGATGGGAACTGCTTGTCAGGTACAGTATATGGACCATTTTATTGTAAACAGAAAATACGTTGTAGCTGTAACAAATAAGGTTTTGCAAAGTTGGATTGTTGATTGGATCGCATTTTATAAATTGGGAGAGATTTTACATACTGTAAGTACAAAAGTACAAATACAGTATTCTTTTTCAATAAAACAAACAGTGGTTTAAGTTAGTAAATTCTTTCAGTGTAACAGATCTGCAAAGCTTAAACATTCTTTTTTTCTCTGACTGATTACATACACTTTCATCAAGTTTAAAATCATATTTAATATATGATATTTATCATATCGTATTTTAATTAAAATCCAAAAGAACTTGTAAACCATAACAATGTGCATAACATAGTTGATGGTCAATTAATATATTCAATGACAATGCGCCATTATAGATAAAATATTTAAAAACATGAGAGAATGCTTACCATAGTGTGCTTAAAATGAACAGAAGCATGAGATCATGAGCGGGTCATTGGGCATTCAGATAAATCTTATTGGAGTTATACTGTAGGACGGAGTTCTGTTAGTAATTTAGAATTTTTCTACACAGTAATACATTAAATAATTTTAATATATTAAAGAGAAGGTTCATTTATAATATTTTAGTATTTAGAGTTTTTAATTAAATTATAAATAGTTGTTAACCCTAATGGTTTTTAAGTCATTGTCATATTTTTAACCAAGAAACCCACAACTGCAAAAGTGGACATGGCAAAAATGGTCTGGCAACATTATAACAATTCTCAAGCTAAGTGAAGCATAGGATCTACATAATGTTTGTGTGGTATTGTAACAAGCTTTCCCTTTATAGGTAAAAGATGATATTTTTAAAGAAAATATTAAAGAAAATGTACCCCGAATTATGAAATGACTCTGGTCTTTCCAACTCACATTTTAATCAAATGATTATGATTAGTTGTTCCCTCTTGAGACCTGAATGTCATCATATGATGACATGACATTTTTTCCCAACTACACTGTCTACATATTTTTGTATGATCTTCATATGAGGGCTGTTACGTTTAATTATTTTGCTAGACTTGTTCCTGTTTGAAGACAATGATTAAGTTCATAGTTATCATCTGCTGAACATCACAAATTCAAATTTTGTAAATGAATCACTGACTAACATTTAAGCATCCAATCATGAGATAAATCTTGACATGTATAAAAAAAAAAAGAAAATGGTATAATAGATATGTTATTGTACAGTAGGTACGTTGAAAAAAAAACTTGGAGGCACTAGAAATCAATAACCAAATGAATCACGCCGCAGACAGCGGAATAATGCAGCTGTGGATGAATGCCTTTGGGATCTCTACTAAACGCAGCAATTTACTTTGATCAGCAGGAGAAGTTATAAGACTCATCTCCAAGGGATTCATCACGTATATATTCATGATAAGTGCTTGCTGCAGAGCTGCTGGAATGTAAGTAACATAATGGATTAGGACAACTAGGAGAACCAAGAAGCTGTCTCTGGTGTACTGTATATCACTAAATATGTTTAAAATAACAGTTTTGAGTTTCACTATTATAAAAAAAAATACAAGATAAAAAAAACTTATTGAATAGAAGGTGGTATGGAGGCTATGTGGTTGGCACTGTCGCCTTGCACCTCCAGGGTCTGGGTTTGATTCCTGTGTCTGTGTGCATGGAGTATGCATGTTCTCCCAGTAATTGGTAAGTTTCCTCCAGGTACTCTGGGTTCCTCCCGCAGTCCGAAGACATGCAGATTATGCAAACTGGCGTTCCCAAATTGCCCGTAGTATGTAAATCAACGTATGAGTGTGTGTATATGTGTATGTGCTGGTTTCTCAGCAATAGATTAGCACCCCATCCAGGGTGTACCCGCCTCGTGCCCTAAGTCTCCTGGGATTGGCTCCAGGCCCCTGTGACTCTGTATACAGGATAAACCAGTATACAGTAGGTGATGAGTGAGTGATGTATGGTTCAATCCAGCAGAATGAAATACTTAAATTGTTCAGGATTTAAATTAGTCCTTAATTTAAATTAGTCCTTAAATTAAATTTCCTTTCTTCCTTCCTTCCATATATACATCTGTCCACCTTCTTATCCTTCTTTAATGAACTTTATATAAATCCTCTTTTTAAGCAAAAAGAGTCATGTTTGGCTTTGACATCTTTGGAAGCTCTCATTGTCCAAGAAATTTTAATGTGTGGTTACAAAAAAAAATAAAAAAATAATCAGCCTTAGGGTAATTTGACGTGGCCTGATGTGAAACACTGCTATTGTTAAGCCTGAAGTTAATTATTTTCCAATAAAAACATGCCCTGAAGCTTCTATTCTTCTTATACTACAGCATTGTGGCAATGATTCCAATTTTCTATTCATTACACAGTGCTGCATCACAGTTTTTCATCCATTTAAAGTCACATTAAATGTTGTGAAATTTCCAGACATGTGACCTTTTTTGAAGTGGAGATTTTTATTTTCCAAAAAAGACCCGAACAATGCAGCATTTGAAGTTGCTGCAAAAGTACAGCAACACTGTTACCAGTGAGGGGGTGTTTTTTTGTGCTCTTTGCATGGAATATGATGTTAACATTAATGCAGGTTTTAAACCAGATGCACACACAAAGCACAATTTCACGCTTCAAGCCTTTTTTGCCAGAAGTGGCATGCTGCTAGAAGTGTGTACAGAATATACTCCTGCAATGTTTCCAACCCGTTGCTTTTGTAAAACGAAAATCACAAAGGAGTCACAGCAATGTTCCACTTTGCTGACCTGGTATTAAACAAGCTTTAGTAATTGCTTGTTAGCTAAACATGCTGTTTAACAATGACAAGAGCTTGGGTTTGACCAAACAGCAACATTCAGTTAGGCAAGTGTGCAGCACCTTACATAAGTATTCACCCCTCCTGAACCTTTCCATGTTCTGTAGTGTTACAACCTAGGATTAAAATGGGTTTAAATGGTAATGTACTGTATGTCATGGGTCTACCTATAAATAACCTAATGAAGTTGGAGGAAATATTCATTTGGTTTACTATTAAAAACATGAAAAAGTATTTACTCTATGGCTGTGAAAACGCTGAATTACAGTAGTTCTGTAAAACCATATTGTAATTAATGAGCACAGAAAACAAACAATTACTGTATGGTATTACAGTTTCAGGCAATTGTCATAAATAGCTACATAAGCAGAAGCATGAAATTTATTTTAGCATAAGAAGAAGACAAGAACTATAAAATTATTACAACATCATCAGCGTCTAAGTAAAAGCCTTTAAAATGTCAGGCAGTAAATGTAAATATTTGTTTCCACCAAGTTCCTAATTAATCTTGTTTGACAAGCAACGACATGTCATGTGAGACTGATATCAGAAATACACTGAGCTACAAAGTCAGTTATCATAATGTTTTAACATGAGTCAGTCAGTAAAATCTAATAACAATTTTTATATCAATTTTGAAAATCCATTCAACTCATCAAATTCATGTGCCTATGACAGATGTATAGATACACAGAATAGAATGGCATGTTCTACCATCCCCAGCCTCTCAGAAACATGATCCATTATAAATTATTATGATGATGATGATGATGATGATGATTATTATATCCATTATCCATCAACATAATGAAAGTAATGCAATTTAGATATGAAAAATGTCTGTCATATATTTCCAGTGTCATATATTTGCTTGACAGAAAATATCAAAAAGATTTATGCTTCACAACATTTAGTGGCTTTATTTATCTGTCTCTTACTTTAAACTTGACTAGATAATAGATTAAAAAAAAAAAATTAAAAAAAAAAATTAATTGCATGAAGTTGTTGTCAGTGGTGGCCCAGACGGTTGACGCTCTGGGTTTCAGATTGGAAGATCAGGGGTTCGAGCCTCGACACTGCTGGGTGGCCACTATTGGGCCTTTGGGTGGGTTGTGGCAGGAAGGGCATCTGGTGTAAATCCTTGAATGAGAAAGGCCCAAAGGAAAAAAATATATAAAGCTGCGGTATAAAAAGAAAAAAAAAGTTAACTACAGTATAATTTAAAATAATTCCCATCCTTAATGGTAAAAGGTTTGGTAGATTATATGACACAATTGTACAACTGTTTAAATTGTCTGACATTTTGCAGTACCTGAGTTAAGAACCTGTTATACTGGCTGATAAATACTAGATGGAGATATTCTTCTCACTGTGGAGAAAGAAAACGAAAGCAATTTATAGGCACAAATACTCTTTTTACTGTGAATAGTAGCGTTGCACACTTCAAACTGAAACACTGAGTTGGTATACTTATGGTGAATATAGTGTACAGTATTTATATTTATGGCATGCCTACTCTGTGTATGTTTTAAGTTAGAACTTAATGCTATGCATCATTTGATGCAACCGTTAATCTTCCAGTCGTACATAAACTCGTAAACAATAAAACCTGCATTCTGCTTGTGCTTGGGCTTTGCTAAAAGATAAGGTATTGAAGAAGAAAATGATCTGGATGTAAGAAGTTCAGTTGTGAGGGTTTTACTCCTCCTAAATGACCACAGGACCTTTAGCACAGCACTGAATTTCTGTTTAGAGTGCGTTCATGTGCTGTTCGAGCAGAGGGAAATAGACGATGTAATGACTGATTCTATTACGGCTGTGCGGAATTGAGCCAGCAGAGCCTGTGACAGGCTAAATTTATGAAGCTGTCGCAGGAAGTGCATGCACTGTTGGGCCTTCCTTGTAATTGTGTGTTCCATATGGATGATGGTTCCAAAGAATTACATGACGAGGCATTTTTGTAAAGTTACATAGCGCAGAACATTTTTTTGGAGGTGCTGTCCATCTTTACAAAAGTGGGACTGCAGGTAAAGATAAAGGAAATGAGACATCACATCAAATTTACAAGGAAGCATTTTTATGATTTTATAGAGCAACAGAGAAGTGCTTAACACAGACTACCAATGAAAATCACAACCTACATGCAGTTTTATTTATTACTACATTCTTTTAGTACTTCGCCTCTTTGAATTTATCGCATAATAAATTAAAATGTGTTTTGGGAGTTTGAGCATATCACTTTCTTTAGTGAATTTATAGGTATGATAGAAGCTCCAAGCAAAATCTATAGATAATAAATGTATTCAACAAATAATATTTTTTAAAAAGTATATGTGAATTTTGTAAAACTTTAAGACCGTTAATTAACATTTATGAAAGAAAAAGAAAAAGAGTCTCCAGAATCAGTGTTTGGTAACAGTCAGAGTTGGGGTAATTTTATTGTTATTTTGAATGTTTTTCAGCTACTGGAAAATCTTTAGAATGTATGACTTTTTCAGTAACATGACTGAAAAAAAAACTGTTACTATTATTATTATTATTATTTAGTTGTTTGTTTGTTTGTTTTACTATGTTCAAGAGAAGGAAGAGGCTAAGGGGGAAGAAACATCTATAAGAAAAATAATGTAATTATGAACAAGTAAAAAGGGCAACGTGTCATTATTTTAATTGTATTAACTGGCAAATTGCTTTGAACTGAGAGGAACAGGACATTTCAAGAAAGCACATTGTTATTTGAAAAAAAAGTCAACATTAATTTGGTAATACAGGATATTTCAAAATTCTTCATATATATATATATGTTACAGCCCTATTTCGAAATGGATTAAATTCATTCTTTTTCTCAAAATTCTACTATCAATAGCCCAAAATGACAACATGAAATAAGTTTGTTTGAAATTTATGCAAATATATAAAAAAATAAAAAAATAAAATAATCTGATGTACAGTACATACAGTAGGGCAAAAAAGTTTTTAGTCAGCCACCAATTGTGCAAGTTCTACCACTGAAAAAGAGAAGAGAGGCCTGTAATTTTTTATCATAAGTATACCTCAACTATGAGAGACAAAATAAGGGGAAAAAATCCAGAAAATCACATTGTAGGATATTTGAAGAGTTTATTTGCAAATTATGGTGGAAGATTAACTGGGAGAACTTGCACAATTGGTGGTTGACCAAATACTTTTTTGCCCCACTGTAAGTATTCACAGTCTTTGCCATAACACTCAAAATTGAGCTCAGGTGCATCCTCTTTCCACTGATCATCCTTGAGGTTTCTACAACTTTATTGGAGTTCACATGTGGTAAATTCAGTTGATTGGACATTGTTTCAAAAGAAACACACCTGTCTATATAAGGTCCCACAGTTAACAATGCGTGTCAGAGCACAAACTAAGCCGTAAAGTCCAAGGAATTGTCTGTAGACCTCTCAGACAGGATTGTATTGAGGCACAGCTCTGGGGAAGGGTAGGAAAAGTTCTGCAGCATTAAAGGTCCAGGTGAGCACAGTGGACAGAAATTTGGAACTGTCAGTACTCTTCCTAGAGCGAGCCGCCCGGCCAAAGTGAGCAACTTGGGGTGAAGGTCCTTAGTCAGGGAGATGACAGAAGAACAACCATCTCTGCATCACTCCACCAATTAGCCCTGCATGGTAGAATGGCCAGACAGAAGCCACTCCTCAGTAAAAGACACATGACAGGCGTCTGGAGTTTGCCAAAAGGCACCTGAAAGACTCTCAGACCATGAGAAACATTTTTTTGTTGTTGTTGAAGCACCTTTGGCAATTACCTTCAATTGCAGCCTTAAGTCGTCTTCTCCTCGAAGGTTCTTCTTCTCGAAGGTTCTTCTCTCTCCACAGAGAAACACTTGAGCTCTTTCAGCCTAACCATAGGGTTCTTGGTCACCTCCCTGACTTAGGCCCTTCTCCCAATACTGTATCGCTAACTTTGGCCAGATGGCCCACTCTAGGAAGAGTCCTGGTGGTTCCTAACTTCTTCAATTTATCGATGATGGCCACTGTGCTTATTTGGACCTTCAATGTTGCTTGCCTAGGTGTGTGGCTTCCCTGGTTCTGAGGCTACCTCCCCAGCACACTACCGCATATACTGTCAATGACTAAATGCTTTTTGCAGATGTTAAAAAAGCAAACAGCTGGTTCTGACCTTTTATTGTCTAGACAGTCATTGTTGACTGTCCAGTCCAGTTTGTTGTCTAGCCGCAGTCCAAGGCATTTGTATGATAGGGATAAAAAATACTTTCTTAAACAAAATTTACGACACACCTAGTGTTACGTATGTATGTAATTACATTCTTAAAGACTATACTTCATACATTAGAAAATTTCACGATATAATTGGCACACAGTGTAATACATCAGCTCGATATTAAGTTGCACATTACTTATTAGTTATTAGTAGAATACTTTTTTAAATATCCTTCAGCATCTCATAATACTGCAGTAAATACCGCAACATGACTAAGTTAATGAATACTGCAATGTGGAATTGCTAATTCCCTGGTTCAAACAAAATAAGTGACAGATCCTCCCCCTAACATGTCATCTAAATAAATAATTAAATAAGCGATCAGTCAATGCTGTTATCAGCGGGGGCTTCGTTTGTTACTTTTCAAATTATTCGACTTCAAACGTATGCCTGGAAACAAGTTTGGCAAAGCCTCTTCACACATCCTGATAAGACAGGGAATCTAATCACTTTTGGAGAGTGATAAGAAAAACTGTCATTGCAAGTTAAACTGATTGAGTGAGGCGCAGCCTCGAAAAACATAGTTCATTTTAAGCCAAAGAGCTTATTTATTACAAAGTACAAAAATAAACCTTTCTTTGATCTGAGTCCCGAGTAGACAGAAATTCAAATCCAATGCTGCTACGGAATCAATAACACTATTTGTTTTAAATAATTGTAATTATAATATTGTCAGCAATTAAACACTTGCTGGCCACTGATGCAAACAAATTAATGTAATAAATAAGCGTGTTAGTAAATATGTTACAAATATTATATATACAGTATATATATATATATAGAACATATATATTTACATTTAAATTTTAATAAATTTTTTTATGAAAATCTTTTCCTTATATACACTGCTATTTTACCGTGATTACACATTCATATTCATTATAGAATGACAGAAATTGTATGTGTGTGTGTATATATAGTTATAAAAATTTATTATCAAACATTGAGTATTAATAGAAGTTCTTCCACAACACAAGCCACTACAATCAAGGATCAGATACTTTAGTTTTCCTTATTTAAAGATATAAATTATTAAAACTAGCAAAATTATCTGCCAATAAAACAAAATAAAGTGTACTGTATGCTTAAAAATTTATACTATATATATTTGGAAATTTAAACTTAAAAATCTAACATTTAATTTGTTGTAATCTTAGATTTCTTTTTTTTTGTTTTGCTGTTTAAATAAAACAACATTTTTAATATTATTATGGGCAAATGAACCTCTAAAATAGTCAGAGATTCAACAAGGTGCCAGAAACATTCCTTTGAGATTTTGGTCCATACTGACATGATAGCATCACAGAATTGCTGCAGATTTGTCGGCTACACATTCATGATGCACATCTTCCATTCCACCACATACCAAAAATGCTCTGTTGAACATAAAAGCTGGTGACTGTGGAGGGCATTTGAGTACAGTGAACTCGTTGTCATGTTCAAGAAACCAGTTTGTGATATGTCATGCAATCCTGTGGTCATGAAGGAATAGACATGGTCAGCAACAGCATTCAAGTAGGCTGTGGACTTAAACAATGCTTAATCGTTACTAAAGGGCCCAAAGTATGCCCTGAAAATATCCCCCACACCAATACACCACCACTACCACCAGGGGCAGCAACAGCCTGAACCATTGATACAAGGCAGGATGGAGCTATCCAAATTCTGTGCCTATCCTCTAAATGTCCCAGTAGAAATTGAGACTCATCTGACCTGGCAATATTTTTCTTTTCTTGACCGGCCAAAGCGAATTGTAGCCTCAGCTTATTGTTCTTAGATGACAGGAGTGTCACTTCTGCTGTGAGATGTGGTCTTCTGCTGTTGTATTCCATTTACTTAAGGTTTGATGTATTGTGTATTCAGAGATGCTCTTCGGCATACCTTGGTTTTAACAAGGTGTTATTTGAGTTAGTGTTCCGTTTCTATCAGCTCAAACCAGCTTGGCCATTCTCCTCTGAGCTTTGACATAAACAAGGTATTTTTGCCCATAGAACTGCCACTCATTGAATATTTTCTCTTTTTAAGACCATTTTATGTAAACTCTAAAGTGTGTGAAAATCAAATCCCAGCAGGTCAGCAGTTTTGGAAATTCTTGGATTAGTCCATCTGGCACCAACAACCATGCCATGTTTAAAGCCACCTTCCTTCACATTTTTGATGTCTTGATCATGGCTAAAGGCATTGAGATGCTGCCATGTGATTGGCTGATTAGCTGTTTGGTAATAACAGTTGAACAGGTGTGCCTAATAAAGTATCTGTTGAGTGTAGAATTGATTGAATTCCCTTTGCATTTATGATATCTTAAAGGTTATTCTGACACTCTAGTTTGTTATTTAGGGGAATCTGGATAAAGTGTTTTTTTGTTTTTTTTTGCATCTTTACTTTACTTTATGTTTTTGCAAATTCTCATACGACTGCACACGACTCCCAGCAACATTTCACAAACACGAACAGCTCATGGTCTTCAGGGAACATCATTTTGCGCGTTGCCCTTCTGTTCCGTCACACAGATGGTGATAAACTTCGGACATTTGCGTGCACAGAGCTTGAAACCTACATAATGAAAAATGATTGCATCTTTGTTTGAGACATAAATTCTTCCTGCACTAGAATGAGCAATTATTGCCGCACATTTGTCCTCATTTTTTACCGCACTCTGCAAGATGCTTTTTCAAATGCTCACACATAATGTAGTGGGAAAATCTGCACTGAAGCAAATCGCCACCTTTTTTATAGCCGTATATCAACACAAGTGATTCATTTTGATTCCAGTCACAGTAACAACAAGCTTTCAGTGAAATGCCAACAAGCCAGCTAGTATCGGCACATTGGGATTGACAGTGGAAAGCTGTGTCGCTGGAAGATGACAAACAATTTTTTGATTAACAACTTCTTAAACCACAATTTTCAAAAAACAGCAGCTTGGAGAGTTGTTTCGGCAGTAAGGTAGAGTTGTGGTCAGAGATTGACATACAGTACATGCAGTACACTGCATTTTTGTTTCTGGTCCTTTTTGGAGCAGAATGATTGTGCAACATAGGAGGAATATTGCAGGAATTTGATCATTTGGTAATTTATTATTTTTTTTTTTTCTAAAATTAGCATAGGAAACAAATAAAAAATACAACACGTAATTGTCCAGGAAGGTTTAACATTAGCAGTCACTTTTGGATATTGGACTACTCTTCTAGGCGGCATTGGTAGGGTTCAAATTAATTCATTGGTATACTGGCAAGGACCGAACTTTAAAGCATATTTGACAAATTTTGATTTGGTTTAGGGTCCAAAAGCTTAAAATTAGGCCTCTTTTATGCATTCTTCAACCAGCAGGACCCTGCTATTTGTTTCACCCATCTAGCTGATGATTTGAGGTTATGCTTATTTCATCCTCTTGAATAATGCACCAGTTTCGCTGACAGCAAAACATCCACAAAGCATGATTTTTTCAAAATCATGCCTAAGAGTTTCAATACAATACAGTGTTCTTGGGGTTAAATGCCTCACATGTTTCTTTGTCCATGTGGTCATCTTCAAGCTTTACTCGAGGTAGAAGGTTTTGATTTTGGAGCAGAGGCTTCCTTCATGGCCAGCAGCCTTTAAGTCCATGGTAACGGAAAACACTCTGGACTGTAGAAAGTGACACCGCTGTTCCAGCAGCTTAAAATTCATGGACAGGTTGAGGGTGACAATTTGGGTGTTTTTCTAGAACTGGGTAGAGTGGCTACACCTTCTAATAACTTGTAATTACATATAATTATTTGACCTGATCTTTGACCCTTGGAATCTGAAGCTTGGAATCCAAGAGACATTGCTAGCTTAAATCTACCGTCCCTTTTCTCAGATCTGTACTGAGCTCCTTGAACTGATGCTCATATACTCAGCAAAAAAAGAAACGTCCTCTGACTTTCAACTGTTTTTACTTTCAGTAAACTTAATGTGTAA
>JAOVVA010000001.1:15950439-15960995 GCA_028565275.1 Leiocassis micropogon
TGAAATTTGAAACTTCTACTTCATTGCATTCTGTTTTTATTCACAATTTGTACAGTGTCCCAACTTTTTTGGAATCGGGTTTGTATTTATGAGGATAGATTTGGGATTTAGGGAATGTCAATTAGCCTAACCTGCATGTCTTTGGACTGTGGGAGGAAACCGGATCTGGAGGAAACCCACCAAGGACGGTGAGAACCCGGACCCTGAAGGTACAAGGCGATAGTGCTAGCAACTACCCTACCTTGCCACCAGATAGATAGATAGATAGACAGACATATATACATAGTGTGGCATGGGCGGGGCGGCGGCTGACGACCAGCATGCCTTGCGGGGGGTTCTATGTGTTCACCCTGTTGGGGAAGGGTGTTTGGGTTAGTGGCTTCAGCCCTGTTGTGTGTGGAGGTGTGTGTGATACAATATTATCAGGAATAGTATCAAAGAGTACAAAAAATAATAAATTACTCACCTACTGCACCAAAGCAGATTATCCCTATTACTCATACCAAACTAAAGCCTTATAGAAATCCTTGCTACAGATTCATCACCACAAATTTTTGCTTCATTTTGCCCTCCCCATTTTCATACTGACTACAGCGCTTTAGTTTTAGACTGTTAATATTGGATTAGCATATATATTAAGTCCTCCAGGATAACCACTCACCTTGTCACATGTCCCGGCAGCACCCAATATTTAAGACTAAACAACAGAGGATAAAAGCGGGTGTATTAAAAGGACTACAGAGTGTAGTTAATGAAGTCGCGAACACACGGTGTTATCTTCAGTAGGGACTAGATAATTGGTGTTTCTCTTTGCCTTGCATAACAACTAGCCATTTGTTTGCTTAGCAATAGGGAGAAGGAAATGCAGGAGCTGCTGAGACACCTGATAAATTCTGCTTCTTTGATTTCCTATCTCGCTGAGCCAGGCGAAGGACGGGAGGGAGATGGAGAACGAGCTTTGACTGAATGTGGGGGTGCCTACGACTGTTTATTTGTACAGTGCATGATTAAAGAATAGGGACTATGTAGTAAGTAAAAATTGTATGTTATAAGACAGATTTGGTAAGAAAGTATTATTTTTAATCCAGAAAGAAGAAGCTAACTTGTTTCTATGCTGCACCTCAGAGAAAAAAAATAGGCTGCTAAATTTCAATTTATAATGAATTAAATCTTAAATAAATAAATAACTAAATATATTAAAAATGAAATAATGATGATAGTAATAATAATATAATATCTTGTGATTTAAATGAATCTTCTGATTGTAAATAATTAAGTAACACTTCCTCAATTAGAAATTTTGAAATTAATCAAGTCATCATTTCCATGGTTAAAGCAATAATAATAATAATAATAATAATAATAATAATAATAATCAGAACATTGATATATTACTAGTTCTCCTAAACAACAGCAAATAGGGCATCAGTCATGCAGATGGTACAAAGCATCAGTGCAACAATATTTAGGCTACGCTCATAACAGCCAAATCAAATACATCAGTTCATTAATTGCACAAAATAATATAATGAAATGATAACAAAATAAAATCATTGCAACCATGCAACATCTCTTATGCACTTGTTTAGACAACTTGGAAATCTGAACTCATTAATTATGGAAGCCTACAGTCTGTCTATCTATAGTCCAATGACCAGTTCCTTGGGTTTCATATTGTCTCAAATATTTTCTTAAAAAAATTACAAAAGACAGAATTCCCTAAAAAAATGGCTAGCAAATGTAATAGTTGACAAGTCTACTAATATACTTAAGCAATATCACCTAAGAGGGTGTGCTTTTTTTAATGAATATTAGAATGGCAGGCACAAAGTCACAAATTCTGAGTACTAAAGATATCACAGCTGTGCTGATATTCAGTACAACAGCTCAACCACGAGTGTGATATTGCTGATTGATTTTGCCCCGCCAACACACATCTGCAACTGGCTGATACTTTTTTTCAGAAAAAGTACATGCTTTGTGTAATTTGTAGGCTACTGCTACCAGTATTATGTAGTCAGAAGGTCAGGATAATAAACCATGCATCTGGTGGACAGTCCTTTATATCTTGCAAGTTCCATTGCAGCTTCTAGCTCATCTTACTAACTGGTCTGGAGTTGAATTCCAAATAGTGTACAAGCTACTTTGCTATTTAGGGTATAGAATCTCTTGGTCCAGTAGTAGTAGTAATAAGAGGTTAATGCTTTTAGAACACCTGTGAAGAAACAGAGTGAAACATACAGTAGAGTTAAACATTCCAGTCTTGCTATGCACGATCACCACTTATGGAATACCACTCATTCAATCAGATTATTCAGTCATAACTAATAGCAAATGCAGCTTTCAATAAGTAGCTGTAATTACTATCTTGGCTAGTGTAATCAATAGGGTACTACTCAAACATACCAAAAAGCTATTTCTTTTTCCTTATAGTTCATAAACTAATATTCCCCATCACTGAAATATTACAGTCAGACTGGCTGTGAGATTTACCTGTTATTTACATCACATTGTTTTGATAGATTTCAGAACCAGGCCATTATGGTGACTCAGGGACTGTCAGTAATGTCCAATTACACCAATGGCTTTATGACTATCGAGGAATCTGACAAGCACACAAAGTCAGGTCTATTGGAGGTTGTTCTTGGGAGATAATAAAGGTGTCATTTAGCATAGTGCCGGGATGTTGCTTAGCTCCATTATTGATAGTCACTACAGATAGAGTCCAGGCATTGCTATGTAATTACACATGGGGCTGATATTTTAGGTATTTGCACCCATCATTACTGTGACACTGCCAGTGCTATTTGCACAGGAAAAGATTAGATCTGGCTTGGTTTATTTATTCAGAGATGTAATAATCTATGTGGTTAGGAGAAAAAATGACAGGCTGGTCACATCTAGTAGGTTTGTAACCTATAATCTTATTAAATGGTAATATTTACATAACATCTAGACACAATTATGTTAAGCTGTGTTGTCTTAAGTCAGAGTACATCATTCTTTACCATTATAAGGTAATTATGTACCAATATAGAGTTTGTTTGATAGAATAAAAATGAAACAGAACATGTAAATAGGAGTGTAGGAAGCAATTCACTTATTGTGTGGTCATTTAAAGGAGGCCAAATAAGCAAAATTGACTTTTTGATCATTGTGTACAATCAAATGAGTCTTTGTGTGTGGGTAAAATAGAAACTTTTTCTTCTTTTACTAAATTAACTTTTTTCTTTTCGTGTGACATTTAAACAATGCTCCTAAGGAAAAAAGACCCTCTTCAGCCTCGGACAGTTCACAACCAAAAGTTAGTGCAATTAACAATCAATTCTTTATAGTACTATGTAGCCAGATGTTTAGGAGAATAATACATGGAGGTGGTGGACAGTCCTGAGAAATGTACAAGATTCAATACACTATGTATGATGTACAATTTCTTGTTCTACACACCAAGGAGTGCAATAACCACTCCTGAAAAATAAGAAAAAATAATATACATAAAAATGTTTAGATTGCAGGAAGGTAGATCAATGAGACTACACCAATTCAGTTCGATCTGATGTTTCCATGGCTCAAATTCAATCCTGAACATGCCTTTCAAGCTTCGGATGAATCCAAGAAACCAGTCATGACTTACATCTTTTTCAGTATGATGTTTAAAATCCACCACACTTTAATTAAATAAGTATGACTTAATATATTTTCATAATTAAAGAGGCTCAGAGATGATTGAGTAGCAATAGGATGTACAACTGATTGACTAAGATTAACGATTTAACCAAAGCTATTCTCATGTACGCTTCCTGTATTTTCCCCCATCAGCACCACACACTAGATGGCACTTTGCATGGATGTGACCTCTTAAGTTGAATGCCTTTGATGAAATTTGTCCCACTTTAATAGAGTGCTGTAATCTCTGGCCTGCAGAAGCCAGATTAATCCTGACTGCGCTGACATTATCTCCTACTATGCAGATTAGAACAGGACACAGTAGGAATTATCAGCACACCCCATTGCAAAGCAACTCTCAACAGTCAGAACAATCATGCCAGTTACCCAAGGGACAAACCAGCCTCTGTGGTATTCCAGCTAAAGGGCAAAGACTCAGATCACGAGATGTCAGGGGGGTTTGCGTAATGCATAGAGAACGGGACGCCCAACATGGCTTCACAAATGCATTACTGGGGCCTGTGGTTAAGGTTATATTGAGAGATTGGTGTAAGATTATATTGAGATGTTGGTTCCAACTTAATTTATTCAATGTTTATTCATTTATTTATTTATTTATTAAGAGGGTTTTGTTTATCAGGTTATGCAGATAGATAAGATGTTTTAAGTTAGAAGGCATCCATTGATAATACAAATCTTTTCCACACTTCATACAGTAAATCCCTACAAAGATATAATGATTAAATCTATTTGTTATATAATTTGTCAATAATTTATTATATTTTGCAATTATTATATTAATAATATTGTAGCGTTTTACCACCGGAAAGGATGTTGGAGAGACAAGTGAGCTTAATTGCTGCCCAATGCAATGGCTGGGAGTACTTTATTTAGTCACACAGCATGTATAGCATGAGCAGCACATTCACACGAGCACCTACATCCAATTCAGCCTTAGCATGAACCGGAGCACATTCAACAGGTCACACATACTCAACAAACAAACATGGCCGAAGCCACTATCCCAAACACACAGCAACCCCTCCTGCAAGGCATGATGGTCGCCAGCCGAAGCCCCGCCTACGCCACAATATGAATTAGTATATTATTATAGGAACTAAATGCAAACCATGAAACAAAAAAAAAAAAACACCAGTTCACCTAATATGCATGCTTTTGGACCGTGGGAGGAAACCAGAGTCCCCAAAGAAAACCCACCCCCTCACCACAGGGAGAACATGTAAACTCAACACACACAGGCCCAAAGTGGGAATCATACCCTCTGTTCTGGATGTCTGAGGTCATGGTGCTAACCACTACACACTACACCACAATTTACTGTAACTGAATGAATTAAAATAAATAATTTATATTCACATAAAAGAGATGGGAGCAAATGTGCCTAAAGATACAATTTAAAAATTGTCTGTTTATGTAACAACCTCAGCAGCAACCTCATTTCCCCTCTTGTCTGTTCGAACCACTCAGCATACAGCATCACCAGTAGACTAATTTATCACCAGCCTGATCATCTGTCATCATCTGCACCTGTTTCTCATTGGTTCATGGTTAAAGTTAAAAGGTTTTATTCTTGAATGAAAAAATAAAAACATTTCTCGGATACTGCTCAGGTAAAAAAAAATATTTCTCAGATACTGCTCAGGTACAGTGACTGCACTAAACATCAAAGACAAAAACGAGAGCCAAAAAAGTCCTTCAGGAGGTCTGGAGAGGTTACACGAAAGTAAAATCTTATTTTGGAAGCAAAATATGAAGAAATTAGGAAAGACTTTTGCACAGTACTAATCATTGATGATGTTTGATACTGCCAAGGACAAAACAGAAATTCTCTTCTTTTTCTAAAGTTGATTATTCTGCTTAAACAGAATAATTATTGTTAAATGTTAAATGTTAAATATTTTGTTGCTTTTTTAACAGGAAAGTAATACCATAATGCTACCAGTTACAGTTTTACAAATACAGTACTGCTCAGTTTTACAAACAATTTCTGTTCCGGTAGCATGTTTGTAAGTCAGATTTGTTTGTGAGTCTGAAAAAGTGAGTCTTACACCCCTATCTCACCCATGCAGAGTTTCACATGGGGGCCATAAGTACAGTTTATCACTGTATTTTTTTTTTATGGTTCTTGCGGAAGCTCACAGACCTTGCTGAACCTTGTAAATGTCACTCGCTGGCCTAACACCATGTCTCACCGCGAGTCAAATTGTGTAGGTGAGATAGGGGTGTTATACACCTTTGACACAAATATACAATGTAAAGCGTTACAAAACCAAACACACAGGTTTGGTGTTTTGGTTCCACATTATAATATCGTGACACTGCTTCTCCAAATTGCGAGGGGCATGCCGGAGATGCAGCAGGGTCAGCTGACCTCATTTAAAGGCAGCTGGGCAAAGACAACTCTGCATGGTGTTTATTGCACTCTTGAACGGTCGTCATTTTTCTCAGAGCTGTATTGGACTGCAAACTCTGTCTCATTAAGGTTTTTTTTTCTCGAAATTAGGAGTAAAGTATTCACTATTGTGACAGCTTCCTAAGGCAGCCATTTTTTAACATCGTGCTGCCAGACTGATTCATTGAAACTGGTGAGGGTGACTCATTTCTTCTGCTTCACACACACACATACAATTTTCTGGACTGGACACTGAACATGTTGTATATAATTGTAAATATTGATATCTGGTGCACTGCATTGTCTATTTTTTGTACAATACACGTGAGCTACTTCCACGATTTGTTCGCATCTACGAATGTTCGTAGATCTACTCCGTTCGCATCTGTGGAAATTTAAATCTCGACTGTGAAAGCATTCATTTATTTTTGAAAGGGAACAACCCATATAAACAGTAATCTCTAAAATTCTGTCAGATGAAATGAAAAGTGCAAGACAACAGCAAGACAAAAATTTCCAAAGTTTCCAACAAAAGAAATTTACAGAAATTAGAAATTAACTGAAATTAATTGTCAAACAGTCCAAAAAGCAAGCGACCGAGATATCTATCTAAATTAAGTAAAAATCAATAAATTAAATAAATGGATAATTTAAAAAAGCACTTTCATTACATTTATGTTTAATCTTCTGCTCATCCATAAGAAAGAAGGAGAGATGTAAACCTCATCCCTGAGGTTTGGAAGTTGGGACATTATAGAAAATCTGTCATTGCAGGAAATTGCACATACTGTATTGATGTCTGTTGCAGTAAAGAAATGTTAGTTTTTTAGTCAATAAAACAATCAAAATTTGACAATCTTTTTAGATATGATATAATGGAGGTGTGTTATAAGAAAATACTCAATGCTGGATGATGCACTATGAAACTGATGATGTATTGCATTAATAAACTTGATTACTTTCTAATAACAGCAGATCCTCTAGGGATTGATTCTTTTTGTACCACTGATATTTGCCAGAAGTTTTTTTTTTTTTTTAAATCTAACAATGTTAGATTAAAAAAACTTTTTTATTGTACTTTTTTATTTATTTAAAGATACATTTAATGCTGTAAAATGTCAGTGAAAACAAGATACAGTACAGCACAGCTAGAAGGGTTTGCGAACCCTTTATTAGTTTCTGTTTTTCTGCATACATTTGACCTGAAATATGATCAGATTTTCCTAGAAATCCTAATATTAGGAGAAAAAAAGAGAACCTAATTAAATTAATGATGCAAAAAAATATTATATGACGAGTGTTCAAGTAAAACCAGGATGCAACCATTCTGATGCATCCATGTGCAATTGGTGCTGGTAAATGATTATGAACAGTTCCCGCAGAGAGATGCGCCTCTACAGCAAGTTGCTGACAAGTTAACTGTCAATTTAAAATGTTTGCACCATTCAAATGTTTTCCTGCGGCTAAGAGTCTCATCAGCGCACTGTGCTGTTCTTTAAAGTCACAGGAATGGCAAACTTGGATTTGTCACATTTCATGTTGTCTTTACTTCAGAGTTTTAGGACTTAGATGAAGATCTGTTCACACTACAGGTCAAATTTAAGCAGGAATACAGAAAACTGTAATGGATTCATGTTTTAGTAAAATGCTTTAGTGGTAGAATACAGGTAGATACAAGATGGCTATAAACATAAACATGTTCTCACTAGCATATGTTTAAAGTTTTCCTCCAAAATTAAAGAGAAATAAATATAGCTTTGTAGCTTAGAAACCTACATAAGAACCCTACAAACCTACCCTAAGAAACCTACATATTGATTAAATGAAAACAACATCGTATTGCTACATCGTGGTCATCTCTGGTAGCCAAATGATCAGGAAGACACTGCACTTTACCTTCAGACTGCTGGGGAAAAAAAACAGCAGACAGGCCAGAATTTCTTCACCACATCTATCACCCTCTATGTAAGTGCAAAGAGGAGTCCTGAGTGATGTAGTCCTGCAATCATAGGACTTTCCGAATGGCATCAAATAGAATGCGAAAGAGCCTGGGGAGAGACTTGACTTTTCAAGGTCCTCTTTGATATCAACAGTTGTCTTGTAATCGTGGGCAAAGGTTTTATAAATGAGGCCCTGAGCTCAGCTCATACTCAACAATCCCAAGCCATTAAACAAAGCAAGCTAGGAGGAAAAGCCTAAAGAGCCTAACGCTTTGATAAGGAACAGAACTAGGTTCTGTTCATGGTTAAATCAAGGAAACAGATTAATGAGTATTAAATTTAACCCTTTATCTGGTGAAAATTAACATTTCGTAACTGTGTCAGTGCCAGAATCAGAACCTCAAGAAAAAACAATATATTTAAAAAATATGTATTTTTGCATATGTTTATGTTTAAATACATGTGTCTTTTACTTTATCTGTGCTTATACATACAGTACAGTTTAAAAGAAAAAAAGATTGCCCGAAGATGGATGGGACCACAACAATATACATTTTTAAAAACATTGCAAAAGAAAAAAAAAATATATAAAAAAAAAAATAAATATATATATATATATATATATAGAGAGAGAGAGAGAGAGAGAGAGAGAGAGAAATGCTTTGAAATGTAAATTATTATAATGAGTGCCCTATAAAGGCAAACCAAAGAAAGGAAAAAAAGTTTAATTTACACATTATGTGCTAGGCTTTTGGCAGATTAACAAAGAACACCAAGTGTACTCACCAAAGGCAACAAGGTTCCATCATTATTTGTTTTTTATACATCATATAACATTTAAGCAGAGGTCATATTTGATCTGATAAAATTTAAACTAAGTCATATAGGGTATATTTTTCCTCTATTTTGTGCATGAGAATGGAATGGAAAAGAACTACAAGTAGGAGCTAAAGCTGTGACTGGGTAAGTGAAAAAAATGTTACTGTGGGTCATATATGCCTAAAGATTGATCTTGGGAAGCAGTCAAGCTGATCGTTGGCACTAGTGTCCTACGTAATTTGCAGAGAATTGATTAATCCCCAGTTTAAATGTCATTTGTGGCTTATCATGGTGTCACATTTGGTGATTTTGCTGGTTTTGCTTGAAATTTTGGTTGGTATTGTGCAATTTTGTAGAAAATGAATGGGTTACTTAAAAAAAATAGGGTTAAATGGGGTAACATAAGACACACCTTTATACCCATTTAATAGGTATAAAATCAAAACTTGATAATTAATAATTTAGCCATTTAAAATCTAGTGTATATACCCTACGTATATAAATAGGGTAGGTGTACAGTAAGTTAGGCCCACTTAAAACGTATAATCAGAAATAAAATATGTGGTTAATGTATGGAACTTTATTTTTGGTTGGAGGGCATTGCAGAAATTTGATCAAAAAAATCTTTTTTGCATTAAAAGAATTTTTTCCTGACAGCAGACTAGGAGACATGCGATATTAATGCTATAATAGGAAGTAAGGGGGAAAAGTACCCATGCAAGTATACAGTATGTGAAATTAAATGTAATGTGACTATGTAATGTTTTTTTCTACTAATTAGAAGGGGGAAAAATCATCAAAAGAGGATAATTCGAGTCCATTGTCTTGTTGGTGATTTTTCTCTCTCTCTCTAGGTTTTAACACATTCCCCATAATTGTTCCGCCTTGATCTAAGTCAGCGCCTGTCTCTTGACTTTAATCTTCAGTAAGCACCATGACCCGAAGGCCGTGCCGTCTTTATGTAAGCCTCCTGTCAGTGGGCTGATTAAAAGTGTTGAGGGATAAATGTTTATCACATCGCTGGATTCCTCACGGCGGTTGATGCATTTGAAAACAAGGAGCCTGGAGGAGCTGCTGCACCACAACAAACACATTCCATTAATTATCGTTATAATTCAGGAGCTAGGAGCTGTTTGATGTACAGTGACTGCTCGGTGTAATAAAGACAGAGCACAGCGAACCACGCTGTGCAGGAGAGCATGCTTTTAATAACGAGAACACAGGCCTTTTTCACCTTAATAACAACTTCAAAGGAGGCGTTGAGAACTTTTTAAGTAGAGGGAAATTACTAGGATGCAATTACTTCATAGTTTGTGATAGATGCAGCATTTTGCAAAGACATGTCGATGGAACTAGGAAACAAGTAAGCAATAAAACCAACACAGGCAGATCTGGTATACGAAACGTCTCAGGTTACTTTGCTGTAACCCTGTTCCCTGAAAAAACGGGAACGAGATGCTGCATGAAAACGCTATGGGAACATCTTTTCGTGTTGCCAGTTGTGAAGCATGTGTGTATCAAACGCCAAATTTTGCCATATATAACCTCGGTAAGGTGACGTCATCTGATGAAGCGCACCTGCAGGTTATAAATAGGAGTGAACCAGAAACATTCCTCAGCTCAATTTTGTCTGAAAGGACGTCCAGTCACGCAAGCAGTACGGCATTGGAGCGCAGCATCTCGTTCCCGCTTTTTCAGGGAACAGGGTTACAGCAAAG
>JAOVVA010000001.1:15961095-15971660 GCA_028565275.1 Leiocassis micropogon
CCGCACTGCAAGTGTCTGGACCCCCAAGGTTGTTTAGCATGTGCACACAAAGGCCAAGGAGGTCTTAGAGCTAGCTCTGGGAGGCTGACTCAAGGACCCGTGAGCCCAGAGTAGCATGAACACACAGACTATAGAATCTCACAAATGTGTGCGGAGAGGACCATCCTGCCGCATCACACACTTTCTGCAGGGGAACACCTCTTGCGAGCGCAATAGATGAGGCAATCCCCCTGGTCAAATGAGCCCTGATACCTAGAGGCGAAGTGTGACCACGCGCCTCATAGGCTAGAGCAATAGCATCTCTCACCCAGTGTGATAGCGTTTGTGCCATGAGGAAAACTCTTGAGAGTCAGAAGCCTGACAGACGCTGACTCTAGTGGTTCGAAAGGGGTGTCAATGAGACCTTCGAGCACAATAGATAAATCCCAGGAAGGGACAACGGCTCTAGTGGGCGGCCTCAACCGTTTATCTCCACGAATAAAACGGGCAACTAAAGGGTGCGTACCCACAGAAACCCCATCAGTCAGAACATGGCAGGCCGAAATAGCGGCTACGTATGTTCTGAGAGTACTAGGGCATAAGCCAGAGGACAACTTCTCTTGCAGAAACTCCAGCATTGAAACAATTTGGCAGTGGACTGGGTCTACATGTTTTGCCATACACCAATCTTCAAATACATTCCATTTAAGAGCATAAGTTCTTCTAGTGGAGGGAGCCCTAGCATTTAAAATATTTTCGATGACACTGGCTGAGAGACCAGCATCTCTTAATTGGTCCCCCTCAGGGGCCAGACGTGAAGGTTGACGTGAAGCCTGAGACAGGAGATCCCTCCTCACTGGAATCGCCCAGGGCGAGCCGTCGAGGAGAGATATTAAGTCCGAGAACCACACTCTGGTCGGCCATTGGGGCGCTATCAAAAAGAAGTGCAAACCGTGTTGACGGACCCTTGCCAGGACTCCCGGGAGCAGAGCTATCGGGGGAAACGTGTAAAGGTGTAATTTGGGCCACGTATGGACCATCGTGTCCAGACCCAGGAGAGCTGGAGGAGTCAGAGAGTAGTAGAGGGGACATTGTGCTGTCCCTCGGGAGGCAAAGAGGTCCACCTCTGCTACATAGAATCTTTCCCAGATTTGACTGACTACGTCGGGGTGGAGTTTCCATTCCCCGAGTGTCACAGCTTGTCTGGACAACAAATCTGCTCCCACATTCATATACCCTGGAATGTAAATCACCCTGAGGGACAGGAATTTGTCCTGTGCCCAAAGTAGTACCTGGTGCGCTAGCTTGTTCAAGCGGCTCGAGCACAGTCCACCCTGGCGATTTATGTAAGAGACTACCATTGTGTTGTCCACCCGCACTAGGACATGGTAGCCTCTCAACTGCTGGAGGAAGTGTTTTAGGGCCAAACATAGAGCCATCATTTCGAGGCAATTGATGTGCCATGCGAGAAGAAGGCCTCTCCAGCTCCCTTGGGCTGGACGGCCATCTAAGACCGCACCCCAGCCCGTAAGGGAAGCGTCTGTCATTAGCATTTTGCGACGACAAGACGGGACTAGAGTGGGACCCAAGGTCAGAAACTGGGGTCTGAACCACATAGAAAGGGTACGAAGCCCTTGGCGCATAACCCTTATTTACATTCGGGGATTGGCCCTTGAGTGAAAACCCCTGGCTCTCAGCCACAACTGAAATGCTCTCATGTGCAGAAGACCCAAAGGTATCACCGTGGATGCAGCTGCCATTAGGCCTAAAGATCTCTGAAAGTGACGAACAGTCACTCTCTGGTCTAGCTTGATCTCTTTTAGGGTGTTGAGAATGGATTCGACACGAGCGGGAGAGAGCTGTGCCTGCATAGTGATCGAATCCCATGTGACACCGAAGTATGTTGTCCTCTGAGCCGGAAAGAGCATGCTTTTTTCGTGGCGTTGAGTCTCAATCCTAAATAACGGAGATGAGCTAGGACGACATCCCGATGTCGAAGCGCTAGCTCGTGGGACTGGGCCAGGATCAGCCAGTCGTCTATGTAATTCAGAATACGGATGCCCCGGAGTCGCAAGGGAGCCAGGACTGCATCTATGCATTTTGTATATGTGCGGGGTGAGAGAGCTAGACCAAATGGAAGAACCCAATACTGGTAAGCTTCGCCCCCGAAAGTGAACCTCAGGAACTTCCTGTGTTGTGGTAATATTTCGATGTGAAAATATGCGTCCTTAAGATCTATTGTCACAAACCAATCCCTTAGTTGGATTTGTGAAACAATGATTTTGACAGTCAACATTTTGAACCTGTACTTTTTGAGATAGCGGTTCAGCCCGCGAAGATCTAAAATTGGACGCAGCCCCCCGTCTCTCTTGGGAACCAAATTCGGCATCCTGGACTACGGCAGGGACTGACCGAAAAGCTAACCTCATGTTGGAGACCGGTGTTGCCCGAAACACCAGTGGCGGCGGAGCATGAACACCGACCTTCTGAGGGTGCCAGGGAGGGCACTTTGTTCTTAAAAGGAATTCTACGCGCCCCTCCCCGGGGGAAGCCACCCCCACGGCCCTGGGCGCATGAGCCTTCTTTGTGGAGAAAACAGTGCGCCGGTTCGACCTTGTTGGGGCAGCTTGTGAAGGGCGGCGAGCCGTACCCCAGTCTTTAGGAGTCATAAAACGGCCGATAGCATGGGCCGTCTGCTTGGTTGCGCAGAGAGACAGGTCTGTGGCTTGGTGTAGTTCTAAAAACGCCCCATCATCCACAGTGCCGCCAGTGCTCAGGTCTTTTAGTAGATCAGCCTGGTACGCTTGCAAGACCGCCATGGTGTGCAGAGAAGCACCAGCCTGACCTGCTGCTTGGAAAGCTTTTCCCAGCAAGGCAGATGAAAGTCTGCATGGTTTGGAGGGAAGTGCTGGCTTTTTCAGAGAAGATGATGCCCCAGGAGAGAGATAGCCCGCAAGTGTCTCTTCTATCTGAGGCATCATTGTATAACCCCGTGCTTCTGCATCAACGATATTCGAATAAATCGAAGTCGATGGCACGAAAACACAGGATGAATAAGGCTTGCCCAAGAGCGAGCTAACTTGCTGTGGAGGTTGCTGAAAAAGGAGAGAGAGCGTCGTTGAAGCTCGAGGCGGATGGAGAAACTTCCCGATCCGATGAGAACACTGGAGAAAGGAGGGGAAACTCCGTCTCGTGCGCTTCTTCCAGATCCGAAGAACCTGTACTTTTTGAGATAGCCTGCATAGTGCCAGGAATGCGCTGCGGCTCGTGGTTTCTCTTTAAAGAAAGCGAGGCGCGCGTGAAGCATTTTTATGGGGAGTAGGTCACAGTGCTCGCAGTCTCCTTGAAGCCCAAGGAGAGCGTGATTTTCACCCAAACACTGGAAGCAATACCTCCGAAAGAGGTCTATCACACGGAGGTACACATCTAGTACAAAACTCAGCCATATTATCGGTGAGTAAATGCTTCTCCTTTTTTTATTTTATTTTCTTTTTTGCTTAGACACACACGCAAACACAATACGTGCTGAAGACAAAAAAATCTGAGGAATGTTTCCGGCTTACTCCTATTTATAACCTGCAGGTGCGCTTCATCAGATGACGTGGTTATATATGCCAAAATTTGGCGTGTTTGATACACACATGCTTCACAACTGGCAACACGAAAAGATGTTCCCATAGCGTTTTCACGCAGCATCGAGAGTGGCTTTTGAAAGGGAACTCATTGAAGACAATCATTGAAGGTATTGTGTGTCATGACCCAACGTGAAATGGAGGTTCTGTTATAATTACCAAATTGATTTTCTTTTTATAATAACTTTCTATAATAATGTGTTTCATTCCTCTTTTAAGAAAGCAATATTTTTTATCAGTTTCTGCTGACATTTAAAAGTGATATTTTAAGTATCCAGTATATGGTGTTAAAAACGTTTGCCAATCCAAAAATAGCTTATGTTACTTCCGCAAAAATCCTCCATCAAAATCCTCCAAGACTTTAATGTGGCAAAAAACTGGTGACACCTTCCATAAATCTCCACAGACAGCATATGTTATATACATATGAAAATTTAGATAGCATTTCAACATTTTCAAAATTTAATTATTATTAGATTTTAATTATGTGGAGCGTCCACCACAGGTCATGTGATTTAGCTGTTACTATTGAAACAATAAGGTGCTTAAATATAACCTAAAGCTGTCATGTGAACCCTTCCCAACCACACTCCAAATTGAACTCAAGTCCATAAGCTCAATTTGGAAAGCTGCCTCCTGTAAGATGGCAGGACGATGGATTAGCCCAATGAAGCATCTTGGATAACTTTTTCCCTTTTCGCTTAATATTTAGCCTTCCTCATGGCAAACTGGCACTTAATGTTTTGTCCCAGATGTGGCAATGATGCTTTTCCTTCTCCCATCGATCATGGTTCTTATCGTGCAGGTAAATGTGGGTTAGGGACGTTGAGCATCAGGGTCCCGGCATGTGTCATTTAATTTCATTCTTTTGTCACAGCCATTAAACAAGTGGGACACCAGGGACAAGCGCAGAGTCAACACTTTCAATCACGTCACGGTGTCTGGTCCTGGCGAAACGACACACAACACGCTAACACATCCACGCACGTGCTGAGTTATTAATAAATAGTGCTGTAGTTGTTATAAAACAGGCTAGAATCTTGCTAGTCTGCATGCAGCCTCTCAGGTGTGTTAAAGTTCTACACACCCAATAACCTCTCTATTTTGATTTGCACTCGACTTGCCAGAAACGCCATTCATAACCCTGGGCACTGGGAACATTGGAAAGAGTGATGTGTATCGACAAAAAATCCATTTGCACTTTTATCCCAGTCGACGTATGCATATTTTATCAACAAAAAGCCAGTTGAATACTGATAAAGACACGAAGCCATTGTCATGTCACAGCCATGATGCTGAATACACCCCATCACACTCAAATATATGATTTCTGTATCATAGCCTGCCATATTTTTTATTTTTACTTCCTTCTTTTCTCTCGGTAGCTATCACCACCACTGCATTAATGCACTCTCCACCCGTCCTGCCATATTATAATTATGGATATATTATGGAAATGGTGTCCTACTCTGAGAACATGACTTTACAACATAATTTGTGACCAGATTTGAGTGTCTGACAGGCAACACACAGAAGACAAGAACAAAATTTAAAAACAGTCAATAATTTAACAAGTATGCTAATCAAACACAGCACCCAGGGTTTTACTTTCTTCTTTCTTTCTTTCTTTTTTCCCTGCCGAGATCAAATCTATATGAATTTCTGAAAATAGCTGAAGAGGCACTCGTTGTATATTGAAAACGAGAACGAGAGAATGAAATGGCATGGATTCATTTTGCCTGTTTTGCAATTTACCCAGCCAACGCAGATTTATGGCTTATCTGCATTCTTGTGTCATTTCATTTCAGGCAATAGGAAATGTATTAGGTGTAGGACATGACAAAGAGATGGGGCTGCCTCAGACAGTCCTTCTCTTTACCGTCTGCTTTTCCCGTTGAACATGGCTCGATCCATGCAACAATATCCAACAGACATCATTCGACAGAGAGACCTGAGATTTGTTGAAGGATTTATTTATATTGGACCTCAGCCTTGGAGTGTCTGTATGTAGAAATGATAAAAAAAAAACATTATTCAGTGAAAATATGAAAATATATTGTTTTATCCATGGTGGTCTAGTGAGTCTAAGGAAAAATAAATAAAGTAAAATAAAGTAAAAATAAATAAATAAATAAATAAAATAAATAAATAAAAAATAATGTAAAATTTTACATTTAGAATGTGTGAATAACAATGTTTAATTAGGAAAATACAAGGGGTGTTTAAAACACATACTTTTGATTGAGCAGAATAACAGATCACAGTTACAGTATGAGAACACAAACAACTTTTATTTCTTTATATAATCTCCTGCTACACTAATGCACTTATCTCAGTATTTCACTACTGTTTGGATACCATCAAGGTTAAAAGTTTCATGATTGGACTAGCATACAGTATGCTTTACATCTGAAACTCTGATCTCCCAGGAACTTCATTAATGTCCCAAACAATGCAAATAATGCATTTGATGATTGAGGCATAAATTCTGACAAATAGTTATCTCTATGCGATGCTCATTCCAATTTTACGTTTATATGATGGGATAATGTAACTGGCAGCATGAGTCTGCGGTGTCAGATTCCAAGGCCGAAATGTACACAAACCCTAATCTGAATTTTGGATCTATATTCTATGGGCTGTATGTCTCATTTTGTGTTTAAAAATGGCATTATAATGACTATGGAGCAGATACTGAGAATATGCACGTGCATGTGCACGTGAGTGTAGAAACTATGCTGTGTGCATTTATACCAAGGTTGCCAGATCTGTGTCTGATTCTCAAAAGCTGGTATAAATGTGATTGGTAGGGAAATAAATAGTAGATAATATTTCACCACAGCTTTGATTGAAATTGGCCAGAGTTTGAGGTTATGTGTAATCCGGCAATGGATTGGATGGAATTGTCTGACAAGAGATAAATGGTCTGTAACCCTTGAACATGGATGAAGTAAAATATCATCATGATGTTTTAACAATATTAGTCAGAAGTTGATAGAAATGAGCCCTGGCTGCGGTCCTACATAGCAGCTGTGCCAAAATCCGCCACCCATAAATCAAGTGTATAAGAATTATTTAGAAGCAAGAACTGATTTTTTTTTTATTAAAAAAAAGCTGTTTTAGTTAAACAATATGTTTTTAGTTAGCACACAGTCACAAGTTATGTGATGTTTTGAAATACATTCTACTGTATATTCTCTAACTTACATAAATCTTAATATGTCCTCTATGTAAGTTTTTCCCTGTTCATTTCTCGATCCATAATTAATTTTGTGTGAAGTTGGGTTATTTAGCTTTAACCCAAAAGATAATCTAAGGCTTAAATTTAAAAACATTTTCCTGTCATGCATATGTATCTAGAGGAGGCAGGGTTCATACTGTAGATTATAGAACTGATATTTAGAAGCAAGTAGGAAATTTAGGGTCCACTAAAATGAATATATGTTTTCAGAGACACATAGGGTTCAAGCTAATGTATACCTGAAAAGGTTATGTTGTCTGTGAAAATGCTGCAACAGTGATTAAATTTCATGTTGAAAAACTTTAAAACCTCTAGTTAAGGTTAGTATCATGACTGTAATGTGACTTTACCTGGATAACATTGTTTCATTATTACTTAGACTTGAAAACTCCTCATTTCTTAAACATACTGCAAATTAAAGTCAGATAATGATTTGCTTTTTTCTGTTATTTCCCCAAGGCTTCACCGCCGGCATTTTTCTAACTTTTAAAATCCTTCTTAACATTAGGTAGATGTAAGCATGACCGGAAGATTACTTTAAATTACATGCAACCGTAATTATTAGCCATTACAAACTTTATCCTTTGGGAATAAAACTCAACCCGGTGACACAAAATTAATTAAGACTTAACGAATAAGCTAAGAGAAAATCCTGCACGATGGAAGTGTCTGGAAATTTGGGTGTTTTTTTAGTTTCTGGTTAAGATCCGAGAATAGAGGTTGGAGCACTGGACCATAGAGAAAGTAAAAAAATTATATATTACATCAGAAAGAAAGATGTTGACTTCTTGGCAAGATATTGAAAAAGAGGCAAAGTGCAGATGCAAGTTTCTCTTTATTTAATAGCAAGCCACAAGATAAACTAAAACTAGTCTGTAAGACTAAACTTGAACAGGGCTAACTAACATGAGCACATAAAACCCACTAAACATAACAAAACACACAATATAAAAAGCAGACACAAGACAAAGGCAGTCTGAAAACCTGGAACTTAAATGCAGTGCTAAATGAGACATCACCAATTAAGAAATTAATAAACTGGAATACATAATAAAGACAATAAGGATGTAATCAGTGACACTGCATGCTTTGAGCTGTACTCTATGGCCACCCTGGGGCTAATCTGGGGTGTGGCTGCATCAAGTAAAGTCCGAAGGAGCTCCAGGACAGTCATTATAAGCATGGACTTAGCTCCTTGATGACAGGTTTGCCATGGGGCAAGCAAGGTTCATCACAACACAAGATACGGGAGCAAACATCTCCGTAAAGCAAGTAGGAGAGAGCAATGACACAGAGTGAGCAAAGCGGCAGAGTGAAATCATGGGTGTGCAAAGATCTCCTTAGCCTCCAGCTAGAAATGTGTATGGGAGGCTACATTGATGGCCTCTTCCTGCTTCAGCATTGCTAGGAAAGCTGCCTCTTCAGCCCCTAGAGGGACCATGGCTGAATAGACTGCCATTTGGTATTCTGACAGAAGCTTGTTTAGAATATAAAGTGGGCACCTGGCTGGAAAATGTTGTTGAGGTTTGGCTCTTGGTTTCTAGTGGTAACATGCCTGGTGAGGCTATATCTTTGGCTTTTGGTGGAAGCATGGCTTGGGAGGCCACCCCTTCAGCTACTGGTGGCAGCATGGCTGTAGTGGCTGTCTCTTCAGTATCTTATGGGAGAATGGCTTAAGTGTCTGCCTCATTGGCATCTAGGAGGAGCACAATTGGAGTGACCACAGGCCTGGCTATAACATGACATGCCCTGGTGATTGCCCTGTAGACCTCTGCTTGAGGTTCAGCATAGGAGATTGTCAAGTTGACCTCCACCAGTTAGTTGGGACATAGAGGTCGCAAGGTTGGAGATCATCAGGTTGACCATCACTGGGAGTTGGGCTGTGGAGGTAACAAGGTTGGCCTCCACAAGGTCTTGGGTGATGGAGGTCACCAGGTTGACCTCAACAAGGAGCTGAGGAGTGGAGGTCACCAAATGACCTTCACAGACAGCTGGGTTGTAGAGGCTGCCAGGTTGACCTCCACAAGGACGTGGGTGGTGGAGTTCACCAAATTAACCTCCATAGGGAGCTTTGTTGGCAAAGCTGCTCCATTGACTTCTTTTCCCTGACATCCCACTTAGACTGATCCACGGGCCAACATATTGGCTAAACTCCATCAAAAATTGTTCAGGGGCAACTAATTCCTGCTAATCATGTTGGTATCTTCATCCAATCATCTTTGGGAACTTGCTTTTCTTGAAAGACTTTTTTTTCCTGTGTTTTGTCCAGCAAAGTTAGAATTGGATGTATATTTTCAGTTTCATCACAGACCACAAACTGATTTAAACTGTGGACAAAGTCCAGAAAACTATGAGTAAAGTGTTTATATGCTAACCAGGGTTCTTAAATTTAAATTTACCGCTTCACCATTTTGCAAAATCAGGGTACATGCTATGTACTATATGGGATATGACTGACTGAGTCCACGCTACAAAAAGAACAATGCCTGTATTATGACTTTGTACGGATAACATTTAACATAATTTCAGTCAAAATAAGATAATAATGTTTTGCCAACGGTTAGCTAGCTGAATAACTATTTTGGGGGTTTTGGTTTGTTTCATATTTGCATCTTTGTGTATATTGAGATATATGGGCACTTCTTTTTAAACATAATGCTATCCAATATGTACTGTATATAATGTGCTTGCTTATTATTTTTTGTTTGTTTGCTTAAGTTTTATTAAATTAAATTAACATGGCAATGTTTGTTTTTAAAATAAACGTATAGGTATATAGGAGTTTAGGGATCAACTTTTACAACAACCACCACAACATTTACAGAGCTCCATTTGCTTTTCATCCAACTTTAGACAAGACAGCCTTGTGGAAAACTGAGGCCATTATTAGGTGGGAGGATTCACATCCCAGTGTTAATTTGGCAACTCCCTGTCCCCACTTCGGATTAATCCAATTTAAAGGCTTATACACAATTGATTTGAGCTAATCCGAATTCCATCCACACGCTCGCATACAAACAGTATGATTCATGCCACTGATTCACTCTCAGATGATGAGCTCATCCATGCAACCGGTCACATCCTGTGCATGATGATGACCTCCCACACACACACATACATACACACACATACATACACACAAATACACACACACAAAGTCTCCAGTGACATTGTTGGAGATTGTATCATTGACAGGGAAAGTAGACTGAGAGCCATTCTAGTACTTCTGAGAAAGTTGCAATACAGTAGGTGAATAATAATAATGTTCATTCATATATTTTTGGTAAAGAAATTGAGCAGGGGCAGACAAAAAAAATTGCAGCCCTCTTCCTGGCCCACTCTAACTGCATCTTAATATGTAGTTATTAAATGTCATATTATTATAACATTAATGTGTAAGTCCATTTAATACCCCATCCTTGAAACATCCTTTTCCATGAGTCAGCCATTACAGGTTGTGAAAAACAAGTACATTTTAGTTAATTTACTACGCTCTTTTCTCTGAACAAATTAACACATACTGTATGAGGTGGTACAGTAATTGATGGTAATTACATATAACTGGAGGTGGTAATTATGACATGGTGTGTGATCAAGTGTTTTTGTCAGAAAACACACACACACACACACACACACATATATATATATATTGTGGCGTGGGCGGGGCGGCGGCTGACGACCAGCATGCCTTGCGGGGATGTCGGTGTGTTCAC
>JAOVVA010000001.1:15976256-15989595 GCA_028565275.1 Leiocassis micropogon
CTCCCAGCCATTGCATTGGGCAGCAAGAAAGCTCACTTGTCTCTCCACCATCCTTTCCGGCGATAAAAACGCTACAAAATGTGTAAAATGTGCAAAAGGACAATTACATTTATTATATTACAAGCCTTTAATTTATTTTTATTTTGTGGATATAACCACATTTAATATTAATAACCTTATTTAATATTAAGGCAAGAAAACACATTTTAAAAAGTTCTACAATTCTTAAACAGTAAACAGGACATGCACTGCTGCCATGAAAAATAAATAAATAAAATAAATAAATACATGAAATTTCAAGTAAATATGTTAAAATAAAAAGTCACATTATAAAATTAAATTTTATTATATTTTCATGTTATAATCAAGATATTTTTGTTATATTTTAGTTATTAGTTAGTTAATGACAGCAATTTGCAGCCAAGCCACCATAAGGGACACTGGTGCCACTTTGTTTTCTAAATCCCCATAAAGAGCACCATGAAAGCATCATGTATTTGTCAGGAAAAAAAAAAAGCATCACCTCATATCATGTGAGAAAAAAAATCTTTTACCTTTACATAATGTATTTGTTTCATGGATGAAATCTTTTTATAGGTCGTACTGCACTGTCAGAGAAAGGCCTAATGCAGGTGCTGGTGAAAGCTAGCCATTTTCTATCCATTACCATGACACTGAATCTCATCTTCAAGCAACATTTATGGGCCTAGGCACTTTATTCAAGAACAGTCTCTGCAGGGGAGAGAGCATGAGTAGAAAAAAAAACAGAGGAGGGAGGGGGAAATAAAAAATAAATAAATAAATAAATAAATAAAGTAAGTCAGCTGTCTGATGTACATTACCTGAGTTTTGGGTTCATCTTCATCACAGAGGAAATGGAAAGCTTTTCTTCAGTAGCTGTTAAAACAAGCTGGACTCTGATTGACTTTTGTTGCCTAATTAATGAGGCTTGTAATTAACTCTGCTGAAGCTTGGCTTTGCTGAATGATAACTGTTCAGCTCTTCATTTTTATGCAAATGAATAACTGATTTTACTGATGATTTTACTTGGCCCAGCTTGTTGTGTGACCATATGTTTGGTATTTGATGTATCGACCATGCTTTCTTTGCAAGAACCTACACACAATGTTCAAATAGTACAATATGTTGTTTACTATGGATGTAACTGAATATAATTATATGTGTTGTAAACATATACAAATAGAAAGAGAACTATAGTATACTGTATCATTAGTGGTTTGCTCTGGTAGCTCCACCTAGATTATCTTACTGAGTTTTAAAATAAACACTGCTTTTAATTTGGTTTAAACCATGTCTGACTATGCCTTAAGACCACCTTTTCAAATGGACTTAAGCATGGTACTTTGATCCATGTCCAGGCACAATATGAAATGCTCTACTTCCGCAAAAATAATTGTTTTTGGGTAACGTGTAAAGGGTTGGGGCCAGAGTTCATAGTGTGAAAGAACCCAAAATTATGAGTTATTTAAACCAGCCTGAAATTCACTAAAGCGATACACAAACATGTGGATATTTCTACATCACACGATATTCTAAGAGTAATGCTAAGTTTAATGCTGGGTCGCCACTGTCAAGTCCCTGATAAAGACCCTTAACCCTACGCCCCATACAACTCAGCTACATACAGTATGGCCCAAACCTTTCCCCTTCAGTTCACCAGAAGGTGACACCCCCGTGAATTTTAACCCATTTTTTTTCCTCCTATCATTTGGTGTTTGTTCTTATATAAAGCACATGGATTCATACACGGAGTGTGAAGGCTTGTAGTTTGTGCCATTGGTTTTTCCGTTTTAGGAGTTAGTCTGGTGAGCTAATCAGACTACAAGATTGGTACTAGAAGATTATACTGAAATTTTTTAACAAGAAAAATATACATGAAGGTAATCAGAGTTAATCTTAATTATACCAAACCTGATTAGTGATGTGCCAAATATTGCTCCGCTAACTGCCATGTCTGCATGAAAAAGCCACAATAAAATTCCATGAGTTTCAGAATTATTACAGCAAGCAATTTATAACAATTTGCTTGCTGTGATACATTTTTCAACTTTTATATTAAAAAAGATATATGAAAAAATATAAAGGTCCAATAAAATCGAATCTAACCTTAATCGTTCATTTGTTTGAAGATTCTCATTTAGTAGTTTTACATATTACAAATTGTAAAGTAAATTAAATGAATTTACCATGCGTGTTAAAATGAAAATGTGTACTCTCAATATTTTTTGAGGATGATATACACTGTCTCTATTTCCTATTTATGGAAATTAGGGGAAAAAAACTCCTGACAAAGTCAACCATTTAAAAGATATGTACATCATTCACCTCTGAATCTTGCTGATATGCTGACACAAAGAAATCCGCTCACTGTATCTGCAACATATTTATCATTCTATCTCACTGACAGGCCTTTAAGAGACGTTGGATCTTTGGATAAAAGTACTTTGAGTAGACGTACAGGTGGATCCTGGGAAAGGAGGCGAGGGTTAGTAATAATGCAAGGCAAAACTGTGATTTGCAGTTGGATGAATAATTGATCCTGTAACTTCATACTAAGCAAAAGAGCAAAAAGATAAGGTGTAGTTATATATTTTATTATTTTCATGTTTTTTCTGTATCCGTGAGGTTCGCTGAAATGTATCTTAAGTGATTTTTTTTTTTTTTTACTCATAGACATAGACTAGACTACTGACTTGCATGGAAGCAAGGAATGCAATCAATGAATTTAAATAAATACATTTAATTAAACTTAAAACTCACATGTCTGCTTTATATTTATTTATTTCAGTTTGTCATCCAAATATGAACAAATTATAATTGCAGCTTTTAAGCTACTTGCATGGGGCATAATTTCCAGAAGTGGTTAAATTAGTCTAAATGAGTGTAAATTAATTTATTAACTAAAGTTAATTTAGTCATGCTTCTGTCCAATTTGGCAGCACCATGGTTAAGTGCATGTCTTTTACAGTATGACTTCTCCTGTGTGTGCGGGTGTCCATACCTAAGTTGACCTAATGTTTTGTACAGAATGTTGTCTTTGCTCTAGTGTGCGCTGCAACCTTGTGGAGCGGTCTGAACCATAATGGCTTTATTAGAAGTTCCTGCTCCAGAATGCATCCCTTCCTGTTATCATTCCATTCCATTGCGAGTTTCCTGGCTCAACTTTGTTTTGCTGAGACACATGATTATACAAATGTACCTATCTAACTATGACAGCTCACCCTAGTTCAAATTAGAGACAACAGTATGTAAACTTATATCACATTGTAGTCTGTCTTTGTCTTTGCTCTGGGGCACTGACCTTGAAGGCCCTTGTATAAAACCTATGTTAACCCACTGTACAATTGCTCTACATCTGAGTGCATGCTTATTTCAATTTTCTCTGGCATAACTAATAGGCAATTCCTGAATAGCAATAAATACGCAGTGATTCATAACCCACAGCTGAGCAGTGTGTTCTTGGAAAAACAAGTTGAATCATCGAGGCCACACAGTTAGTGCCAGGAAATGCATTACATGTTCTACAGGATAATTGTTTTATACTGTAACAGACTGTCTTATCTCATTACAGTTCTCAAGTCAGCTTTCATTTTTCTAGCAGAAAATGTCTTCCTGTGACTTCATTTCAATATATATTTTTTTATTTATTTGATTTGATAATTGTGGCTATTATTATTATTATTATTATTATTATTATTATTATTATTATTGTAAATAATTGTTTTTCCCCTATTGTGGTTAGGATTCCAAATTGTGATTCTACTCAGGATCACTCTTGACCTAAATTAATATTTGCAAATTGTAAGACGCAAGATGATGGCTGAGATGAGAGGCACACATCTAAAGACTCTCTTCCAAACAGACAGAGGGGCTGGTTTTAACTCTGTTTTAATGTTGTTGTAATTTTGCTCGACAGCTTAAGCCTAATGTACAGTAAGGCCTTATTTCTTCTCGGCCCTGATAAAGGTCAGACTACAGCAGTTATTATCCAAGTGCTGGTCTTCAGTTCTAAAAAGTTTAGTATGCCTTGATAGGATAAAGTATGTGAAGATATTGTAAGAGTAAAATGTTTGCGATCAAATACTTTGAGAGAAACTAAGAGCAGAATTCAGAACGGGGCATCCATTTACTGAATGCTAATGTCCTCCTCAGACACTGTGCACTTACGCTCAGGCGCGCTATGTGGAAATAATGAAATTTACTCATAGGAGTGGTCCTAATTAGCTTACATTCAATTTGTATATGCTGTATAGTGTATATTACTCCTGACTACATAGAGAAATTACTTATGGACAATAAAAGACAGCATATTCTATGATTTAAATATTAAAATTATTATTTTATGTAAATATTATCATTATCAAAAAGGATTTCTGAATTGCTTTATAGACGTTTATACAGATAAAGACATAATCTCGCTGCATGTAGGAAAGTTAAATAATAAATGAAGCTTTCATTTATCTTCATCTCTTCAAGGGAATATTATGATGCGGCTCAGGAGAGATGCCTGACAGTCAAGCCTATCTAAGAATTGTTGTGTGTGTAAATTACGACACATGCATAGGGTATCAAGGGACATTGGAGGACAAGTGTGTGTATATAAGTGCATATAAAAAACATTTTTGTCATAACCTTTTTGTTAGATTTCTGTACACTAAAATATAATGGGGAAAATTAATTCAGTTACATATCACGATTCCTCTGTGTGGCTAAACGCTAATGATGCTAAAATCAATTTTTTTTAATCTATTTTGAATTTATAAATGTTTGCAGTTTGAAATGTGAAAATGTTGCTGTTTCTCTATGATCCTGCAAGCGGTGCATTTTAAAATATGCACACAATACAGCATCCTGTGTGGTAGGAGTAAACTATTTCATTTTGGAATTGATAAGAGCATGTATACTGTAAAATCATAATACTCAGGTATCATAATAATATCATATTGGGAGACCGCTGATGATTCTCATCATCCTATAATAATAATAATAGTATTTATTATTATTAGTAGTAGTAGTAGTCGTAGTAGTAGTAGTCATAGTAGCATGGAACATTGTTCAGTAACATCACTGGTTATAAAGAAAGAAGTAGACAATTTACTTTTCTTCTTCCAGGGATCTTTCAAGGCAAATTTCAAGGCAACTTCCTCTTGAGATTGTCACTTGTAAAACATTCCAGATATTTTATAGAAGTGAATGTCTGTTAACAGAATTAAGAAAATGTCATGGAAAAAGCATTGTGGTGGTAGTAGCATCATGATTTGGGGTTGTTTTGCTGCCAGTGGAACTGGTGCATTGCATAAAGTGGATGGAAGAATGAGGAGGACTATTGTACCTCAGAACTCCGCAGGATAACTTCAATTTATCAGCCAGATGGGTGAACCTTGGACAAAATTGAGTGTTTCAACAGGACAATAACCACAAACGCATCAAAGCTGGATGTGTAATGGATAAAGCTGGCGAGCTTTTGGCCATTACCCAACGGAAAGTTTGTGGACTGTGGTAAAGAGTTACAGTAAGTGCCAAGAATCCAACAAAGACAACAATACCAATTCTGCCAATAAGAGTGGGCCAATATCCAACCACAATTCGGCCAGAAGCTTGTTGATGGCTAGTAGACAGTTAAACATTTAAAATAGCAAATAAAAAAAATAATAATAGCAAGCTTAATATTGCCTTGCTATTCATTTCAATGATGAGTGTATGCTACACTATGATTGATGATTGGTACAGTACAAGATTATAAATGTACAGTAATATCAGCAAAACACAAATGGCTCTCCACTCATGGAATCATCTTTCTCCTTATATACAGTAACCTTGTTAATCTTATCTCTTAGCTACCGATTATATAGGTATGTACAGTAACTCTGCTTTTACTTTGAATTTTCCTCCTCATTTAAACCCTGAGTTTTAAAAAACACACAGTTTATAGATTACCTCTGGCACCTGTTTATTGCAGTCATGTCTGTTGACACTAGCATTCATGACACCAAGCAATTTCCATTTGAATCTTTGAGTCATGGAATTTATTAGTTGTTGTTGTTTTTTTTCATTTATTAACTAATAGTTACTGGTGTGTAATTGCCACCTATAGTGTAAGTTCTCTTATGGCCACGAATAGATTAATTTAACAATTTTAATATTTTTCTTCTTCAATATCTACTATCCAGCATCTTCATGTTCCCAGGTTTGTTCATGGGGTTCTTATCTTGGAAGCAAGTTTTAGAAGAAGTTTTTAGAAGAAAGTCCTTTTAAAACAATGGGTTTATATTCATATTTATCTTAAACTTTTATGGGATACCTGAAATGGGATACAACTGCAGGTTAAAGGTCTGACTCAATTGCTCAACAGTGGCAGCTTGGTGGTGCTGGTATTTTAACTCTGATAATTACTGTGTTATCAATAATAAGCACCTGTTTTCTTCCCCCAGGCAAGAAATTTATTTCAAATGTGTGTAATCTCATATTTATACCAAAGGTCAGGGCTGTAGAAGTCCCATTTCTTGAGCCATTTCATGCACTGACATTACGATTAATACTTCAGTCTTAGAAATTGCTATTAGTAAACATAGCCTTGGTCTGAACCTGCTCAACTTTCTTCATCACATAAACCATGAAATAATCCATTGATACATTCTAGTAAATTAGCAGAGTAACAATTTGATGGTGTTCACTCTCATGACTTGACCACAGCTCTACCCAAGGGTAATGGAATGTGAACGACAACAGATTACTTAGAATTTTCAGACTGTTTTAATTGTTTTATGTCTAACTATTCTAATTGTTACATAGAATATTTACTTGTTATTTGATGAAAGAAATGTTTCAGGTGTCATTGTATTCCCCATGCTTGCCCCTGTTTTTGTGCTTCTTTTGACTTTTGTGCTTTTTAGGACTATAATGACATGTGGTTCCAGACTCTATTGCACCTCACCTGTCACAGTCACATGATGTCAACAGTATACCTTGTTTAGTGTGATTAGTCTGTTCTTTATTGCATATTAAGATATTTTTGAGCGGCATTTCTTGCTAGTGAATGTTGTCTTCAATGTTTTATCAGTATTGTTATCCTATGACATCTCAGTTCTAATTTCTTAAATTAGTATACAAGTATAGTTTATAGTCCAACCATAGTCATAATTTTTATGTTGTATAGCTTTCAAGTTCCATTTCTGTTTTATAGATGTTAAAACATTTTTCTAATAAACTTGCATCCTGCCTTCAGTACCAATGTAACAACGAGTTGCTCAAATGTTGGTATCCATTTTTAAAATGTATTTATTTAAAAAAAAATTGCAACTGAAAAGAACATACAGCAAAAATAAATGTAAAAAATCCACACACTAAAATAACTTATCAAATTTATGTTAATCTAAAAATTACACTGAATTTTTCAAAGAAATTGTATCAGGTTGGCAAGGAGAAGAAAACATGGAAACCAAGTTCCAAAAACACGAAGTGTTCTTTATTTACAGAATGAAACATTTCAGGAGTATTCTCTGAAGTGTTAAGTTGGTAGCTAGGATGTGGGTGCAGGTCCATAGGGCCTAGTTCACTGCTGGTAGAGCCTTCAGAGTTGTGGCATGATGAGCTGAACAGGTGAGCTAAGCAGAGGGAGTGGGCTATTTTATAGTCTGCCGACCACAGCAGAATGCTGAGCGCTGAGTGTCTTCTAACCTAGGTGAATTAGGACGCCCCACCCCCTTTCTACACACAGAGACTGCCAAATGTGGTGAGTGCTTTGTGCTGTTTGACAGGTCTGAGTGAGAAGGTTTTAGATGTGTGCACACACTGGCTGCAAGTACACAGTCAATATTGGGCTGGACCATGGTCTTATTGATTCCTTTATGATGCCAAGCTGGAGCATGCTTTCAACTTCTGCATTAATGGCATGACAGCGGGCTTCTGCGGCTCAGTATGGTGCTTGGTATCGGTTCAATCCACCGTTTCAATAAATAAATGTGATACAGCTCAGTGCTTTTGCATTTACTTGCTTTTATTTTTTTAATTCACCTGACTGACTTTTCCCACCATCGTCCCTGCTAGCGGGCCGGGAATTTGAAGGTGGCACTGGGAAGGAGCAGGAGCACTCGATTGCCGATCCAAAACTCCTTTGGTTGTGGTGGCCGGTCGTAGGCACATATCTATTCACTTTGTGCTTTTTGCATGTGCTGTTGTACAATAGGGAGAACATGTTTAATGTTAGCTTGCAGGTCTTTTACATATTAAACTACAGCTACTGACCAGAAAGGTGAAAGATGGTCCTCCCAAGCTTCCTTTGCCATGTCCAGCAGACCGTGTGGCCCTTACCCGACCAGAAGCTCGAAGGGGGTGCACAGCATTTCTTGCACTGCAAACAGCACATGCAAAATAAGTTGGTTCCAATTTTGCCCCCTTCATCCATCAATCACCGCAGCATCCTTTTCAATGTTTGACTGAATGGCTCGACAAGGCTGTCTTTATGCGGGTGGTATACTGAGGTGCGGATCTGCTTTATCTGCAACAGCCAACACATATCACACATTAATTTTGACATAAATGGCGTTAGGATCCTGATCAGTCAGGATCCTGATCAGTCAGGATCGCCTTTGGAAGTTTGACATGGGTTTGACAAGCCGCCGGAACCTATTGGCTATTGCCATGCATGCAGGTAACTGGCAGTGGTTTGCATTGCAGTGCACTGGGCAGAATCACCAAGGGGCACGCTAGCGTGATGAACCTTCCTGTATCTAGCAGCACGGAGAGCAGAGCTCCATTTACTTTACCATTTATTTAAGAAATGCGGAAAAGTTTTTTTTAATTACCGCCACTTTACTTGGGGTTACAGGGTGGTGAGAGTGTGAGGCATGCAGCATGGAGCAGGGGGCACATTGGAGGCAGAGGCAGCAGGGTGTGCACAAGAGCATGTGGCAGGCAGCTTCCTCCTTGGCGTAACTAAGTCACTGTTCACAGTTTGTTGAGACAATAAACGAGATTGAAGATGCATTAGGAAAAGGTTTTCCTCACTGGCCAGCATTTTTGCGAATCTTTTACAGGCCACCGGCGACAGCAGAATGGTGAGCACTGAAGGCCTTCCATCCTAGGTGAATTAGGACGGCCCCTTTGTTTGTGCGAGATGTGCGAGCACTAATGGTAAATCCAAAATCACAGAAATATATAAGCAAGGATACAATATGCACAACGTTAAAATTAAATACATATTTAAAATCTAAAGGTATGGTACAGGGTTGAGCAACAAGAGTTAAGAGCCTCTCTCTTAAGTAAAATTGCCAACAGGTGCAATGAACAAGTTTTTATAGAAATGGATAAATAACACCCTGTGTATTATTAATAATGTAATGTACTGTAATGTAATGGCCTACAGGAAGAAGCTCCTCCTCATTCTTGCCCTGCATTGAAAAAAATTAAAAAGCAAAAGCACTCCCTGACTGCAGCAGAGAGGTCAATTGCTCGGGTGGTAATCTGCCTTGTGTCAGGAGATCCCTAGGATACAGTAGGTTGTAGGTGTCTCATGATCCTGTACCAGATAAATAGTCTAGAGAATGAATGAGAAAAAGACAGTGCATTTTTCTAAGTTGCGTTTAAGTTGCTGTGTGTTTGTTGTGTTTATAGTATGTATAGTAGTTATTGGTTAAGTTCTAGTATTTTCTTTTAATAAAATATTTACTGTGGCAGGCTTTTGTTAAACATTTTCTTCACTTTTACTCATATGAAAAAGGTCATATGGGTAAAAATATATATTTAGAGAGCCTGCGGCTTTTGGGGGCTTTTTTTGGTTTGCTTTACAAAAGTTTATGTCTTAACTTTTGAACTTGCAACCTTTCAGGAACTGAAGTACTAAGCTGTCAATCTACCCTGTGTTCTTCAGTATCTCTAAACAAACAAAAGAGTCTACACATAAAGGAAATATATTTAGATACAGAAAAACTGATTTTGCCTCTCATATGCTTTTTTTGGCAATCTGTATACACCGGAGCTCAATAAACAGAACGTTAAACTGAACTCCTACATGGGTAATTCAACATTATCATCATTTTTTCTTTATCAGTATTACTTTTGTTTTGCTGTAATAGTATTGCACAGTATGGTCCCCATTTTAAATAAGCTTTATGTCTATTATATATGGCTTACCCGTTATCTCAATTTGTCAGTACTGGAAAATTAAAGAAGCGTACCAAAATTTTGCAGAGTGCATTTGTTTGGATTAATGGCGTTGCAGGCCGTTGCACACATTCATATACAGTTATTACTTACTATCAATAAAGGAGAGGATGATGAGGTCTGCTTCCAGCTGTGCAGATAGTCTGGTTGAATGTAGCAGGGAAACACACAGGCAGTCACACACATACACACATAAAGTAACGCATGAGATTTCGAAGTTGGACAAGATATTTTTTAGTCCATAAAAAATTAAATAAAATTTTAAAATGCTTTACAGTTATGAAAGTTGTTCGAGTCAAGTTGGTCATAATCCAAAGGATTATGATAATGTTCAAATCAAATTGATTGTGCAGAATAATAGAACGCGGAATAATAGAACACAGTTCTGAGAGTAAAAACTTACATTGTTTCTCTATTTAATCCCCAATATCTAACACTATCCTACTATGCAATTGCTACTAACCAGTGAGGAGTAAGGATAACACCCTTCCTGTGAGACACGTGTTGCCATCTAAATCCATCATTTTAAACTGATGCATAACAGCCCAGCATTCCAAAAACAAGGGAAACCACTATCTACTATCTAGTGTTATAGTTATAGACTTGGAAAAGAGAGCATGCAAACCCCCTCACTGTCTGAATTTACCCCACCCTTGAATCGTCAGGTTTTAGAATTTCTAATTTTACATTTAGCTACCATCAGTTGGTTTAATCAGTAGGCATCAAAACATTTCTGTTGTTGATTGGAAAAGAGTTTGTAGAAATAGTTAAAAAGTTAAACTTAAAAATAAGCTGATCGGCTTTAATGAAATCAGTGATCTTATTATTTCAGGTTGAAGCCCACATACATGTCTGTCTGTCCTTCTGTACGGCGTATCTCTCTGCCTATCTTATCAATACAAAGAAATACAATGTAGTATGGTTAAGTATACAGTAGATTGGATAAAAATTAAGTTTTGTCTTAAAACGACTCCAGCATGTTAAAATTTATTTATACCGCATCAGTGCTGTTATTTCAGCTGTGCAAATATGAACTAATCCCAGTAAAAATATTCACTTCAGCTTTTCTAATTCTCTGTGTGCATGGAGTTTCCATGTTCTCCCCGTGTTTGGTGGGTTTCCTCCCACAGTCGAAAGACATGCAGATTAGGCTAATTGATATTCTCAAATTGCACGTATTCTGTAAATGATTGCGTGTGTGTATGTCTGTGTGTGCCCTGCGATGGATTGGCACCCTGTCCAGGGTGTACCCGCTTCGTGCTCTAAGCCTCCTGGGATAGGCTCCAGACCCCTGTGACCCTGAATACAGGATAAAGCGGTATAGACGATGAGTGAGAATGAGTGAGTGGTGCAGGTGTTTGTTTACATTGAGCAAGTAGCTTATTAGTAGTAGCTTATTTTTAAGTAGATTATTAAATCCGGCACATAGCTGTTCAGGTGGCACGGTGGCTTAATGGTTAGCATCATTGCCTTGCACCTCCACGATTCCCACAATTAGGTGATGAGACAAAACTGTTCATAACAGAAAGTTTCAATAAATTCTGTACAGTGGTTGATTTAAGATGCTCCCACAGTTTGATGCATAATCAGTCTGATGTCAAAACTTCTGGTTTGTAATCTGGCACATAACTGCTCATAACTGTATTTCTACTGAACATTGTGATTTAATTCATAGTGCAGATTTAATGTCAGGCAAATACCTAAGTACTGTCAAAGTTTCCCAAAATTGTGGTCAATTTAAGATGCGCCCACAGTTTAACACATGCACAGTACGCTGTCAAAACTTGCGGCTTCTAGTCTGGCACATACCTGCTCATAACTTTGATTTAATTTATGGTTTATTTTCAGACAAATAACGAAGTACTGCCGAATGTAACGCCCCCTTGACCTAGTGTTAGACCCTATAAAGGGGCGTCCTGGGTTCTCTTACCCGTAATACCAACGTAAAAAGTTATACTAATTTTGCGTTCTTAGATAATTGTTAACTATTAGCGATCTAGCTACTCCAATGTACAATAAACCTTAAATGCAATACTCAAAATATATTAAACACACACATTACAAAAGTTTGCCACTCAGTATTGTATTCTTAATTAAAAAAAATATAAACGGCCAGATAAGTGCTTATAAAACAAATTAATTCAATGAAAACATACAATTTATATATAAAAGCATTCGCATTTGTTGACCCCACAGAAAAGAGAATATCAATTTGGTTTATTTTTCAATATTACTCAATTCAATATGCAAATAAAACATCCAATAGTTTCTCAGTCAAACTTATTAGACTAACTATGGGCCCTTTTTTAAGCTTAAACTAAGCCGGCACTCCATTTCACTTAAACTCTTAAAGAAAGTTTTAGTTGCAGGCCTAAATCATTGCTCGTGAGCGGTGAGGCCTTCAAAACTAAAATGGCCACTTCACGCCAGTGGCGCAACACAAAATAAACTGACTCACCACGTTTTGTAGAACTTGAACGACATGGTCAATTCTCTGTCGCTACTCCATGTACTCACTCCTTATGCTCCTCTACGCAATTCTCCTTGCTTGTTTACAGTCCAGACGAAAAACATTGGCGCACATCTCTTAATTTTAAGAGAGTATATTATGCCTAATTGTGTGGAACATTAGTGACAGAAGTTAATTCATGTTATGTTAGCAGCTAGTTGTTAGCTTGTCATGTTACTTAGAATAAAACATAGAAGACTTTAATGTGGTGGAAAACCTATTGACTGTTAAAGACCTCTAACACCACCACCTACCCTAAAAACTCCTAACATGTTAGGATAACATATATATAACAATTATTGTTATATATATTATTCCTTTTAACATGTATAAAACTATGAATACTACATTTAATAAAAAATGCCAAAAAATGAGTTGTTGCCATGGTAATACAATAATTATATTAATATTGTATAAATTTGTTTTGTGATTGCTCTTAGGAAAAACACCTTTAGACAAATCAGAACTGAGAATTTGATAGTTCAGTATTCAGTATGTATAATGGTAAATAACATCTTGAAAAGCTTCCAGTTAGTTTTAAAATGTAATTGTGTTCATTAAGGGATTAAAAAGTGTGAGGGTTGCCCACTAGAGGGCACTGTTTTTAGTTTGTAGTTTTTGTTGGTAGACTCAGTTTCCCAGAAGGCA
>JAOVVA010000001.1:15989695-16014432 GCA_028565275.1 Leiocassis micropogon
TACAGTGAGGTCAATAAGTATTTGATCACCCTGTGATTTTGCAAGTTCTCTTACTTAGAAATCATGGAGTGATTTTTGTGATTTTTATTACATTTACTGAATTTTACAGTATATGTCAAATGTAGTTATTCAGGTCTACTTAATTTTTTTACTGACTTTTACTCCATTTATGAAGTATATTTATATGATTTTGCAATGTTTATATTTGCTCAATATTTTTAAGTGTAGAAATGTTTCACCAAAAAAACAAAAAAACAAAGCCTGAGTAAAGCACAGTTAATTTTTTTGAGTATATACCCTGCACTACATCTCTGAGTACAAGGTGCTACAGCCTTTTTGTGCATTATGATGTCTGAGGTCGGGAAAAAAGTCAACCGGCAAAGATAAATTGAATGGAACACTTTTCACTTCCTATATACAAGCTTACAAGAAGAGTCTGCATATTCTAACCATGGGCTCTTCATCTAACTTTGTAATATTATATGGTGGATGCATATGTGTTCAGTGCACCAAGAAACTTAATTTTCAGATTGATTGTGGTTATTCTCCTGATGTCTCTTGATGGACCAAGGACAGTGCTGGCCATCGATATCTGACAAGGGCAATCAGTTGTTCCTGCTCAGTTATGTCCTTTTGACACAAGAACTATTTTCAGCCATGCTCAGATTCGTTTCCTACAAGCTCTTCACTCATGGCCTTGCACTTCTGTTGCAAGGAATCTTCCCTCTGCCCAGCTGAGTGATCAGGCAAGAAATTCCCCTCAGATCCTTAAAGGTTTTTAAGACTTTTTTTTCCCATCCTCTGAGCCATTTATTTCCCCTTTGCATTCAAAGTTCTACATCATAAGTGAAGACTGGAATAGAAAAAGTTAATGACCACTAAGAGATTCAGCATATATGCACTGGTGGTGTATCTGTGGAAGTACTTGAGGAACTGAACATAGATGCATTGTCAAAAGATGACATAGACAGATCTGAGCTCCTGAATTCAGAGCAGGGATAATAGAGGATTTCCAACACTGCTTTTTCTGTTGGCAACTGCAAATATCTGTAAAATGGCAGAGATACTGGAGACTAAATCTCTTCTTCTGTTCAGGTTTTCTCTAGATAATTTAATTAAAGGTATCCAATTAATCTATTGGGTCAGCTGAACTGATTTTACATTTTACATTTACAGCATTTGGCAGAAGCCCTTATACAGAGTGACTTACATTTTTAACACATTATAGAAGACAGCAATTGAGGGTTAAGGGACTTGCTCAAGGGCCCAACTGTAACAACTTAGGGTTTGGTACTGGGACCTTCCGAGCCATAGGACAATGCCTTAACCAGTGAGCTACCCCTGCCCCTAATGTTTTCTCGTTTTTTTTTCCGGAGATGTCATCTCATTTACCAGCATTGCTCACAAACTTGAAAAAGATGAGAACAATCTGTGGCAAATAAATCTGAATTGCTTGTTTTCTCAAAGAATCCCCACATTAAATTTTTCATTTTATGTGTAAATCAGTACTATCAAACCTGCAAACGTTTTGCACCGCAAAACTTTCTTGGAAACCAGCTAGCCATTGTGCTCCAAGACTTCAAAAACAATAAAAATCATTCTTTTTACCTAATGATCTACCACCTAAACAAATTTTCCTTCTCTAGAATGTCTCGAGAACTGTCAAACTCAAGTAGCAATCATGACTCTGTTCCCTGAGTTGTCTGTAGACCAGAATGAAATTTAGCCAATATGTTAGGTCTGTTGAGAGTATTTTTCCTTTTAAAATGACTTGAATACAACAAGTAGAGATTCAGGAGTAAACAGAACGATTTTCAACACATCTTGTTAGCTATGCAGGTGAGCATGAACCTGAGATACTGTACCTGTAAACAAAGGGGGAAAAAAATCTGTCTATTAAACAAACACTATGTGGATAGCATGGGCTATCCTGGGCACATACTGTCCTGGTCTTTTTCCATTCATCACCTATCCAATTTCAGCTCCCGTGATAGTATCAGATTCCTGTTACAGGAGTGGAACTTAATATGCTCTTCTGCTGTTGTAGCCAATCTTGCTTTTCTCTCACAACAGTTATAAAGAATGATTATTTGTACTTTTATAAACTTAATGTCAGCCCAGACCACTCTGGTCATTCTCCTGTAAACTCGGTCTCATCAAGAAGGTGTTTCAGCTTGCACAGCCTCTGCTCATTTTTTTTCACTCCATCACTAAACACTTTGTATAAACACTAGAGATTCTGATGTACATCTACTGTACTATTTTTTTTTAAACGTCAAATAAGATTAAATAATACTGACATAAAGACTAGCTGTATTATTTAAAAAAAATTATAAATAAATTACTTCCATCCCAGTCGTGGTTCTAGTATGTTTGTCCTTTGGGTGTTCAGAAACGAACTAATAATTATAAGTTCTATATAGTTCCTCACATTTTTTAAACATATTTCCTTTTTTATTCTCTAAAGATGCTTTGCAACATCTGTCATAGTGTCCTTCTATGTGTGATGCCAGACTTCAGTTCCCAGAAGGTATTCTTAGTTTCCTGGTCAGGTTTTTGCTTTAGGAAGTTGTATGGGTGTCATGGTGAGAGGGCAGGTTCACAAGTTTCTTCTTGACTTCTTGATTCTAAGTGCTAACGCTAACTTTCTGTAAAGTCCATAGTTTTATCTTTGTTCTTTGTTTTGTTTTTGCTCAGTAAATGTTTGAAGTTAAAGTAAAACCTGTACTTACAGTACATCCTGCATATTCATTCCTGACCTCACTGAAATCTTGCACTCTTTAATGAGTGATCTTCGTGTGAGTCCTGCTGCTTTGTCTACTAAATGTTGAAATTAAATTAAACTGTTAAACTGAGTTATTGAATAGGCACCTTACTGTCTCATGTCTTAAACGTATTTTTAAGTGGCTGAGAAACAGCTTTTTATTGTAGATATGTTTGAAGTCACATGAATCACACTTAAAGGAAAATTTCTTGCAGGTGCTTTAAAACTGACATTTTGAATGATGTCATTTATTGAACCTGCTGTTTTAAAGCAGCACACACAATCTGTGTAGAGGCAGAGCTAACATGGTACCATGGTATACGTGGCATACTTTGTGGTGCTTTAACAGAAAACCTATGTTTTGTCTGGAGAATGTGCAGTTTTGCCAGTTTTTTCTTTTTTTTTTTGGCAAAAATTTGGGGAGGTGGGGGGGGCTCAAATACAGTTTTGATCTGCAGTGTTCTTACAACCCTCCCTAATTATAAAAAAGAATACATAAGTCTTTAAGGTTTATGTGATTATATTATACCTGTTTATATGCACAAAGCTAGGTTAACAATAGGGAAACTGGAGAGAAGTTTACACAATAATGTTAATTGCATTGCTAACCAAATGACATAACAAGCAAGCTAGTTAGCACACCAGTAATTGAATTAACAGGTTCTGCTTTCAGTAACTAAGTGAAGACTCAGATGGAATGGAAAATCTGTAAAATAAAAGACATATGAAAAGCTACTTAGCTATACTATCTTTTAGTATAGTTACAATCTCAGATTTATTGTGATGTTAGTTGGTCAAATCCAGTGGTCGATCAAATTAAAAAGGAAAAGCCCTAAAAAGGAAAAAGCCTTATCTGCAAAAAAAATTAACTGACATAATTATTTATTTAATTTTAAACAAATTTTTTTATTTGATTAAACCAAATAAATGAAGCTTACTTCATTGAGTGGAGACAACAATTTGTTATAAGTTTGATATTTTACAGTAAACTGGCACACTTAATATGCAGACATAATCAATTATTTTCATACAGTATATTTCAAAAAGCATCAGTCAACAAAATCTGTTGAAGTCAACAGTCAACAGATTTTGTTGAAGCTTATAGTTGAAATTTGGTTTTAACACAAATTGAAATAGTCACATTTCTATTCATTTGACTTCAACTCAACTCGCCTCTACAGCAAAAAATTGTGCCAGCCTAATCATGAAACTCTAACATTGGATGAGTGTTGTAATATAGCTGTAACTACTATATGTTGCAAGGGCTTTCACCGTTGGGACAGCGTTGCCTTTGGGAGTTAGATTGACATTTTTTATTTTTTTTTTAAATGACATTGAATGAGCAACCCAAACACAATGTTGCAAATACAACCTAGAAACAATGCAATTTAAAACTTTATTTGGAGTGCTTATGTCGATTAACATTTGTTTGTAGGTTTTTAAAATTGTTTAGAATTGTGATGAGAGATTGCGATAGACACAGCTTCCCACAGACAGTGAGTGTATCTCATGTCACACATTTTTTGCAATGCTGTAATGTTACCTCTCTGTTTCATTTTCTCTCAGAAATATTACTGTGAGGTGAATCTTAGCTCCGAAATTAATCTACTGTAATATGACGTAAGCACAGCAGTTTGGTATTAATTTTGTTTTGAGGCTGCTTTAAGTAAAATTGTGTTAAGGTCATTAGTTCAACGTTATCTCATCATAATGTATTCAATGTTGTTCCGATGTGATTTCAATAAAGAAATTTTAACTTTTTAAAGCAACCTAATACCACCAGTGTCCCCACATCTGCAACATTGCCAAATTAACATCATCACAATGTTTCAACAATCATATATTTCTGCTGGGCCTGTACTTGTTGAATAGCCCAGATTCCAGAATATACCCTTCTGGAAAGGCTTTCCAATGGATTTGCAAGCGTGGCTGTGAGGATTAGTGTTCATTCGGGCACATGTGCATTATTGAGGTCAGACACTGATACTGGGTGAGGAATCCTGGGTGCAAGTAGTGTTGTAGTGTTCATTTAAACAATGTTCAAGGAATTTTAAGTAAAATCTCACTTTTTATAAAGCTAGTTGAGAAGATGTCATATGTGTGCAAACATTCATCAGGAATAGAAGAAATGCATTAAAATATAATATTATTTAATTTTAATCTAAAACAATGGTCTTTCGGAATTTTTGGCTGAATATTTTTTTTTTTTTTTAACAGACCAACTGGTGTTTTTGGTTCACCCTCAAATCCGGGATGCTGTTGCTTCTTGGGTCCACCTGCTGTGGCCGCTAAGTCTGCGATTAGCATTCCGGTCACAGCGCCATAAACTGCGAGTCATTCTCCTTCCCGCGGCAAGCAGGACGGAACCCATTTTCCCCCTTTAAGACGCCTCTCGTGAGGCAGTGAGAGAATACTGTGGAGCTCTTCCTATGAGACGCACCGCATCACAGGGCTTTAAGCCTATGATTCATCTCGCCTCATATCCTCAAACTGGGCTTGATGACAACAAACAGGAGGTGGAAATGGAAACGATATTTTTAGTCTTCTTATGTATGACACGTGGGCTTTCATAATGTTTTGGGATTTCGGTTATGGTTTAAAAGGGGAAAAATGCCAGATAAAAAAAAAAAACAGATTGTGCAGACTAATTTTTATTAACAGATATAAACATTGATAAATATTTAGAATCCATGTTATATGACAGTACAAGATAAAACAATGTTTGTTTAACAAAGAAGGAAGTATAATCATTGGAATTTGTTTCCACAAACATGAGGAAATGGCTTGGAGTGAGGGGATGTGGTAATAACTCCTGGCCGAGTTCCTGTAACGTGCAAGTGGTGTTGGTGAATGATTGTGTGTACAGTTCCCACAGAAAGATGCTACTCTTCTGCAAGTTGATGACAAGTAGTTATCTGTCGATTTTCAAGGATCTGGTGTTCCACTCTCTGAATGTTCATTGCAATGACTGCAGTGGACTCCGAGCCATTATCATTCACAGACGTACAGCCTTCTTTAAAATGTTTGCACCATTTATGCTTTACTGCAGCTAGGAGTCTTTTACTGTACTGTCCTTAAAGTCTTCAGTACATATCAATCAGTTTTATGCCTGCATTCACCAGAAATTTAATCAGAAGTCCTGATTTGACCTGAACACCCCTTGTTTTTTTTTTTTTTAAATACTCATATTATAATCACTCAGCCAGTTGCTCCATATATACATCATTTTCCCATGCCAAGCAGGCTGTTGTGGTAAACAAGAGACCACATGCTTTATGTTGGAGATCTCATTTACACATTGGATTACGGGTTTGTTTGCGAGACGCACACTGCGCTAGGCACACTCGGCTGGATAGATGTTTTGAAAGCCCTTGTTGGCATTCGTGGTGCATTGAACAATGCGCATACACACCCACTAACGCACACCTTGTGTGAGGATGAATGCACAAGTTGCGTCACAGCACTTCTACTCATACTTGGATGGAAGCTTTTAGTAGCAAAACCTGACAGCATACACAAAAAATGTGTCATCAGATTTTATTTATTTATTTATTTATTTTGCATTATACACGTTTCATAACCCTATTTACCCTGCAGATCCGACATTAATAAAAAAAAAAAAAAGCAAGCCAAACATCAAAAAGTCAACAAAACATTAAAACAGAATCACAGAGTGTTTTGATGTGGCTCGGAAGGATTTATTCATGATATCCTCTAGGTGTGTGTGCGTGCCTATATTCAGAATTCATTTAGGAGTTATTACTTCGCGGTAAACAAGGCAGCAGTATGAGGGAAGAGAAAGAAAATGGGATTGCCCCTATGCGTCTTTCTGTCTCAATGTCTCTACTCGGCTGTCATTTAGCCCAGAAATCAGGGTGTAAATCCCGTTTAGGGTTTGCTGAACCGAGAAGCTCGCTCTCAGATACTTAACGTCTACTTGGAGGAAAAAGGACAGAGGCCAGACCACCCATGACAGCTGTATTAGATAGACTTTTCCTCCAGAGAGACTGGAGAGATGCTTTTTCTCCTGTTCAGGGCAGGTACTATATGGACAGAAACATGTCGGGCCCCATTGCCTCGATAAATTGTTGTTGACGCTGCCCTCAGGAGATGTGCAATCGTGCATTAGCTCCGTAGGTCACAGGGAAAGGAGCAGAACAGCTGCTTTTGTCTCCTATGGAGCAGTTACATCGTCTCAGCGCTTATTTAGGAGACCCAGTTTCTTTTCTTTTACTGAAGATTCGCGTACAGTACAGTACAGTAGAGCCCGAACCAAGGCCAGGTTCAAACCTGGTATTAACATCCATCTTAAGTGAACTGATGAAAACAAGAGTTTGTTACTCAGCATGTGAATCTGAGGGGAACGTGTCTCTTCAAGTCCATTACAAATCGTTTGGATGCTCATAGGTGTACATCCAGGTCTTTTGGAATTCAATATTTAGAGCAAAGACCTTACCAAATATCACTCCTAAAGCTGCTACATAGTCACCCCGGCCTTCAAGGATTACTTCATCAGCTTGTTCATGCTCCTCTGGTAGATCTAAAAGGCCAACCATTACCCCTCTGATCTAATCGTCCATAGCAGAGCTCTGGTTAAAGAGAAGAACAGTCTTGTAAAGATAGAGGATAAATTTTACAGAATATCTAGGTATGATAAAAAATAAACTATATTAATAAGGCTATATACCACCAGGGTGTCTTATAAAATCACATGATTGCATCTTGGGAAAGGTAAATTGCTGGCTCAACTTAATTTTTAGTTTATTCAGTCTGTATATTCAAAGTTTTCAAGAAGACAGTGTTACCTGATGTCTCAACAAATACCACTGTAAGAAGTTCAGCCAACAATACAAATATAAATTCGTTCAACATCTAGTTGGAGTTTTTACAGTGCACCCCTCCCCCCAACTAACTGACACTAATAAACTGCACTAAAGAGGTAGAGATTACTATTTTGTGGACTCTTTATTTTGGGTAAGTATTTTTTATTTTATTATTATTATTTTTTTATAAAATATGTTTCAGTTATGTAACAAGTATTTTAGATAGTTAATGTTATATACTGTACATGAAGCTGGTGTGTTTCCACTTATTGTTATACTGAGGCAACCTGACATTACTGAGGTAAGCTTAGCTAATGTTAGGCTTCATGTTACCGGACTGTACATGAGTTAGCGTGCTGAATGTTCATAACCATTTCTTTCTCAATCTTTTTTCCCACTTTCGCCCTGACTTTTGCCCAGCAGCAGCATCCTGCTCCAATCGAGGACACAAGCGCGCAAGCGCTTAACTGACGAAGGTTCTAGAAAAACCCAGAAGTGTTGAATAGTAAAGTAGTAGTTGTGGTTCAGTACTTGCTAAGTAAAGTGATTTTGAAAAATGTTTGTGTTAGTTTGGCTTCATGGTCATCTAGGAATGTTTTTTTATTTAAAACATCACTCCGAACATGTAGTTACTGACAAAGTACTGGCAAAGTAAAACCCTTGAAAATATCAAACCTTTTTGAATATGAAACAATGCATAGCTTTAACCCATCATTAGAATTCCAGAAACAGTGTCTTACACATAATGGTTATATATAGCCTTATTAATATATTTTTATTTTATCATACTGTAACTATATTTTCTGTGAAATGTATCATCTTTATCTTTAAAAGACTTCTCTTGTTCTCTTTAACCGGAGGGCTGCTGTGGAGGATTGGGTCAGAGGAGTGATGCCTGGCCTTTTGTACCTAATAGAGGAGCAAGAACAAGCTGCTGAAGTTGCTGTGGTGTTGAAGGGGCCTGTAGCCCTTGAGGGCCAGGATGACTATGCCACAGCTTTAGGAGTGACATTTGGTCAGGTCTGTGCTCTGAACTTTGAATTACAAAAGGACTGGATGTACACCTACAGTATGAAGCCATCCAAACGATTATTATTGGACTTGGAGAGACACGCTTCACTCAGATTAACATGCTGAGAAACAAACACTTGTTGCCTTTGATTCTTTTTTTTTTATTTGACACATTGGAAGAAAAGTCTTTAAAAGTCAAATCTTTGTTAGTTTTTTAAAAAATATTGTAATACAAAAGAATCAGCAAGATACTGATAAGCATCTGGTGTTATCCTGGTATTCTACTGACCTTTAAACAAAATAGAACCTGTATTCTCCTGTTTTATGCAGATCACTGTTTTAACTTTGACTAGTTTTGGAAGAATATGTTTTTTTAAGTACTGTTTGTGCTTTAACTGTTGGGCTATTGTTAGGCCAACTTGTTTTTATAGAAAAACAATCACTTGACCCAACTACATCAATGGGCTACAATGGGAGACAACTTACTTTTTGAGTAGATGAAAAGTTGGGCTAAGTCAACCCTTGAGATTTTAACCTAAGTACATGTCAAATAAACAGCAATGTAAAATATTTTGTATGGCCAGCAAATTTCTCTAAAAGTTGAGTAAACTTACAAAAGCTGTGCAATATGTTACTAAACTTCTTTACATTGAGACAGCTTTTTTTTTTTACAGTGTTGGTTGCTGGTTGTGTTTGTGATCCATGTGGATTGTTTTATATTGATTCAGCTCTATCCTCAGGAAAATCACAGTTGTGCCCTAAGACAGGCTTCATTGCTCTGTATGAAAATAACTTCATTGATGCAGTTCAGCATGAATGAGTAATATCAATACTTTATGCACTGTAGTGTGTGTGCGTGTGACATCACATAACACCAGATTAAACATATACTGTTTGATAAGTTCCATGATCACTCAATATTTTGAGTAATCAATATTATGATATTTTTTCTTCATTATTTTAATATGTACAGTAGGATTAGATGGTCATCTTATCTTGATAATCACACAAATTAGAAAATAAAGTATTTTATTTTTTCTTTTAATTTTTTTCAAAATTCTAACTTTTGAACTTTTCTCTAAAACATGTATTTGGTTAAAGGTTGCTACTTAGCATATCGAAATTAAAAAGTCAATGCTGAGCTACCCAACCTAAATCACATGACATTGTATCCTAGTGTATAGTTTAATTATTATGGATAGATTTGCATTTGAACTGACAGTTGATGAGTTGGTGAATTCAACTTATGCAAGTTATATGGCCAACACTTAATTAAACGGAAGCTATGAGGGGTGTTCAGGTCAAATCAGGACTTTTGATTATACAGAATAACAGCACAGAATAAATAACTGTTATACAGAATAACAGTTATAAGGGGTAACTCCCATTTATTTCTCTATATCATTCCCTGCTACATTAATGCACTTATCAAGGTAGAAAGTTTTCTCAGTATGTCCGGGCCATGATCAGATTGCCTGCTTCATGTCTTAAACGCTGTGCTCCCAGGAACTCCTTTAATGCCCCGAACATGTGGAAAAGGCTGGGAGTGAGGTCAAGACTGTATGGGGGTCTGGGAATAACTCCTAGCCAAGCCCCTGTAATGTGCAAGTAGTGTTAGTGAACGATTGTGTGTACAGTTTCCACAGACAGATGCATCTCTTCCTCAATTTGGGGACAATTTATCCATCAAGTTTCAAGGATCAGGCATTCTACTCACTAAATGTTCATGGAAACGACTTTAAAGTATAGATGTACGGCTTTCGTTAAATCATTTGCACCATTTAAATGTTTTTCTGCAGTTGAAAGTTTTATGACTTTAATTACCAGAAACGTCATCACATTTCCCACTTTGACTTGTATTAAGATCCTTAATTAATTTGAGTGACATGGATGTTCAGAGAAATCCAACTAGCAGTCTAGTTTCAATGAGAGGAAAGCAAAACATACACATTTAACTAGTGGAGTGTTTTATTTTATTGTGAATCTTTAAAGCAAAAGTAGTGGATCATATGTTTATATCATTAAAATTTAGGACAAAAATATATTATCAAATGCCTTTCGAAACCAATGATGCAGAACAGTCCTAGAAAAAGTTCTAGTGCTGACTAGCTCAAGAGCTGGCCAGCCAGCCAGAAAGACCTCAACTCTCAACTCAACTCAACTTTATTTGTATAGCACTTTAACAACAAGAATGCCCCAAAGTGCTTCACATAAATAATAAAATAATATAAAAGACATAAATAAAATCACATCACACACATCTCTAATCAAAACACAACTTATAAAATCACCTTATGTTGGTTTAAACGCCAAAGAAAATGAAATGAGTTTTTAGATAGGACTTAAACACCTGTGATGTGGCCTCATGAATAGTTAAGGGTAGGTCATTCCACAATTTGGGTGCCGCCACAGAGAACGCCCAGTCAGTGAGCTTGCATTTGGTTTTGGGTACAGTCAGCAAAAGTTTATCTTATAATCTGAGAGACCGAGGTAGGGCATAGGGCTGAAGCAGGTCTGAGAGGTTAGGCGGGGCAAGGCCATGTAAACATTTAAATATGACCAAAAGAATTTTTACATTTATTCGGTACTGTACCGGGAGCCAATGAAGGAAAGCCAGAACTGGAGAGATATGTTCTCTTTTACACGTAGACGTTAAGAGCCGAGCAGCTAAATACAAAGCATTACAATAATTGAGGCGAGTTGTGATAAAGGCATGGATAGCCTAATGGACAAAACAAGCTCACGTTTTGCCAATTGTCTTAATTGAAAAGAGCTGGACCGACCCACAGCACTGATCAGTTTATCAAATTTTAAGGCCATGGTCGAAAATAACACCTAAATTTGATGCTGTGGGTTTAGCATACTGCTCCAAGGCTCCCAAATCCAGAGGTGGAACTCTACCCCTGGCACCAGGACCAAACACCAAAACATCTGTTTTTTTATTATTAAAATAAAAAGAATTCAGGGCTAAACATAACTTTATGTCATCTAGGCATGTTAACAGAGCCTTAATAGAGTAGCCTTACTTCTGTTTTAATGGGAGATAAATCTGACTATCATCTTCATAGCAGTGAAAGGAGATGCCATGTTTTCTCAGGATATAGCCAAGCAGCACCAAATACAATGAGAAAAGAAGGGGCCCAAGGATAGAAACCCGTCGGATCCCATATGTCAGAGGGGCTGATGAGGACTCAAGATCTCCGAGGCTAACAGAAAATGTTCACTGAGAAAGGTCCTAAACCAGTCTAGAGCTGCCACCCTAATTCCCACCCAGTGTTCTAAGTGTGACAGAAAGATCACAGAATCGGTTATACGATAAATGTCATTTAAGACTGAGCTGTTTGAGTACTGTAAAGAGCCTTAAAACCGACAGTCAGACCTTAAAAAATTTCAGTCTTCAGCAGTTGTGAAGATGCAACGTTGTGGTTACCTGATCCTACTGCAGCCTCAGGTTACCATTTACCTTAAGATTCTGAATAATTAATAAAAACCTCATCTTACTGATCCTTTAACTCAACTGAGAAAGTTTTAATCCTAAACATTGCTTTAATGCACTTTATTGAACAGCATCCAAGCTGGTTACTCCAATAGTGATAGAAAAAACATGCATTTTTTTCACTATAAATCTGCACTTTAGGGCTAGCAGGGACATTCTAGTGTCAAATTGAGGCTGAGGTTTCCCTCTTTCTTATTACATAACAGAATCCTCATTTAAATATTTTAAAAATAGGATTTTTTGAGGCCCTCCAGTAAACAAACTCTCACTGTCCAAATCAGGCACCAAACATTGTAAAATAATAATGTTATGAGGTTACAGGCGTTAGTTTTTCTTTTTTGCACCACTGTTCTGACATTTGTGCATAAAAAGCCCATGTGATCATCATTTTAATAAAATTCTCATCCCAACCCATCTGAAACCAACAACCCTGCCACGGTGACAGAGATCTTTTTCCCCCATTCTAATATTTGATGTAATTATTAACTTAGACTCTTGACACAGATATGTGTGATGTTATGGATTGTGGTGTTGTGACATGATTTGTTAATTGGATAACTGCACTGAGTGAGCAGTGGTGTGGGCAGTCCTATATAGATCTTTGTAAAAGAAATGTGTTCAGAAATCAATCATGAATAGATATCACAGCTTTGTCTAATGATGAAATAAGAGCATTTCCACAAACAGTGTGAGGAGAACTCACAGGATTGGAACTAAACAGCTGTGTGGGCATAGGAAAATTTGTTGGTGAGACTAATCAGAATAAAGGCTTCAGTTTGCAAGGGAGCATGAAGAATTTAGAATAATAGAAAAAGGTCATGTGGTCTGATGAGTCCAAAGTGACCCTATTCTAGAGTGAAGGTTCGCCAGTGTAAGAAGGGAAGCGCATAAGGTGATGCACCCATCATGTATAGTGGCCACTGTAAAAGCCTCTGGATGAAGTGTTATGATCTGGGGTTGCTTCAGTTGGTCAGGTCTGTGCTCAGCAACATTATGTGGCAATAAACTGGTCAGACCTGAAATCCAGGATTCAAATTGTGGATGAGTGGTTCACACATGAACTGACCACCATACTGTGTGTTGTAATCAAAGCTGAAGGTGGTCGAATGAAATCTTAGAGTCTGTGACCGTTTTTGTTTTTGTTTTTCACACACACACACACACACACACACACACACACACACACACACACACACACACACACACATATACTGTACACACATTATTATGCAAACCACATATATTTGCACTGTATTCAGTGTTCATTGTGACTTTAAACACTTGATTTCTTTGGTTGCTTGTGGATAACAGCATGTAAGAAGCAGCATGTATGTGGTTCTATGCTCATAATGATCTTTAAAAACCTTTTCAGCATGGAAGAGAATAAAAACAAAATCCTGCAGAAATAAATCAGCTTAGTGGACAGAATTAGAGGCGAAGGCTTTAGAGCCAGGGTAGGATTAAGGAAAATCATGTGCAATAAGGAGCAAGTGATCAAGAGTGACTGGAGTGAGAGAGAGAGAGAGAGAGAGAGAGAGAACAGAGGTAGAGAAGAGTACAAATTCTGAAGGAGTTAGAATTGGCCGGACCTCAATTAAGAGGATGAAAAGAACAACAAAAAGAAAATTATTTTTACTAGTTTTTACTAATTACTAGTAATTTTTATATTATTCTTCTTCGATTATGAAGATTACATATTAAGAGTTTAACTTTTACTCCCTTATGTTTTTTATATTATTATTATTATTTTGTAAATCAGCTAGCATAGCTAAGTGGCTTAGGGTCCCAGACCTCATGTAAAATTGATTTCATAGTGAATGTTTTAGCCCGAAAATGTATCTGCTTCTGCCAGGAGGTTACAATTCAGTCATCCATAGATGAAGAAAGTAAGTAATGTACTCTTAATATGTACTCTTAATATAATTCTTCCATATTTAGGAAATAGTACACAATTAATTAAATTAATATATTTAGACACACTAACAATGGATGGTACTTTTTTAATTGATTGATTGATTTTTACTGTTGACATTGTTTCAAATAGCTCTTAATATGGGGTTGAGTACCGTAGTCTAGAACTGGCTAAAACATAAGTCACACAATTTTTCATTCGATCGCCTTTAGCTTTGATTACTGCATACCATGTGGTGTCCAGTTAATGTATAAAAATGATTCCTCATGCTTCTAAAACCACCCTTTCATAATCTGAGTCCTGGAATATGCCTGTGCCATTAGGGAAGGAAAACTCTGTTGATGTAATAACCTCATCATTCAGTACATCCAGGTCATAAGCTGACTTTATTTTATTGCCACATAACATTGCTGAGCCTACTGTAAGTCTGACCAACTGAAGCAACCCCAGATCAAAACACTGCCTCCAGAGGCTTGTACAGTGGCCAATATGCATGATGGTTGCATCGCTTCGTGGGCTGGAGTCATGTTTCCAGTTCATCCCAATGATGCTCAGGGAAGTCAGGGCTTTGTGCAGGACACTTTGTTCTTCCACTCCGAGCTTGTCCTCATGCATCTTAACGGAACATTGTCATGCTTGAATAGGTTTGGGCTTCTTAATTCAAGTTCAAGTGAAGAGAAATCTCCATGCTCCAGCAAACAAAAACCTGCGATATGGAGACTTGCGGGAAGAGTTTTAAAGAAGAATCACATATAACTGTGATTTTGAGATGTAGCCAACTTTTGGCTGTATTGAACAAAGAACATACAGGAAGATCCTTGGGGGGATAAACTTACTATCTCACATGCAGTACGAGTAAGCTAATTTCATGCATAATTCATTTTAACGTGCCATTAGTTGTGGAATCCATTCATCCTTCTAGCAGCCTCTGTAGTCCAACCAGGGAACGTGGAGGCCAATGGTGAGTACCATTTCATTTGTTCCCATTTTATGACCATGGTACCACACACACACTAAGGGCAATTTGGAATTGCCAATTAACCTAATCTGCAGGAGAGGAAACCGGACTACACGGAGGGAACCCACCAAGCACGACGAGAACGTGCAAACTCCATGCACACAGACCTAGAGTTGGAAATCACACCTGGACACTGGAGGTGCAAGGCGTCGGTTGTGGAATAGACTATATATTATAGTGTGTATATATATATATATATATATATATATATATATATATAGTTGTGGGATCCCTATATGGCTATGCTGGGAGGAGAGAGAGAGATAGAGAGAGATAGAGTGAGAGAGAGAGAGAGAGAGAGAGAGCAGTGACTCATGAGCGCAGATTCTCATCCGAATTTATTTTTTAATCCCAGCCGCTCGCGACCGGGAGGGAGCTGTTTCTCTTCTCTCCATCATCTCTTCGGTTTATTCCCCACTCACCGTTCTTCATTCGCGTGTTATTTGAACTTCACGTTCCTGCTTCCTCTTCTCCTCCACCCCCCACCCACCTCCCGGTTTAAGTTGGAGCGCGTGATGAGCGCTTGGGTTGCAGCCGTAGCCGCCCGCGCGCCTCTGGATCGGTGCAACGGAGCACGCGGACAGCAGCGGAGCCGGGCCGTGATGTGAAACGCCAATGGAGTTAGGGATTTATGACAGAACATGGGGAAGATGAGCGTCCTGTCGCTGTGTTTCCTCTTGTGCGCCGATCTACTGGATTTAGCCTTCGGTGAGTGACGGACGTCCGTGCGTGTGCGCGTATGTGTGCGTGCACACACACACACACACACGGATGGGCGCATGCATGTGTGTGTGTGTGTGTGTGTGTGTGTGTGCATGTCTGGATTGTATGTGTGATTGTACCTGAAACAACGTAGACAAGTCAAGAAACCAAAACCCCCAACATTTGTATTTTTATTTTTGAATGGATGCATACGATGTTACTAGAAAGCATGCGCCGTTCATGCAGCGTTATTAACCATCTATGACGTCTCATAGTGCGTGGATTCAACTTTTACGCATTTTGAATCCCTAGCTATGCAGCAAGATTAGTATTCGTCGGAACGCGCCGGTTTTTTTTTTTTTTTTTGGCATTTGGTTTGTCATGTTTGTTGCGAATTTCGGATCATTGCTAGTGTGCTAGAAGAGATTTAAGAGAAACAGCTTTGGAAAGTGACGCCACAGCGCTTGTAGATGTTAGTATTTTCTCCTAACGATTGCTTTATTTGTTGCGTTTTGCGCGGTGCGTCTGGAGGATGTGTGAGACTTTTACGCGCTGGCACTCAGACACTACGATGCATAAGAATAAAACGGCATTCAGAGTAGACTTTATTGACAGCTTCATCAAGGACTGAGCGATCTACACTCTTTCCAAATCTGTTTTTTTTTTTTTTCTAACAGTAAAATGTGAATCGGACCTTATGGAGTTTGTTGGTGCCGTCGGCGCTGTTTCAACGACCGCATGCCATCTCCAATAAACACGCATCCAAAATACATATCCTGCTCGTATTTACAACACACACAACCCCAGGGACAAGCACACTGCAGTACATTCATATCAGTCCACTCGATTTTTTTCTTTTGTCACTAAGACCCCCCCCCCCCCTTCTTGTGAACTTCCTGTGCGCAATTTACAAATTACGCATCGAATTAAAAAAAGGCGAAAACCCATTTACTTTCTAAAATCAGAACCGAACTCACGAGTGGCAAAAGGGTCCTGTAGGCTTACTCAGGAGAAATAATATCCAAAAAAGACACTAGGAGGCATCAAAGCAGGAGGAAGAACTGTTGCCTGTCTTTGATCGTTTTCTGAGCAAAATGAAAACGTTTATGTATATATAATAATGTGTGTATGTGTGTGTAGACTCATGTCTCTTTGAAGTTTAAGACCGTCACCTGCATCTCTTCCTTCCTTCATTCATTCATTCATTCATCCTCAGTAGGCTTTCTCCTGTTCATTTGTACAGACAAATTCTTGGATTTCCAGGAAGACTGGGCAGGAGGCAGGGATTTCGATCCACACAGAGCAGCATGTGCACACATTTACACACTCATTCACACCTTTAGCATAGCCAATTCACCTATCAGCAGGTAATTGGGAAGTGGGAGGAAAACAGAGAATCTGGCAGAGAAGCCAATTTTTTCTGCTTCCACTTTCTGTAAACTTGAACTTGTCTTATTCTGCTGGCAGTATATGATTTTGCCTCTTTCCAGAATGAAGGGCTTAGAATTAGTGAAAAGATTGACCTATTAAATGTTTTTCGAAGAAACGTTTCAGAGCTTGAAATGAGTAAAAATAGAATTAGATGTAGTTAAGTAGAATTAGTCCAGAATTTGCATATATTTGCTTATATTTGTTTTACTGTCATCTCATGATAGGAAATAGTAATCAAATTTGACAAAATTTGACACAGTTTTACTTGTTATGATACCCCCTTTGCAGTTATAGGCAAGAAAATAATGTTTATGTATGTATTTCAAACATTTGGGGTGCACCTGGGGGTCGAGAAGTAGGGTTTTCACTCATGTAAAGTCACTGACCTTACTCAGTAGTGTGCTTTGAACAACAAAATAAGACATTATGGAGTTTGTAAAATAATACCGTCATTATGCTAGAATCCTAAGAGATTACGTCCCATCACAAATTCAGGTTTCTACTGTATATGTGCACATCTAAGCATTGTACTCTGACCTGAAATTTGCTGTTCCTAGGTTAAATTATGATGTTACAGTGACAATAAAAATTCAAAAATGTCCTTAAGGTGCTCTTGCAAGGCCTCAGCCATCTAGCCTTTTTTAAAATGTTCTCATTTAATAGAGGAAATAAAGAAATGAGCTCTTCATCAGTTCTTTGGAAGATGCTCCTGCACTCAGAAATCACATTTCAAGCAAGTAGAGATTTTTCCTTATAATAAGAAACATTATAATTTGAGTGGTTGATTATTTGGTGTGGTGATAATGGAAGCTCTCTGTTAATATTATTGTATGATGCTCGGATGTGTCGGCGCACTGTCGTTCACACAGTTAGCATACAAGAGGCAATAATTCAGCTGGACTGTGTTTGAAGATTAGGAGATGCATTAGAGGCGGCATAGTAGTGTAGTGATCCGCACTGTGGTATCCTGCCTCTATGGTCCTACCTGTTCTCTAAGTTTTCAGAGATGTTTTCCCCATGCTTGGTGAGTTTCCTCTGGGTAATCCGGTCTCCTCCCACAGTTCAAAGACATGGAGGTAGACTAACTGGCATTTCTAAAAAAAAAATTAAGAAAGTGTGTGCTTGCTTGAACTCTGCAATAGATTAGCACCCCATCCAGGGTGTACCCAACCTAGTGCCCAGAGTCCACTGGGAAAGTCTCTAGGCCTCCCACGACCCTGTACAGGATTGTGCAAATGATTGCGTGAGTGAGATGCATTGATAGGCTGTGAGTGTTTTTGTTGTCTAGATCTCTCATTAGACCATACAGTAGAACTTCACTGATAATTTGAGAAACTGCGTTTGTCTCTGTGCAAGACTCCTAATGCGCGGCCATTAGATTTATTCGGGGTCTGACTCATATGACTGGCAGCAATTTGCCAGTAATGTACTGTAATGATGTGTACAGTTAGCTTAGCAGTTAGAGTGCCAGTTAGATTGCTGTCGAAAAAAATCTTCAACATCACTGCAATCTTTGCGGGAAGTTGTTTAACACGTCTGGTCTATAAATAAGCAAATAAGCAAGAAATAAAATAACAAAGCATGTTGTTATAGGAAAATACTCAACTGCGACAATGACATGGTTATCATTATGCTATAAGACCACATCCAAAGTATTTCCACTTACCCAGCATCAATGATTGTAAAGATTAACTTATTTATAAATGATTGCTAGTGCTTTTCACCCATTTTTGGTTACATTTAAAGCTATAAATCAAGTTATCACTTACAGTACATCCCTCTTTTACCATAACCTTAGACTCTTACTGTAAATAGCACTGACACTGGAGACTCCTTTCAAGAATTCCCGTAGAAAATGTCACCATATCTCTAGCTCGCGGCAGATGCTTCTCATGTAAAGTGATTCGAACAACTTAATGACTGCATATCACCTCTAGCACCCTGAAGGTTCTACGTGTCATACTCCTACACTCCAAGTATTCCATTAACCAAACCCGAATGAGATGAGGGCTGCTTGGCTTGGTCAAGTACGCCTCAGTTCAAGCACTCATCATTACCACAAGAGCAGCATCGACATCACCACAAGTCATAGTATCATTCATACACCTCAAGGTTATCTTGCCGTCCCTTTTAAAAGCTATAGTAAGTCACAAGCTTGTCATCTGTAATGGATTAAGCTTGCTGTTTTTTTTTGTTTTTTTTTTTAACTTTGAAGTCCTAAATGGTTGATGCCAATATTAATGAAGTACTAGATTAAAACTGGAGTCAATGTTGTCCTTTAAGTAGGCCTAATTGTGATCAGACAAAGAAGTGAGAAATGTTTTATTTAGGCTTCTTTCTACTCATGTCTTGTGTCCTGCTTACGAATAACTCATACCCTATGAGCTAGTTGACCAAATAGGATGTTACAAACTAATGAATGAACTATTTTCATTATGTGGAATACACATAATTCTAATAATTCATTTTGTTAATAGAAGAAAATATCCCCCAAATGTTCCTACATACAGTACAGTGCAAACATCTGAAGTCCTCATATTCGGTCTAATTTCATCATATTTTGCCTTTAAAGAACCAGACTTTCTTGCATTGTTTTAATGTATTATTAAGGAATAGTTCTCCAAGGTTCCTGAACTTTATGAATTCTCATTTTCATGAATCATTCAAGCACAAAAAACATTTAACTAAACCAGTGATAAACAGGTGCAGATGATGACCGGCGATTGGTTTGCTGGTGATGCTGAATGCTGAGTGGTTGGAGCAGACGAGAGGAGGAATGAGGTTGCTGCTGAGATTGTTGAATAAACAAGCAATTTTTAAATAGTGGCTTTAGGCACTGTGCAGCCTGTCCCAGTAAAACCTTTGTTCACATTTCTTTAATTCAAACTACATCTTTTATTTTCATATAATATTAAGAAATAAGTGGTGGATAAGGTCTTTTACACAGTACTGAAATGTCATTGTATCATTTTGAAATAAAAGAAGAGCACTTACACCCTCAGTACAGTCAACATTAAAAGCCAACAAGTTTTGAGATGTTTTAGGATGATAAAATGACCTAAAAGTTGGACATGCTTTTCAAGATGCGTTTCTGCTCAGCATGGTTATAAAGAGTGGTCATGTTAACGTAGCTTTCCTGTCTGACCGTTCTCCTGACATTTTATCCTGCATTATGAATTTCTGCTCATTGAACTTTTTCTTGTTTTTCACACTATTTTGATATGTGTATGTGTGTGTGTGTGTGTGTGTGTGTGTGTGTGTGTGTGTGTGTGTGTGTGTGTGTGTGTGTGTGTGTGTGTGTGAAAATCTCAAGAGATTAGCAGTTCCTGAAATACTCGAACCAGCCCGTCTGGCACAGACAGCCACATGAATATTAACTAAAGCTCTTTATTTATTGTTCAACTGTCACATTATTTTTGTGTTTTGTTAATATCAAGAACATGCTGCTGGCTAAGTCATTTTATTAATGTGTTTTTCAGGTTTTATTTTTACCAATGCTGCTGCTAAGAGTCTGGCATGTATTCTGTTAACCACAAGTCTGAAAGTCATAAGTTTCAGAATTAAATTTTTTTTTTAAGCATAAGATTAGATTCTATAACTTTTTTCATTATATTTTTTATATTTAACTTGTTTACATATTCGGTTATGTTCCTGTTTCTTGCCCTATCTAACACAAAAACAATAACTTTCTGCACCTTTTCTAAAAATTAATACAATATATTACATATATTTGCGGATGTTGCATCTGAAGCAGTTTCCCTAGAGTTTCGATGTTTGCTGAAACTATGTAAATGAGATTTTTGCGATTTCTGCCCACTGATTCTTTTCAGAAAACACTGTATATCATTTCTAAAGCAGCACACTGTTCAGTCTGCGTGCTTTTCTCCACCTCATGCTGTAATTCAATTTTGATATACAGCAGTAACTGAGGTATTACTGTATATCTGCAGTACGACAGTTTGTATCGTGACTCGTGATTCTGCAGCTCTTACAGGGCGGTTCCAGCATTATAGCGTGACATAAAATAAAAGGAAATCCTAAGACAATCCTAAATCCTATGGACAAACAAATAAATTAACCGTAAAGTTTTTATCATAAATTTACATCCTGACAATATGCAGCATTTTATCAGAGTTATGGATGAGACGTTAAACAAACAAACTTTTATGACAGAGTATATGTTTTCTACAAATTCTCTGAATTTTAAAGACGACTGCAGACAGTGTTACACTTGTACCATGAAAGAGACTGAAATTAACACAAATATTTTGATTTCAGATAAACTGGCGTTGCAGAGTATATTGCAGAGAAATATTTTCACATTTTGGATGTGACGTGTTCGAATCGGTCCTCTATACACTATCTAAAAAAAAAAAAAACATGATTAAATATGGTATTTCACCATGAAACTTTTGAAATGGTTAAGTATGAAGAAAGTACCAAGATATTATTAAATCAGTGAATTTTCTTTTTCCTGGACATGATCTTACCTTCCCCTGTTTGTTCTTTGTCGTTTTCACCATTTTAGTGCCTTTTTTGTGCTTTTGATGCTCAGAATTGGACTTTATTGTTTAATTTACAAGTAAACGTTTATTCAAAATAATAATATAATAATAGTAGTATTATTAGTGTATCAATATTAGAGAGGGGTGGTAAATTGATTTAGTTATGAATCACAATTCTTTTGTGTGGCGAGGCAAGTATCAGCACATAGATTCAAAAATCGATTTTTCCAAATATTTTTTTTACATTTGTAATAGAGATGCACAGATCAACTGCTCGGTGACTGGAATTGGTTTTTCAGTTTGATTGTCCATGACCGATCTGCTTTGGATATAACCGATTCTATGCTAAGTGCATGGGCTTCTGAGTGGAGCAACAGAAATGCATTTTTATGGCATTACATTGTCAAATGTCGAGCGTGTTAAAAAGCCTCTTTTCTCCAAACCCTGTGAGCAAATTGGTCTCCAAACCCACTCATTACACACGCACTTACACCAGCCTCAAACACAGCGAGCGGAAATTAGTCTCGAAACTCGCCACGCTTGCCTGCGTTCTTGCAACTGCTCAACCCTCACGCTTATTGTCAAGTTGAGTTTTGACAATAACCTCTTGAGACTTAGGAGGCATTTAAAGAGGTAAAACATCGCCCTTTCTTTATACTTCTACAGGTGGTGCTCTAAATTCACACATTGGCATCTCATGTGGTAGGAGTGAATTATTATCTATGTTTGTTTAGAAATAACAATTATGTTGGATAATAGAGATATGTGCTGGTCTTTTTTGTTTAATTAAATTTTAGGTTAAATTTTAAACTATTTTATTTTTTATATTCATGGTCTAATTGCTGGCCTTGATTTTAAAGTAATAAAACTAATGTTATAACGAACAGTTTTGAAGCTGTTGAATTAAGCAAAGGTAAAAAAAACACTCAATTCTTAGAAAAGTTTTAGTCTTAAAATTGTAACAAAATCAGAAAAAAAGAATAAGAATATTTATAAAATTGTGAAACTTACAGAACCAATCAAATCAGCACCTAAATATCGTGATATAATCATATTGGGAGCTCCCTGATAATTCCCATCACTAATTAGTATGATTTGGTAAGAACCCTATGAAATATGCCTACTTTTTATTCCAATGATAAAGTTGACTTTTTGCATTGAATTGCCCTACAGGCATTTCTAAAAATGAGATTAGTGCATAAGTGCTGCAGTATGATGACTAACATTATCACATGACTAAGTGATATTATCCAAAAAGAGAAAAAATTCAGAGGCAACTCATCTTCTGTCACACTCTTGGCATCATTTGTCTAATGGATAAAAGGTTGTGTGGTTTGCATGCTAACAACGTGGCATTTAGCCTGGCACCAAGCAGGTGCCTTATCTATGGATGTTGGGGCATGTAAGGCTATTGTTGGTGCACAGCAGGGCAAGATTCCCAACGTATTACCGTAACGTGGGGTTCGGGGCATGAGGATGGCATCCTTGCTTTTCTTTAAGATTGTAAGATGGACCTGTTAGGTAAGATTTTAATAATTTATTAAAGTGCTAATGAATACTCATTTCTGATTGGTCAGAAGTTTTTTTTTCTTATTTACTAATAACATCTCAAATATTCAGAAGGTTTAATATATTCTATTTTTTTATTTATTTATTTTAGTAAGAACTTGTGGATGCCTCCAAATTCTATGTGATTATCGATATGATTAATTTGTCCTTATAAAATGATATGATGAATTTCTCATATATGGAGTAAGGAGTCTCCAATGTCAGCTCCCTGTAGCAGTCAGAGATAAAAATTTTCTGGCACATAAAGATCTTCAGAATGAACAGCGAGTTACTTGTGCAACTAGAGATTTGGCGTGCTTCTTCAGGTTGAAATGATGGGTTTGCTGACATTTCAACCATTCATTCTCCATGAGTGCTTTATCCCTGTCAGGGTCATGGCTTTTGTCATGGCTTTCCCAGGACCACTTGTGATGATAGAGGAATGGACCCATGATGGAATGCCAGTCCGTCTTTAGGCAAGGTGTGCACACTTATTCAAATCTAGCGTTTTTTTTTGTTTGTTTGTTTTTATGTGAGAGAAATCTAGAGAACCTGGAGAAAACCTACACCAGGATAATTCCTGTAAACGTCATTCCAGGGCTCCTGGATATTTAAGGCAACACGTCTTAACAAAATCCTATGCAGTAATAGAGTCGAGTCTGAGCTCAAGTGTTTTAATGACTGATTCAGCCTGCCTGTGATCTTGCGATTTTTTTTTTTAACAAGCATGAACCATTATTATTTCCAATATTGATTTATGACACCAATTCCCTATGTCTCTCAGCCAGCCGGGGAAACAGGCTGTCTTACGAGTGAGTCATTGTGCCCCATGTGGATTCCCCCATTTCCCACTGTTGAGAGAGTTTCTCCTCAGCAGATCCATCATGATCAGGCCCGCTGACTGCTCCAGAGACAGGTGTTGGCAATTCTAGCTCTAGACGCCGATAATCACTCACTGACCTTAGCTCTCCCTCCTGAGTCATACCTCAGAGAGAGAAAGAGAGAGAGAGTAAGGGTGACCTTCCTGAGGATCTGTCACTAGCAAACTAAATTAGAACGCTACTGTGGATTTGGATTTTGAATTGAGATTTAAACCCAAACTGTATTTTTTTTTAACAAAAAAAGGGCAGAATAAATAATATTTTATTTATCATATATTATTACAAGTATGCGTATATGTCTCATTGGTTCAGTCAGAATAATACACTTATTAGCCTTAACATTAAAATCATTGGGCTCTTTGCCTGCTGGGTTCTGTGTGCAGTAGGCTGTGGTACACTGAGTGTTCTGGTGCCTTTCTGTCATAACCAGCACTGATTTTGTCTTGGCCAATCAGTTTTTGCCTTGGATCAGTTGCCTGTGATCCTGTCACCAGTTTATTGGTATATAATTGAAACTCAATGTTAATGTGTTAAAGAGGTCCAATTATGCCATTTTATGCCAGTGTGTATCGGAAAACGAAACGCCCATGACCATAACTGAACGACGGCTCTGGAGACCCGTCAATACATAGAAAAGATGGCGTCG
>JAOVVA010000001.1:16016206-16029956 GCA_028565275.1 Leiocassis micropogon
TTGTAGACCCCTCCATGATTTCTAAGTAAGAGAACTTGCAAAATCACAGGGTGATCAAATACTTATTGACCTCACTGACCTCGCAGTATAACAAAATTGGTACATCATATAATATGGTGCCTAAGACTTTTGCACAGTACTGTATATCGAAGTAAATCAGAACAGTTTTTTTTTCCTGTAGACTAAAAAAAACACAAGTTTAGATAAAACAGAGGTATACAGTAAATGGCATTAGGATGGTGTTTAAGTCTGAAGAAATTCATAATTGACCTGCATTGGTTTTGTACTTGCATATTACTTACATATTGTGTAACCACTCTAATTCCCAAAATATGAACAAACTAGTAGCCTGGGTTATCCTGCCCAGGCACGTACAATACTAAGGATAAGCACACTACAGCCTTTAGTACTGTCATCCTTCACTCTAATATCATGCAACAAGATAACTTCATGACTGTCTAGTAAATCAAAGGTACAATGCCTACAATGGTGTTTTATTATTATCCATTTTCAAATCAAATGTCTATCCTAGCAGACCTCCATCATCCATCCATCACTGTGTCTCTCACGTTTTAGTCAATCACTTAACTCTTTTGTTATCATAAGTTCAGGTTGCAGAGAGCATGAACCACCCCGAGCACTCCAGACACTCAGCTTGTTATTACGGCTTTGAACGCCACGATTTCCTTAGATGAATCATCTCAGAAGAGCTTCTTGTTCACTGGTATTTCCCGCATGCTGTTTTCCCAGGCTGTGATTCAGAGTCTGTTGTTGATGAACGGCATTGTGTTTCACATGTATGGAATAAAGCACAGTTGGGTGTCCTGATAAGGAGAAACTTTTTGAAGGAAAAACGCAATTTTTTTTACAGCAATTTAATTTTTTTTAAATCATGAAAATCATGCCACATTGTGCATCATATGCATTTATGGCTATAGTTAATGATGTGGAATGTATGTAAAAGACACTAATATTTCCTTATACTGAAATGCATTATAGATGGTTATTTCCATCCTTGTTTATTTCTCAGGTAAAGTTACGATTTTTTTTAAAAAAGTCACCACATCATCAAATACACTCACTCACTCATCGTCTATACTGCTTTATCCTGTATTCAGGTTCGCAGGGGGCCTGGAGCCTATCCCAGGAGGCTTGAGGCATGAGGCGGGGTACACCCTGGACAGGGTGCCAATCCATTGTAGGACACACACACTTACACTACAGGCAATTTGGGAACGCCAATTAGCCTAACCTGCATATCTTTGGACTGTGGGAGGAAACCGGAGTACCTGGAGGAAACCCACCAAGCACGGGGAGAACATGCAAACACCATGCACACAGAGACGGGAATCGAGCCTGACCGGCAATCAAACCCAGGCCCTGGAGGTGCAAGGTGACAGTGCTAACCACTATACCATCATGCCACCATCATTAAGTACACACTTTCACCGATCAGCCATAACTTTAAACTCATTAGCATTTTAACCACCTAGGTTTTGGGGTCCCCTTGTTCTACCAGGCTGGTGCTTGCCCCTCAGCTCTGCAAGGCCTATTTGGGAGTGCTATGGTCTCTGACGAGAGGACCTCAGCAGCTTATATTTTGGATGCTGTGGGTTGTGGATCAAAGTGGTTTGTCTGGTGCATCCGATGAATGCTCGATTTGATTGGGATCTATGGAGTTTGGAGACCGGGGCACTCGGTTTGTGTTCTTTGCCTGCTGGGTCCCGTGGGTGGCAGGCTATATTGTACTGGTTGTTCTTGTGCCAGCCTGATTGACCTGGCCAGCATTGACCTTGTTTGGTGATTGGTGCTGCATTGGTTTTTCTGTCAGATTGGACTTGACGGGCTGGTCTTTGGTCAACATGGGCATGGATGAGGCTTGGGTACCCATGATCAGGTCACAAGTGTAGGGTATCTTCCCACCCTAGAAATTCGTATATCCGTCTTTTCTGGCATGTAACTGATCATGTTACTGTGTTAAGTTTATGTGGTGTTAATATTATGGTTGATCTCTACATGTGAAGCACCCACTGTACAAATCCTTGAGAAATAACCGTGACTGCTATTAGAACAAACACTTTAGTGGAAATATATGATTTGAATTACATCCACTACTATTATCAGAGAGAAGATGAATCAACACCCTTTGATCGCGCAGAATCCAGTGACTTATCTGTTAGCATGAGCTCAGACATTTAGCAACATTTATGCTTTAACAACAATGTTTTTCTCTAAATCTGGTTCGACTCATTACGACATTCCTTCTCCACACAATTGAACTCGTCACATATTTGTGTGTAATGTGACAGATTCTGCACGTTATGGAGTCTCTGAAACGAGCAGGACATCTCCCCTTCTGTATGACGAACAGAATGTTTACGCCAAAACAGACGCTCAGAAAGATGCATGGATGTGTTCTTTTGAAAATAACAGACTATCAATATGCTGATGACACTCCGTGTGTTTGTGTATGCTTGTGCGCGTGTGTGTTATCACGTTCCGGCACATGGCATGTGATTTTTTTATTTATTTTTTTATTTATTTTTTTATCTCAGTGAAAATATCAAGTTTGATGGGTGACAACACGGTGAGATTTCTTTAGGCACAGAATAAATGTGTAGTATCTGACTAAACTCACCAATAAACTACCTGTAGGTATTCATAGTTTGTCTCTTGTATGTGTGTGTGTGTGTGTGTGTGTGTGTGTTTATAAAAAAAATGTCATTTACAGACTTACCAGTTATACAAAAATGAAATGATGTGCTAATTTATGCGATAATGACTTGTTTAATTTACATGTTTAAATTATTCATATAAATTAATATTTCTAGTCAAACGTTACTTTAGCAAAACATATTTTGTTCTACTGGTAGATCATTTTGCTTCTTTCAAAAAAAACGTTTTTAAAAACTAGCAAAATTGTCTGCCGATAGAACAAGGCATTTAGAATGCCAATGGAATGCTTGCATTTTTATTAACCTTTGACAAGAAATAAGATTAATAATCATATATTATATATATTAACATTATAATATATATTAACAATCTTATATATATACTGTATATATATATATATAAGTAAGACGGTTGAGACAGCTGTAGCCAACACAGTGAGCAGACTTCTCTTTCTTGCTTTTACAAAGCTTCTAGGGAGAAAACAGACGGTCAAACAGAAAAATGGCCTCCTTTTTCTCTAAAATTAAAGTATTGGCACCCGTGCCTTTGTTCGGGCTGCAGGTAAACAAATACGCTGTTCCTCATGATTAATAGTTTGCTCTGTAAGGTACATGATCGGTGTGCCACCAATACAGTACTGTGTAAAAGTCTTGTGCTGATGCTTATTTCTTCATATTAAATTTAATTCAGTTAAATTATGTAGATTTAATTAAAGAAAATGGAAGAAATGTTTCACTGACAGGCTGCAAAGGTACAGTACAATCAAAACAATGGTTGTTTAATGTAATAACCTCAACAGCAACCTCATTTCCCCACTTGTCCAAACACTTATCATTCAGCATCAGCAGTAGACTAATCACTAGGCTGATCATCTGTCATCATCTGCACCTGTTCCTCACTGGTTCATGCCTTAAGTTAGATGGGTTTTTATGCTTGAACAATTTTATATTTAACAAACAAAAACCATTTCTTTGAAACAGTACAGGATCAAGACTATATGTGCAGGGGGATGTCACAGTTCATTTTCTATTAGCAAATTGAATGTTGCTGAAAATAATAACAATAATAGTAGTAATAATGATTATAATGATAATTATACAGTAATTGCCTATGTAATCTTACAATCTATTAAATAAATCTATTAAACAAAATCTATTCCTTTTCACACTTATTCCTTTAAATAACAGCTGTTTTGCTGTTTGGTGTGTAATCTTGCTCTTATAAGCACGAGTGGTTTGTTACAGTTTTCTGCTTTTGGCTCAGTTCTGTATAGTTTATGAGTTTGCCCTTGTGTAGTGTACTCTATTTGAGATTGTTTCATTCTCTGGATTGTCTGCTTTGATATTTTAATAACCCTGCATTTGCATCTGAAACATGTGCGACCTTCTGAAAGTGAAACTGGATGTAATTAAACATTTAAACAAATACAAATAATATTCTAGTCTATTTTTATTATTTGTACATACTGCCTTTTTTTTCTTTTGTACTAGTGTATTTGGGTGCTGTAGCACCTAGAGTTTAGCTCTAAGATAAAGGACATTCATACGTGAGTGAAAGAACCCCAATGTTGCTAGAGCCATCCTGGCCAATCATGGCATCTGTGAAGTCATTCTTACTGAGGAAGGCCGGTAGAGCTTTCCTTCAACTGTAAGCGCAGAATAGCTTGATGTGTCTTTGAGGAACAAATGTTAGCCTCCACTCTCCCCAGTTGGTAGCTGGATAAAAGAAAGCTTACTGGTGGGAGGAAATTGGCAGGTGATGAAATTTGGGGGGAAATTTTTTTTGGGGGGGGGGGGATGAACAAAGAAATATTTCTGTTTTTGATCATTTGCAGGTATTAGGGGACCTGCGATGGATTGTGTACCCTGCCTCATGCCCTTAGGCTCCTGGGATAGGCTCCATGCCCCTCGTGACAGGATAAAGGATAAAGCGGATTATACAATAAGTAATAGAGTTATATACTAAGCAATATTTAAAGCCCGGTTATTGTGAAATATCAGAATTAAATTTAAAACTTGTAGTGTTAACCCCCCCCCGCCGATAGAACAAGCCATTTAGAATGCCAATAGAATGCTTGCATTTTTAGTAACATTTGACAAGAAATAAGATTAATAATCTTATATTTGGTTTTTATGGCAATGCTGTTTCATGAAATAACCAGGTTTCTGTGAGCAATGACTTTTTTGGATGCAGTGTCATGTCTTGTGTCTGAGCTTCTAGCATCCCTGCGCAAACATCTTTAGTCTTTGCACCCACTCAACCTCACAATCACCACCCCATACATCATCACTGATATGGCATCTGGACGACACACGTTCGTTTGTTTGCTTGGGTTGATACTTATCTGGTAAGTACGTGTGACTCAGAGGGCCCTCAGTGACTCTAATTTAACAGGAGAGCCTTGACAGGATTATCTGCGTAATAAATTATCCCGAGCTGAGGAGTCAGCGCTGTCCAGAGCTTTTAAAGCAGAATTGTGAAAACACTTCCTTTTGGCAATAAATAAAGCTTACTTCTGCGAAATAGCGTCGCTTGACACAATAAGAGGTTCGACTACCCTGTATTCTCTTTCACGAATCCAAATATGAAAGTAAACTGCAAACTTCTTGTCCAGAAAAAAGTCAAAAGAATATACATTTGCAATTTAGGAGTTAGCACCTAGGGATACTGGATACCGTCCAAGAGTACAAGTGGTCATGTGTTTACTTTTTCAGAGACACAAATTTTGGGAAGTGGCCCTATGGGAGTACAGAAAGCCAAAAAGTTGAGTTTTATAACCCAACCACCTGGACTTTATGTAAATAAGCCTCCATTTTTAGAAGAGCAATGGTATAAATTTTTTCAAGCTTCTACCAAAATGATGATACAGGGCATGAAAAATAAGGACAATTACCCAGATGCTCATCTATTTCCTATATAAAGTCATTATGAAATAAATGCTTTACTGCAGATATTAATAATATACAATGTTTGTAAAAGTGACACTTTAATGTAGCTTAATATCTTATTGTTGTTGGTCTTTCGGCTGCTCCCGACAAGAGGTCGCCACAGGGGTCCATCCAGTCCGCACATACAAGCTTGGTACAGGTTTTTACGCTGGATGCCCTTTCTGATGCAACCCTGCCATTTTATCTGGGCTTGGGACCGGCACTGTATCCAGTGGCTGGGGTTTGGCCACTGGATGGGAATCGAACCCGGGCCTTTCGTATGGCAGGCAAAACACCTACCAGTAAGCCACCAGTGTCCTTAGCTTAATATCTTTATTAATATGCTAATTTAGGTAAAAATATGTATGATTTCCTAGCTATTATATCCTACAGTATTTATAAGACAGGTGTTCCAGTCAAATCGGGATTTTTGATTGTGCAGAATAACAGAACACAATTATGAAAGTAAAAACAGTGTTTCCCTAGTGTTTGGATAAAAAACTAAGAAAAAGTTTTCTTAGTATGCCAGACTCATCATGACCGTACTAAACTTGAAGTTGTCTTCATTCATTAGAGATACAGTATCATCACAAGTCCCAGTTTGACTTAAATGCCCCTTGTAATTATGCCACAACAGAGTAGGGGGTCTTAGCAGCATAGCCTTTTACGCTGTAGTGTTACTTAAGAGATTTTTTTCAGGTTCATGGCGAGTTTAGGTCATGAACTTTTGAAGGCTCTAACGGATTGAGAGGAAAACCGGATTGTTTAGGCTCAGAGAGACCAATTTCTTACACCATTCACAGCTTTATTTCGTTTTTCAGATGGCCTAATTTGTTAGAAGTTAAGAAGTCTGAAGAGCAGTAAATCCCTCTCAACCTGTTAAGTTTAGACATTAGGTTCGAATGTCACATTCAAAAGTCTCATCTGGGTTTACGAGCAATGCAGAGTAAGTAATACTAAACATTTTTACAAAAAACAGAAGAAAAAAAAGAAAAGAGAATTCCGGCTAGAATACAGAATCCTTTTTATGCATAAATTCATAATACAGTGTAGTATGATGGCTCTTGTCTATTGCTTTGCTGTAGTGAAGTGGTTAGTAGGTAGTTAAACAGTTAAAGTGGTGCATCCATCAATCTCTCGAGAGGATTAAGTATTGATTGTTATCTTTTATTGTATTGAGGGTTAATTCGAAGGTCATAGTATAGAGCTTCACCATGACGTTTAATGATGTTCTCTGCCGATTCCAGTCTTATGCACTTTTATACTTATATATTATTCATGCATGTTTTTAATATCATCAAAGCATAATTTAGTATATAATAAATTCAATATAAGGGCTTGATTTGAAATAAACCCAATGAGTGAGGGCTTAACTTCACCATATAAAGAAAATATTTTAGTTTAACCATTCTGATCTGCTTTGCTTACATTATATTTAAATTATTTATTTGAACTTTACCTCTTAAGATATTTTCTCCCATCTATACATCTACACATCTACATCCTTGTTACACATCTACATCCTTGTTACACATCTACATCCTTGTCCTCATGTAAGGACTGTTAGAATTTTTTTTTTTTTTTGCCAAACTTCCTTTTTAAAGACATGATTAAGTTCATAGTTATCATTTGCTAATAGACAGAAACACTTACTCACTTTTTCGCTATACCACTTATTATGTACAAGGTCACTGGGTACCAGTCTATCAAAGGGCACAGGCACACACACACACACACACACACACACACACACTCAGGAGCCTAAGTTGTCTCCATTCAGGACCTGTGTCTTAGGAACTTAAGCAGCATTTTGCCCTGTCATGACCACTTATTTGAGATATGTCATTAATTTACATTAAAATAGCCCATGATATTGATGTAAAGTGGAAAGAACAAGCTTGGCATCAGTTTTCTGGTGTAATTCTTGCACCACCATGCTTCACTTGCGGTTGGCGTTATTAGGATAGTGAGCAGTGTGGCAAGGCAATAAAGTTTCATCAAAATTTTTCATCTAGATCATTTCAGTGAAGGCTTTTCTCTTTAATTAATTTGGAAATTAATTTATTTAAAATATGCTAACAATTAATATTAATGAGGGAGGTTAATCACTGCATTAACTCCAAAATAGTTAGTTTTTTATGTTTGCATTTGAGGTGGGAAAATGTTGCCATTCCTCTGTAATCCTATAGGTGGCGCTGTCTGAACTATTCACACATGGGCCGACAGAACATCATCTCATGTGTTAGGTGCACAATCTAAAAACATAACTAAAAAGCATTATAAATATACTTACAATCACAATACAAATCCAATCAGCATCTAGGTATCCTGATAATATTGTATTGGGTTTAAAAAGTTAAATATTTAAATAGCAACTAAAAAACTTTAAAATATTTAAGTGTCAGTTTCTAATATTTATTAATTAATTACACATTTAATCAAACAATTATACCTAAAATGATATATTTACTAAAATATTTATATATGTAATTTTGTCATATTCCACCCACCTTAGATTTAGACCAGCTGCAACATTTATTAGTCAGTTTTTTAAATCGTAAAAGTTAAAATAGTTTTTGTTGCTGTTGTTCGCACTTATTAAAAAAAAACTGGTTTTTTTTTTCATAATTGGCAAACAATTATCACTATATTCTTTAATGAACAGCGGTGGCCAAAAGACTATTTTTCTAATTAAAAAACAAATAAGGACTTGTTTACAAAATACAATATTTTAGTCTAAATTTTTTTTATCACACTCCTGTTATGGGAAAAAATTATAGCTGCTTCATTTTTTACTCACTTGTCATCTATACCGCTTCATCCTGTATACAGGGTCTCGGGGGCCTGAAGCCTATCTATGGAAGTATAACAGTGCCAAAATTCCTCAAAGCAAAAAAAAAATTTAAGTCAACAAATTCAGGTAGAAAAAAATTCAGGTCTTCACATCTGGGATATCACAGGAAAAACGATGGATTGACATTTCTGGGCTCCATGTCACAGTGCACTTTAAAGTGTGAAGAGAATGGACCAAGGGGTAAGGAAAATTAGTTTTATTAATTAACAGGGCAAGACAAAATGCCTGGTTTACTCCCCTGTTAATTAATAAAACTAATTTTACTTACCCCTTGGTCCATTCTCTACACAGCACGCAATTCCTGCTCAATCTTAGAGCCGTTTCTCTTGCTGCCAGTTAGTTACAAGTGCCGCATTCCGATCGGCAAGTTGTTTCCCGCAAAGTAAACTGCACAGGGAGCAGGGAGCACACTTTAAAGTGCACTGTGACATGGAGCCCAGAAATCGGCAATCCATCGCTCTTCCTGTGATATCCCGGATGTGAAGACCTGAATTTTTTTTCTACCTGAATTTGTTGACTTGAATTTGAAGACTTGTATTTTGTCAACCTGAATTTTAATACCTGTGTTTTTCCTACCTGAAATTTAATAAATGATTTTTTTTAACCTGAATTTTAATACTTGATTTTTTTTCAACCTAATTTGTGAGGCTGAAAAATAATGAAGATTGTATTTTTAACAATTGAATATATTTTTGAACAGCAATTTAGTAAGGTCAATATTTTTGCATTGAATTTTACATGCTTGAATTACATTTTCAGTTGAAATATACAACCACAATAAATTGCAGTGTCTAAAATTTCAAGCAGTGTAAATGCTGTAAGAATTTTTTCATTCAGATCAAATTTCAAAGCAGAAAAAATCAAACTGCTTTTTTGTGACAATTTTTTTTTTCAGTTCATGTGATTCAGTATGCTGTTTTGCTTTGAGGAATTTTGGCACTGTTATACTTCCATACCTATCCCAGAAGACTTAGGACATCCTGGACAGGGTGCCAGTCCATCACACGGCACACACACTCACACACTCATTCACACACTATGGCCAATTTGGAAACGGCAATTAACCTAATCTGCATGTCTTTGGACCGTGGGAGGAAACCGGAGTACCCAAAGGAAATCCACCAAGCACAGGGAGAACATGCAAACTCCATGCACACAGAGACGGGAATTGAACCCATACCCTGGCGTTGCAAGTCGACAGTGCTAACCACACACTGTGCTGCCCCTTCATTCTTCATTAATGTAAAAATAATAATAATAATAATAGTCTGAAGAATAAAATTGGGCAAATTTAGACAGTATAAAAAGATTTTTGAACACCTTGTCTTCCATAAAGTAAACCCCAGTGCTTTGTTACCACAGATCACATCAAAATGGGGTGATGGACTTGTTTTTTACTGTGTTTGTTATAAATCTTATATTGACTTTTTGAACACCTGAACTGACAGCTATATAACTAAAGCTTCAAAAAGTTTTGAGAAATAAAAAAAAACTGTGAAGAGGTTTGTGCGTGGGTGGATGGACTGCATAACCTCCTCCTACTCCCACTCCACTCAGATGTGATTCACAGCGAATGCCAGTTTTGATCATTCTTGCTGTTTTTTTATTTATGTTTTTAAACAAGACAGGAAATACTTTTGAGACTGTTGTGTATCAAATCCAACTATGGATTGTCTTACTTTGTTTCCAGCTTATAAACAAAGCCTGTATTGAAAGTAACGCAAAGTGGACATAATTTTTTTGTTAACTGAGACAGAGAATTTAGATGTTGGTGGAGTAACTCTTCTTTCGTACAAAGGTACTACTCAACATAGTCTCAGTCACAAGCCAAGCATTTGTGTCTTCCAAGCAAATAGTTTGTCTTCATTGTTGGTTTCCCCTTCTTTAAGCTTTTTCTTTAACATGTCCATCTGTACATGTTGTTCTTGTCAGGCCGTTTTGACGCCGAGCGTCACGTCATCACAACTGAGCCAATGGTTTTTCTCTCTCTTGCGCTGCCAGATTGTGGGTAATCGTGTCCCCTGCTCAGTCTTAGTGCGCGTCTCTTACTGGTATAATCAACATCCATGCACACGTGTACTATTACTATAACACTGTGACCACGTGTGTGTGTGTGTAAAACATATTTTATTTTGTGTTTGTAAGTTTATTTTACTTTACAGCAGTGATTCCGTTAGTATGCGCTCACACAAGTGTCATTAGCGATGTTCCGTTAATGTATGTGTGTGTGTGTGTGTATGTGTGTGTTTGTGCGAAATTCAAATAAGAGAGGAGAAAGGATTTACTGTGTAAGGTGAGAAGGGGGAGGCTGATCCCTCCTCTTACTTCACACACGTACACAAACACACACATACACACACATACAGCGCCTGCGCGCATAAACGGAAACACTTATCTGTCAGGATTTATTTATTAAGTGCAGGTTAATTTGTTTTATTTTTACTTTATATTTTGTATTAATTATTTTTATGTATTCTTTTTTTGGGCTGTGGAACGAATAATTTGAGTTTCCATTATTTCTTATGGGAAAATTTGGTTTATGAGTGTTTTGGAATACGAGCCCACTCCCAGAACAAATTACTGAAAAAGTCGAATCTCCCCAGATCTCAATCTGATCAAAGATCCATGGGATGCCACAGTCTGATCCATAGAGGGCCCATCTTGCAACCCTTAACCTCCAAATGAACCACTGCTAACATCCTGGTTCCAGAAACCCATAGCACATCCCCAGAGGTTTTGTGGAATCATGCCCCAAGGGGTCAAAGCTGCTCAGGTGGCACAAGGGGATCCTATCCAATACTGGGCATAATATGTCATGTAATATTATTGCCAAAATGTGTATTTAAAATTATGTACAACTGCACTTTTAAATTCAATTTAAAGGGAAGCCATTTCCCATGAATTAAAGCGCTGCTTTCCTGTTCCCTCCCTTCTGCCACAGCTGGACCGCACTCACAGCAAGCGAGAATAAATGTTGGCATGGATGGGTCTTTAAATTGCGCTAATCACTGGCCTACGGCACTGTGCCCCATTTAACAGTTCCATCAAGTGATTATAAAAGAGAAAATCATTAAGAAAAATGGTGTGCAGTTCGAATATAATTTCCAAGTATGTCTCATGGTGTTAGCTTTTATCTTGGATTTGATTCGGATTAATATCAGCTCTAGTTCATGTGGATGAAGCTTCAAGTAGGACAAAGCAGGAAAAGGTGAATTTGGACACAGAAATGAGGGAAATGTTTGCTGATGTAACAAATAAAACGGAAAAATAATTAACTGACGACAGGAAACCAGGAGGCAATTACTGCCTCAAAAGCCAGTTCTTAAATTGTTTTTTTTTTATTCTTCTCATACATCCTTCAACTCACCTACAAATTACTAATCATGTATTAAACATTGCCACTTTATACATGTATTCATTTATAGTTACACATAATGCTGTGGAACATGTCCTGAAACAAATACAGTCCTGTTATAATTTGTAGCATGCCTTGAAGCCTGTCATGTTAGAGGGGAATCTGATATGAGGTCACAAGAGGAGGAAACCGTTTCTGCTCTTAAAACAGGTTTGGTAACAGTTGCGAAGAGCACTGACCCCTTCTATATGGTTGCACAGTAAATTTCAGTTCTATTGTAGTTTATTTAAAAAGTTAATCTGCTGGCTAACCAATTAGAGTCGAGCATTCGACAAGAGCTGTGAGGTAAAAAAGTGTATCAACTATGTAACCATTTTGTTCAAACTACTGCTTCTTCTGTGTGTGTGTGTGTGTGTGTGTGTGTGTGTTTCTGCTAACCCATATTGACACTATTGGCAGCTTTTCGTTTCCTCTGTATGTTGCCCTTGGAGCTGATTTTTTTATTTTTTTGTCCCAGTCTTTATATGTATCTACAGAACAGAAAGTCAATCTTGACTAGATCATTTTCTCATCGCTCTTAAAGTGATTGTTGCTCTGTTCCAAGGGTCACTCCATGAAAACAGCAATGACATGAGGGCGGAATTCCAGAAAAAGGAATTTTGAAGAAGAACACTTCCACCTGTATGCTGACATGACCATGAGACATTATAGCATATGGGTTACAAGAGAACCTCTCCACTCAGATATGAGTTCTGATGTGTTGTGCATGTAACATGACAAATAAAAAAATAATTAGAAAACATAAACTTTTTATCAGGTTAATACATTATGTTAACAGAAATGGAAAATGTAATAAACAATTTGGCTCAATCTTAAGATCTTTTTCAGCAACTCATTGCATTTACATACGCATGTAGCAATGGTCAAGATGATCTGCTAAAGTTCAAACCGGGCATCAGAATGGAAAAGAAAAATTATTTAAGTGACTTGATCTTGAACATGACATGGTTGTTGATGGCAGACAGGCTGGTCTGAGTATTTCTGAATCTGCCGATCTACTGGGATTTTCACGCACAACCGTTTCTAGGGTCTACAGAGAATGGTCTAAAAAAGAGAACATATCCAGTGAGAGGCAATCCTCTGGATGACAGCGCCTTTTTGATGCCAGAGGTCAGAGGAGAATGGCCCGACATGTTTGAGCCAACGTGACAGTAACGTAAGTAGTATCTTGGTACAGCTGAGGTATGCTGAAGAGCATGTCTGTACACAGAAATGGCCTCCACAGTCACCAGATCTCAATCCAATGGCACAACTTGGGGATGCATTGGAACGGAAAATTCACCTCACGGATGTGCAGCCAACAAATCTGCAGCAACTGCGTGATGCTATTGTGTCAATATCGATCAAAATCTCTAGGTAATGTTTCCAGCACCTTGACTTACAGTATAATGATATAAGTATATCTGTATTTTTATCCTGAAAGAACTGATAATACGTGTTAGCAAATAAGTAAAATTTGGGATATCTACTTTAAGTTTAAACATGGGTTGTGTCGTGTTGCATTCAACACAGTGACACAAATGGTGCTGCTGTACGCAACCGTTGGGATGCCCCATGCCTTTTGTGCTTGATTGACCGACAAATATTGTTGTTATTAACAGAGCCTTGTTTTAATTAATGGTCTGATATTTTACTAATTCTTTAACAACTTAGCACAGGTCTCATCTCAGAGGTCCTCCAAAGTGTGTGTGTGTGTGTGAATGCTCCAGATGAAATAATCTTCAAATAATGCAATTTTAACCAGTGTTGCCAACTCCTCAGTAAGGAAAGTAGCCATTGGCTGTCCTAAAAGTCACCATTGCGTAATTTACATAATGTCATGACAAAAAGTGAGTAGGTAAAAATACCCTAAATATGTTTAGAACTATACAAATGAAC
>JAOVVA010000001.1:16030056-16045121 GCA_028565275.1 Leiocassis micropogon
ATTTATTATTTATAAAAATCAAGAATGATATAACATATACGGACACATCAAAGTCTCCAAAAGTCTCCAGTAACACCACAAAAAGTCGCTAGATGTGCCGCTAGAGGGGTCTGAATACTCGCTAAATATAGCGACAAAGTCGCCAAGTTGGCAACACTGTTTTTTGTTTCACACTTCCTTTATTTCACTCCTCCTCCCAATTTGCTGTTTCAGTGTCTATGTAAATAAGCTGCTCATAAGTCATAGAGCAGCAGACCTGAGCAACAATCTGCGGTGGGATATCTTCTTACATGAGGTTACATTAGGGGAAAAATCTATTTGGTTTGTTAGAAGAGAATTTTTTCTCATGCTTTTTGTTCACTCATCTGAATATCTGAAAATGCCTAAAAAGATAATTTTGCATAATTTTTTTAAATTTAAAGAATCTTATTTGTAACCCATGCAGACACCAACAGTTACATTTGCAACTGTTTTTTTAACCGTAACCATACCATTTAGTCTATTTTTTTTATTATTATTATTAAAACATAGTTTTAAAAGACCTCACTATTCTAAAAGGGGCTATGATGTTATACAACTATTCCATATATAACTATTAAGTAGCTTCTGTATTGAAATAGGAAGCCTTCTAACATGCAGTGAATATGTGTAAGCAAAATATTAGAATGTAGAGATGCCTAGTAATGTAACATTATAATGGTCTATGGATGGGTGACAGCAGCAGTTATAATATCCGGTATGTATGTAAGGTATGGGATATGCCAAATTCCGGTGAAACACCTTACATTAATCATGAAATTTAACAGCATTCATTGTAATGTTACATTTTATTGCTGATAATTTTTATCCATTTATACTGCTGCAGTTTTCATAGAGTGAGCCCTATATATTGTAGGTTCCGCTCAATTTGCCAGGACCGACAGCACTATGGAAAGCCAGCTCTTATGTCTGTACCTTCGTGCACTGCGATGATCACAAAGAACTCTGAATCCACTTATTACAGTAATTTCAGGGAGAGAGCTATACAAGGGACACGGGTATAAAGCGCACTCTCGGGTCGTATTGAGGATTTTCATACTCGTTCAGTCTTGCTATACATCTTGAGCGACAGACTGCAAAAGACTTGGGCATTTGAGAAGAATAAAATCTGTCTGGAGTGTTGATTTTGTGCATTGTGCTCGCTGAAATGTGCCAGTCAGACTTGCCCTTATTAATACATGTTGCTCTCTGGTGCTCAATCAGGAAAGCTGGTAGCCTACAAAACGTGTGCTTTTCTGGAAAGTCTGGCTGAATGGCTGATTTAAAAAAATACAGATCTGAATGAAATAAATGCTTCCTATTTAATTGATACAGATGATCACAGGCTCTTTAAGTCCTGTGTTTGTGTGCCGTGGATCAGGTCAGAAAACACATCAATGTTAAATTAATTGAAGGAAAAAAACACCTAGTATTTAAAAGATACTGATTGTAAGCACAAAGGAACTAAAGAAGGAGGGAAGAGGTTATGATTGAGTGAAGGGAGAGAATATGATGGAAGGAAAATAGAGATCAGATAGGAATGAAGGGAAAAGGTGATATTTCTGAATATACGAAGGCATCGTATTTAAAGGTACGAAGAGATCCGATTTGGAACAAGAAAATAATGGGTCCGATTCAAATAGAAAAAGAGAACTTTTTAAGAAGGCACAGTTTAAAGAAAGAAAGGAAGGAAGATATTTAATTTAATGGAATAAAAAGAGTGTTTAAATAAAGGAAAAAATTTAATTTGGAGCATGGAAGATCAGATCTGAAGAAAACAATAAAGTGGTATGGAAGAAAGAAAAAAAAATATCTCTATCCAGTATTTGAAACTCATTCTGATTGTTGTAGGAAAGAACAAAGGAAGAAATAGAATCTGATTTCATGAGGACATACAAATTTATTGATAAGTCAATGATGTTTTGATATGAGCAAAGATACAGTTTGAATTCCGGCCCGAACACAATTATTTACAAATTTTAAACCTGAAATTCAGACTGAAGTTCAGTAAGCATCCAACTGTCCAAAGATATACAGTAATGTCATAATATCAATATATAGTATATAATATATATAATAACATCAGTAGCTACATAAATATTAAATGTGCTTCATCTTAAATATAAAAAAAATGCCCTTTAAATGTGGAGGAGATAGATAGATAGATACAGTAGATAGATAGATAGATAGATAGATAGATAGATAGATAGATAGATAGATAGATATTATTGATTCAAGAGGTAAAGTCACACATTATTTAGTATGGATTTTTATATATAATATTGGGAACATACAGTATGGAGTACACCCTTATTTACATTCTTTTAAATACAGGAGAGAAAATCTCTTATATTTTAACACACACACACCAACACACACATCAGTACAGTTCCATATTCATGAGGAATTGTTGCCTGAAAGTTGTAGGTTCTCTGGGGAAAAGTCCAGAGTGTTTAAAGATCCTTCAATGTAAATAATACACAGGAATGCTAGTGATTATGCCAAAAATCCATCCTCTCTCTCTATTACTTCCCTCTCTCTCTCTTAACCTCTGTACTTGCTTTATTCATGGTGATGAGAGAATGGAGAAGGCACATTTTCCTGGCATTTAAATGTTGGCTGACAAGCACTACCTTATAGCCACAGAAGTGCTAAACACTTTGCAGCTTTACTTTTTCTTTTTATTCAGCTGGAAGTTGATGTACTTTTAGCAATAATCTGATATGGATCCAATCTCTCTCTCTCTCTCTCTCTCTCTCTATCTGTCTATCTATATACATTCTGATCAGCCATAACATTAGCATATTAACATCAATTATATACGAGTAAACTGGTGAGGACGTGATCATTTCAGTGTTAGAGCAGATCTTACTGTTGTTTTTTAGCTTTACTCACTGCATAAATTTATTCCATAATTAGGAACATGGCCAATTTGAGTGACAGCTATGTTGCAGGTGTCAAACTGCTAGCTGGCTGCTGTGCATTACTTTAGCTAACACTTTTTTTTATTCTTATTTTTTTATGCCAAAATTATGTTAAGTGTACAAGCATAAATCACTCGCAACATTTACAGATTAACAAAAAGCACTTTCAAGTAGTTTCAGGTGAGAAAAGAAAAAAAGGACAGATAAGAAACAAAAAAAACAAACAAAAGAAACATTTTTTAAGCCAGGGGTTAAGTCTACAACACTTAACTTGGCGAAATGCTTCATAGGTCTTTCTTGCTTTTTTTTTCTTAACATTTTCTTATGTGGTCCCATATTGCTTAATCTCTTGCTAACACTTGTACTGTTCCAGTTGCCAGTTTATAGATGATGACGGCTAGAGCTCCCACTATGGCTAACATCACGGAGGGTTTGTTCAGTTCTTATACAGTCTATGTTTTTCACCTATTTTTGCTCTATACAAACTTAATAAAACTCTTTAAAGTCTGACTTTAAAGAAGAGCAACACAACATCTTCTGACAATGCATCTTGGCTTTTCTTGTCTGTGTTGCTTTGATAAAGTCAAAAATGTGTCACATACAAAACGTCCATGACTACCACACTAACTTTGCTTCTGCACTTAGCACATGCATGTGCCGTTTATATACAGTACTGTACTTTTATTTAAAATGTATAATTAACTTAGTTACAGCTGATAGCTCACTAAAATTTGTAAATATTTTTAGTATTCTAAATTTCCTTTTTTGACACATTTGTTTATTTTCTTTTGTTGATTTTTAAAGTCTGATGTTAAGAAAAAAAGAAGAAATGTTATATTCTGTACGTTGTTCACTCGATATGCGATCGAGAAAGAAACTGCATGAACAGCACATCCTCTCAGAAAAGATTATATCTTATCAGATCTGCCTAAGTGCTGCCTTAAGAGCCAATATACCCTTTTTCCCCTAAGTCACACCGTTCATGCAAAACCAAAAATCTGAAATTAAAATAATAAAAAAAGAAAAGACAAAAAAACATGCACACAGGTAATTTATAATAAATAGTATATAATGTATTTATTCATAGGAACTGTGTACCAGGTATGATATAGAGTGCCAGTTCACATTTTGTAGTGTTTTATCCTGGAACTGAAATTGAGCAGCAAAGCTTTGTGTTAAGATTTGGTCCTTATTTCTTCCCTTCACATCATTTAGGCAGAATTGCACTTCAGTATGTTCAGTACTGTACGTTCAGCATTTGGAATATTATTTATAACCAAAGTGTCAGATGTAACAGGTAGCGCAAGAAATATAAACCGATCAGCCATACTATTATCAATTACAGTGAAACCTCGGATGGCGAGTAACGCGGTTTGCATGTGTTCCACAAGACGAGCAAAGATTTTTAATAAGTTTTGACTTGAAAAACGAGCATTTTCTTGGTTTACGAGTACCGAGTATCATGTATCACGCATACGCATCCCCACCCATGGGATGTGCCCTACAAAAAAGGAGGCCCCACCCTGCAACCCAGACCACCCAAAGGCTCCGCTGCCAACATCCAGGTGCCAGAGTCCACAGAATACCCCAAAGGTCTTGTGGAGTCTTGCCCCAAGGGTATCAATGGCTCAATTTCTAAACTAGGCAATGGTACAGCTGCTCAGGATGCTCTTGATAGTCCTTATTGTGTGTGATGGAATTTCTCAGTTTGTGCAGAAAGCACTTTTCTAGCTATGGAGCTAGTATTGAAGAACCAGTTGGGTTTCACCAAGGGTTTAGATGCTCTTGACAGTTTCCACAGAGGACCTATCAATGTCCGGTGCAGATTTGTTGCTCTGTGTTTTCCTGATGTTAACAGTTATCCTTTTTGTTTTGTCCACATTCAGAGACAGGTTGTTGGTCCTGCCTTAGTCGGTTAGCTGCTGTACTTCCTCTCTTTAATCTTCTTGATGATAAGACCCACTGGTTGGTTCATCTGCGAACTTGATGATGTTATTCAAGCTGTGCATTGCTTCACAGTGGTGAGTCAGCAAAGTGAACAGCAGCAGACTGAGTACACAGCCTTGTGGGAGGCCCAGGATTTTCAATGTGTTATGGCAAATGGGGTAAAAAATGTTGTTATTGGTAATTAACCGAAAGGTTATACAGTATTTTATATACAAAGAGAATGCAGTAATTTTGTATAGGGATGCCTATTCCAAGGATGGTGATGGGATTAGAGAGACAAATGCAAACTCATGCAGGTATTAATTTTTTTTTTTTTTCACCCAGATTAAAAAAAACACTTTAAGGGGAAAAATTCATTTATTGCTTATTTCCAGCTATTGTAAGTTAATCCAGAGAGTTGTAATTTTTTTTTTCATTGCTTAGTAATTGATGGATTTTCTGTAACAGCATTTATAATTTCAACCATGGTCTAATCAGTTTTTGTATAAGATAAAACTTAATGGCTGTGCTTTTCACACTGACAGATTTTGTCATCGTCTAACTGAAGGAACTGCTCAGCATACAGATTTCACACATGCTGGGAGAAAAAGAAAAAAAAAAAATCAAAATATTGTACTTTTAACTCTCTACAGAAATGTGTATGCTCTTAGCTTTGGATTCTTTTTCCATGCTAATGGTTTAAAGTCATAGAATGTCAGACAAAGGCATCATCTCTAATTTGGAGTTTATACTTTTAAAAAAAAACTGACAAAAATGCTTTTTTTTCTCTCCCTGACTGCACAAGAAGTGTTTTATGAGCTTTATAAATTTTGTGACCTTCACTGATATCGTTCTGTCTTTTCCTTTCTCTGAGTTCCTCTGAGACAGCGAAGCGAGTAGCAGTCGCATAGTAACCGAGCTCTCTTCTCAGTCGAAGCCTACTCTTTAAAACGCCTTTCTTTCAGGATAAAGTGTGAACGTTTAAAAAAAAAACAAAAAAAAAACGATGTTTGATTTTCACTGTAGTTTTTGGAGATGTATGTAAAAAAGAACACGATAAAATGGAGATTTACTTCTTGACACTCTGACAGTTCGAGCTTGCTTTAAGTACTCACTTTTGATTGGTGCTGAAGAAATTCCTATAACAGTAGCTCTGCCTGTAAGGTTTATATTGATGTACTCGTTCCTATAGTAACAATTCATTCACAAGGGCTTGCAGGGTGGACTAGCTGCATTTTAAACAGAACAAGTTTGTAGAGATTAGAGATGTGCAAGTTAACTGATTTATTTGTTGGTCTCTTCAATTAATTGAATCAATGGAGCAGTTTTCGAGTCAGAGTCAGTTCACATTTAAAATGATTTAGATAAAATCGATCTAAAATCGATTAATTCCTTAAAAATATATCAGTTTCCACAGAAAATACAAACTGAAAGCCCTGGTTGTCACTATCACTGGTTAATCCGAACCAATGGTACCTGCATTGCAGCTGTCACTCAAATCGGACACGCCCTTATTTATGCATAGTTTTATTGCTTAATATAATTGTAATGTATATACATGTACAACTGTCATGATTTGAAAATCTAGCTATTGAGACAAAATTTTTGTACCAGATGGCAAACTTGTTTACTCACTCACTCATCGTCTATACCATTGTATTTATCCTCTATACATGGACGCAGAGGGCCTGGAGCATATGCCAGGAGACTTACTTACAGTAGGGCATGAGGTGGGGTACGCCCTGGACAGGGTGCCAATCCATCGCAGGGCACACACATACACACTCATTCATACACTACAGGCAATTTGGGAATGCCAGTTAGCGTAATCTGCATGTTTTTGGACTGTGTGGGGAAACCAACCAAGCATGCAGAGATGATGCAAACTCCATGCACACGAGGTGGAAATCGAAACCCAGATGCTGGAGGTGCAAGGCGACAATGCTAACCACTAAGCCACCGTGCTGTCTCGCAAACTCGCTTATTTCTGTAAAAAATTAAAAAGTTTTAACATGGGGCTCTAATACCCCTATCTCACCTACTGTATGCGGTTTTGTGCGGTGGCCGCAAATACGATTCATCACGATTCACCGCGAGTTTTGCCACTGTGATTACGTTTCCATCTTTCAGTGCGAAAAAATTAAATATTAAAAAATTAAACATGGCGGTCACTCGCGGCGGATCACAGTGCCTAACACCGCATCTCACTGCAAGTCAAACCACATAGGTGAGATAGGGGTATAAGGGGGTTAACCCACTTTTGGAACCTAGTGGTCATTCAAGGAACTGCACATTTTAGCACTTCCTCATTGGCTTAATTTTTCAGAACCTGATGCTGCCCCCTTGGTTTGGCAAGTGTATCACTTCTTCTTTTGTGCTTATGTGGCTGGTGTAATACTGCCACCTACTGGGGTGGAGTGTGTTTGCAGGAAGAAAAAGATTGCTACTTTGGATGAGACATGGCATTTAAGCAATCAACAACTCAAGCTAGACAGCATTTCAGCGCTTATTGGATACTTTTAGTCATTTTTAATACTTGAAAATTCTGTAAGAAATATAGCTGCTTAAAACAAATCAGACAAAAAAACATTAGTGCTTTTGAATTGAATGGAATTAAAAATTACAATGCGCAAAAATCTAATTGAATCGACAGTCTACCCATGATTCACAGGCCTAGTAGACATTAATATGATCAATAGATATGTTTTCCCTTTTGAGATTTTAGTCCCTTTTGAGTTTTTAGTGTCAGTACTTTGAAAAAAAAAGGCTGGTATAAAAGTTTTATAATGAAAACTATAGCAGGAACGGTTGACACAAATGCTCCACCACTATAGGTTAAAGGGATAAAAAAGTATGATGGTGACATTCTTTAATGAATAAAGACTTGGGCTTTTCTTTCATATTAAATGTAATATGAATATAAAGATGAAATAAAAGGCTTTGGAACATGCTGCTATAGAAAATTATCAACTTTCATTGACAACAGTTTGGCCACATGTCGCTACCTTATTCTTGACTATTTTCCCATAACTGCAGATTTTATTCATTACTTACCTGGTTCCTTGCAGCTGGACACTTGGGCCATGGTCATACACTGTTATTGTTAAAGACATCCACCTATATCCATCATCAGGCACAAAAAAAAAAAAAAAACTATACATCATTCTGATTCACTCTGTTTCACGTTGAATCTCTCTGTTCAAGGTTAATAGACACATTGCAAAGATATCCTTGAAGAACGAGTGAATATTCATCTGATAAACAATATAAATACACCCTTTCGCCTGTAAATGAATTGAGCTCTTTTTCTTTTTTCTCTCTTTTTTTATTACCCACCTACATCAAGCAACTTCTGAAAAGAGGATGCTGTCATTAAAGCTTGAGCTAAACTCCTTGGTGAATGCCGAAGGGTTGTGGGAGAAGCAATGGCGAAGTTCTGTGTGAATACAGAGCACAAAAGAGGTTGATTAGACCACATACCAAGCGGTTGTTAACATGGACGAAGGGTGACAAGAAACAATATATGAGGCTAATTAAAGATGGAACGATGACTTCAACATATCCAAAGCATCGTCTCTTATTCTTTTGTCAACGTCTTTATTTTTTTTCTTGCTTTAAAGGTCGCGGTAAACGAAAAGAACATCTTTCGGTTCTCCATGACACCCACACTCTGTTCTGCATGAACCACTTTGTGTTTTCTCATGCTCATAATTTTTTTTAAAATCATACATAATTGCTATTCGGATTTCAGTAAAAACTTGGAGTTTTAGTTAGACTTTTTCTTTGTGTGTGTGTGTGTGTGTGTGTGCAGTTGTTTCTGTTTAATACCAGTAAATCATGTCAAACCTTTTCAAAAACTATTTACTATGGAAGAGGATCAGGGCCACCATAAAATAAAGAATATTTGAGTTCTCATGGTTTTTCTTAGAATCCTGAGAATTTTGATCTCGGAATTCTGAGAAAAAAAGTCAAAATTCTCACTCACTTCTTGTCTATACTCGCTTTATCCTGTATCCAGGGTAATGGCGGGGGTGGGGTCTGGAACCTATCCCAGGAGGCTTAAAGCACAAGACGGGGTATACCCTGGATGGAGTGCCAATCCATCGCAGGGCACACACGTCAGGAAAGCTGGAAACGGCAGTTAGCCTAACCTGCATGTTTTTGGACTGTGGGATAAAACCAGAGCACCCAGATGAAACCCACCAAGCATGGCGAGAACCTGCAAATTCCATGCACACAGACCAGTGTCAGGAATCGAACCCGTAAGCTGGAGGTGCAAGTCAACACTGTGCTGCCAAGTCAAAACTCAAAAAGTTTTCTTTTTGTTTTCTTTTTTTCATGGTGTCCCTAATCCTCTTTTATAGCTTATAGTCTTTATAGAATAAAAATAAAATCCATTTTTAAATTGCTTGTTATTTAAGCCACTTATATTTTAGAACAAACCCATTCTATTCTTGCTTTATCTGCACCATTTCATTCGCACCAAAAGTTTGCAAGCCATTTGCATCAGTCACCTGAGACATTATGGGATGTCATGCTATCAGCATAAAATGATCCATGGCTGAGGAGGTTAGTCGCCTCCCGATGAAGGTGAACGTAAGGCAATCAGTGGCTGATGTATATTTATGTTTTGTTTTTTTCTTCTCGTGAAGGAGCTTTTCTCTTCAGCTTTAGCGAAACCCTGCTGTGACGGCCAATCGCTCACGTCCTTGAAAACAGGTCAGCGAATATTTCTCTGACGGAGCCCTGAGTTACAGTGAAGTCATTTTCCTTTGTATTAAAACGTAAGCCTCAGTCGACCAGGAGCGGCTCTGTTGTTTGTGTCTGGATTTCAAGTGGTTTAAGATGCTGACATTTTTTGATTTAGTCGTATAGATTATGACATTATTTTGCATTCATTCACTTGTTTATTCAATGCATGCTCAAGCCAGACACATGGTGTTATATCCAGACATAACAGCCCAAATGTCTAGATCCATAGGTAAACAAGCAAATGCTTTTTAGCTGAAGAGTCCTGTCTTGCATACACAAGAGAGTTCTATTAAATCTTCCATTGTTAGTTTTAAAGCCTTGGGTCTGAAATAAAAAATACAATAAAATAATACATTTAATGAGAAAAAAAAAATATCTATGGATCCAGACCCTCCTTAGTGGACGGATTGATAAGAGCAGAGAGACTCGGAAGAGTTCCGGCGCAGCGCTCACATGTGCCTGGGTAGGCAGAATACGTCCCACGGATGAGCGGACGCCACTGGCAGAACGTTCGGTCTCTGATCATTAACTCTCGGAGTGCACAAATTCTCTGTAATTAGTCTCTGACACTGCTTCCACCCTGAACGTAGGCTCCATGAAGGAAAAAAAGGAGCTGCGGCAGGACAATTAGCTAATGACACAGAACGAGTATGATATCATCACTATGCTTCATGAGTTCGCTCTCGTCATCGGCTGGAACAGCGAGTGAAGGCGCCATCCTGAGACCTCTCGCTCTCTTGAGATCTTTTCTTCAAGAACGATATATCAGGATCCAGATGTGCAGGAGTTTGCAAGTGATACATTATAAGCAAGATATTGTTTTACAGCATGCAGTTGGAAAGGGATGAAGTGTATGTTGTGTCATTTTAGAATAAAGGAAAGATATGGAACATTGCTGGGGTATAAGAGGAATACAAAGCTCCATGATGTGCTGTTTTAGAAAAATAATCAACTTCAAGGTGTGAATAGTGAGTCTGCTAAATCATACCTACCTACCATTATTTTCCGTTAAAAACATATGGGAAGTGTTTTTTTTTTCCCTTATGTTACTTATGTTGCTATTATTGTATATAACTCCCAACATCACGCATCGATATAGCTCACTACTTATTTCCTATTTATTTTTATTCTTTTTTTAGTTTTTAACCTTTTTCTACGATGATACTCTTAAAATTTAAACTGTTACCTCATTTTTTCACACTTTTTTGACCTTGTGGCTTTTAATTCTGAACCATAGGCCTTGAAATAAAGCCTTAAAATTTACCCATAAATCCTGAGGCATCCGAGTGCTTTAACACTTTTTAGAACATTAGATGTTGGGTAATCGTTTTGCATACTAATCGTAACCCTTATGACCGTTTTAAAGAAATTGAATTTTTCCATAAAACTTGTAGCAAAGAGATAAATATATGCTATGTTTTCTGAGCTTATTTATTGTGTCGCCTGCCTGAGAAGCATAGCGACAAATAGCGATCACCATGCATTGTCTCACGACGGTGTCATTGGCGTTGTTCAAAAAAATAAATAAAAAATTCTAATTTTTAAACACAAACCATAAGAGAGGGTAACATCTGCTATCCGCAACACCTTCTTATCCATTTATGGGAATTTGACCAAACTTTCATATTACCTTTTATAGCAAGCATGGATGTTCACTATTTCTTTATCATTCTTATACTCTATATTGTTTAATCTACATTAATACCATCAATTATACTATAACAGTCAGAGGTTGTGTAATGTGGCCAAATAACGCCACAGAGTTGTGGTAGATTAGAACTGAATGTGTACTCAGAGGAAGTAGTTTTACTATGATGCTGCCCTAATTAGATTCCTTGCTGAACTTAATCTCCTCAGTAACGAGCATTGCAGGGTATGATTATACCCTGATATAATCTGCTATATTTTACAGTTCATGTATAACTAATGAGTGTAATGTTGTGGACAACTGGCTTGTATTGTCGATGTTTATTACTGCTGCGGTGAACTAGCTATTTCACTGTGTCACCTGCCTGCGAAGCATACACGCCACATCCATCCATCATTATCCATTGTCTTTAGTCAGTGTCATCATTATCATCATCTGTCATCGGTCGGTCATCACACTTTTTCCTCTATTCACAACTCCACCTGAACCATTTAAGCAAACCTCCACAGAATCTTTATTGGGAAGCATGGACGTGCACTATTTAATGTTTAGAAGCAGCATGTTCCGCGGGCTGGTGACATGTGACAAGACTCATAAATTTTCTATTTTCAAGTGTAGAATCTGAGTTAGAGACTGGATGTTTATTCAATTTACAGTTACACTGCAAAACAAATAAAGGGAAAGTAGAATGTCACATACTCGTGAACAGGTGCTTTAATAAACCTGAATGGCATTAAACTGAGAGATAATGTTATTTAAAAAAAAAATTACAAATCTTAAAAATTTTACTGTGAGGTACAGTATGACAAGTTTTTAACGGGAGTTTTATTTATATAGAATATTTCTTATACCCAAGTTTGCTGTGCAGGCAGAATAATCTACTATAATGCGAGTTCGAGGGGCCTTTAGGTTAAACCGTGACTTGTGATATAATTTGTTGGGAATGAAGGTGTATAACCGATTGACATTTGCAGAAGACTCCATGCCCAGTACAGTGATGAGACTCTCAGCTGCAGTAAAATATCTGAATGGTGCAAACATTTTAAAGAAGGTCGTACGTCTGTGAATGATGACTCGGAGCCCACTGCAGATGTTCCAGTGAACATTCAGCAAGTGGAACACCTGATCCTTGGAAATCGACAGATAACTTGTCACCAATTTGCGGTAGAGACGCATCTGTCTGGGGACCGTACATACACTCTTTCACCAACACCACTTGTACATTTCAGGAACCTCGCTGACAAACACTCTCTGCAAGCCATTTCCATTTGTTTGAGGCATTAAAGGGGTTCCTGGGAGTCCAGCGTTTTAGACGTGAAGCAGATCATGGCTCTGGTTTACGGAGAAAACATTTAATGTCGCAACAATGTTTTTGAAGTTAAAGCAAAATAATCTTATTGACCATACTCTCTGTCTCTGTTAATCCTTGTCTCCTTTCCCCCCCTCCCTCCTCTCTCTCGTTATCTCTTTCTCTCTTAACAATATAACAACCAAAACCAAAGGAACAAAAAAGTTTTATAATAGAATAAAAGCCTTTATTGTCATTATACAGTATAATGAGTGCAACTTCTAAAACGATGCAGTTAGAAGAACTATTATACATTAAATATAAAAACAGTAGACAGCAACAGACAGACAGACAAGACTATGGAGCAAGTAAGATATTAAGCATGTTTACTGGTAATTAAGTAATAAATAGAGAGACTTATACATGGTGGTGGATGGAAGACTTAGGGTGTAAGAAATGAACCAGAAATAAAGGAAGGAAGGAAGAGTGCTGGATGGATTTTTAATGATTCTAATAAAGGCAGAGGATCTTACTCATGCTAGCTGGACCCCTTAATAAAGATTTCTAAAAATGGCCCGAAATGTTGGATGCTTTTTTTTAAATAGAAATAAAGAAATAACAATTTTTTGTGACTCAGATACCTCCCCAAATGTTACACTTTCTTACTGCGTTCACTTCACACTGCTCTTTGCCTCAGTTTGGTTCCAAGTCATGAAGCATTTATTTTTGGCTCCTGAGTTTTGGATGAATTCAGCTGACATTGAGAATCAGGGTTTGTGTTTACTCTTCCACTGTGGTTCCCTGTAGAGTCAGCTAGGACCGAATTCCCTGAAGATGGGAATTGCTTTATGGACATGTCCCCTAAGTCTGTGAGCTTGTTTTGGTCATGTCTGTGTGTGTGGAGTACTACAGCAGCACAGGTGAGATGTAATATTGCCAAATCCTCCACTGCGTGTTTATACTCCTTATTGGTTTAAAATGTCAGCTGGACACAGAAGATTCCAGCGAGTCGCTTCTCTACCAGACTTCCGAACAAATTCAGCCTCCTGCCAGTTTGGTGAACGGTGTGAAATCTATCCAGTCAGAAATGTCTCCAGAGAGAAGGTTTAAGGTGTGCTTGTAACTGCTGCTTTTTTAACAAGAACATGCGATGTTCAGACATATCTGTTTTTTTTAGTGTAGGGTTCAGTTAATGGGTTCCTGCTGCTGAGCTCTTCAAGCTCTTTGTCTGTGTTTCTTTGTCAGGGCTGTTAAGCAACAAAGCTGATGTTTTTATTCAGTGTGTACTGACGACGAATTCTTAACAGCGACATGCAGGTTAATAAGCTGTTAATAATACCACTAATAGATTGAATGGATTGAATAAGAGCACAGGTGGACAGGTTGGAAGTGAATAAATGAATTAACCCTAATTTGAAAAGAGTGAAAAGACTGATCAAAACACAAATAACCAAAGAGACTTAAACAGAGAGATAATGCTACAACAGTCAAAAGATGTGAGCGAACCTTGTGGACAAGATGCAAGACATACGGGAAGCTGTTGTGATTGTCTCCCCTTTTTAATTCTATGTTGTTTTTGTTTTGTGTATGTGTGTATGTGTGTGTGTGTGTGTGTGTGTGTGTGTGTGTGTGTAAAAACATTATAAAAATCATCTAATCACAGCAGGTCTCAGTATTAGACAATACAACCTCAGACGAACAACAACATATAACTTTTTTGATTGTGCCATTATTTATTTAACCAAAGTAAAGACAAAAAGAAAAAACTTACTGCTTACAAAGGATTTAACAGGATAACTTGCAATGTTTCTAATCATCAGCAGGTGTGCAGACCTTTATGAAAGCAGAAGTTTTGGCAGTTTTTTTTGGTCTGGAGCGTTCAGGTAGGTATTAATGCAGTCATAAAGAAAGATATAAGCAATGATATTAGAAAGTTGTTGCTGCACATCAATCTTGAAAGTTTTATTAAAAAAAAAAAAGTGGAAAGCATTCAAGACTGCCCAGAAGTCGACATCTTAGCACATTTACTGTACAATTCTCAGAGAAATGCAAAAACAAAAAACAAAAACAAAACAAGAGCTACATCTCAGACTCTGTAGACCTCACTGAGCATGTTAAATGTTTAAGTCCATGACAGCACAATTAGATGAAGACTGAACAACTATGGTTTGTTTGAGGGGGTTGCCAGGAAAAAGATTCTTCTCTCCAAAAAAGAGAAACACATGGAAACACAATTGAGGTTCGCAAAGCTGCGTCTGAACAAACCGAAAGACGTCTGGGACAATATCCTATAGATAAATGAGTTATTTGGCCTTCATGCCCAGCGCTCTGTTTGGTGAAAAACAAACAGGATTTCAGCTGAAACACCTTATACAGATGTCGCCATTAAAAACGCACGTTTCGAGAAAAGGGATCCTGCGCACGGCAAGCTGTAAAAATGCCCTTCATTACCTGTAGGGGGCAGTCGTGTTTCAGTCTGAAGTATTGTGTGTCTACTGAAGCCGAAAAT
>JAOVVA010000001.1:16072113-16085563 GCA_028565275.1 Leiocassis micropogon
CCCCCAGAGGAGCAGACTTTAATTTAACATATTAATTCATTTAAATCCACATATCCCAATTAATTAATTTAATTAGAGCAACCTGTACTCATGCTGACAATGGTTCTCGAGGTGTAAGTGGATTATATAATCATAATTACTATGATAATTAAAGACTTGATTGAGTATGCAAAACTAGCAGTGAAAGGCAGTGAATAAGATATTAAAATGACTATCTTGGTCATATGAAGCATTGTATGTGGTTCTTGATTAGGTACAAAATTTTCTAGAAATTTGAAATTGAACATGTAGCATTTTTGCCTCTTTTTTCCCTTATCAAGTGCCTTATTAGAGGTGAGTAAATGTAATCATGGTTTTGTAGTTGCCTGCACTGTATTTTATGTAGGGTTAAAATAGAGAATGAGTCAAGAGATATGGAAGTTCAAGTGCAAAAAAACCTATGACAATCTTATTATGGCAATCATTGATCATTGATTCTTTGTGATATGGATTCCACTTGATTCCACATTCATGTGAGCTTCTGGTCCATGGTGGCATTCGTACATAACAGACAGTAATCCCTGCAAATTTGTTTGCTGTATGTTCAAGCTGTGAATTTCCCATCTGCCACATTCCAAGTAGAACGTGGTTCTTCTGCAATGTATAGTTCTTCTCATAATGTTGCCACAGAGTTGCAAGCACACAGTTGTATAGAATATGTTTAGCATTTTAACTTCTCTTTACTTAACTAAATATGTTGCAAGATAACAGTCTACACACATCTCTGTGCACAATGCCAGAAAACATGGTTTGTCAAAGATGGAGTTAAAATACTTGCACCTTTAGGATGAAGCAGAATGTGGCATGGTAGCGTTGTAGTTACCACATCCCCCTTACAGTCCTGATCTTGCTCCAAGAGATTTCCACGTTTGGGACATTAAAGGAGTTCCTGGTTCCTCATATTGTTTAGCACTGAGGCCTTGCACCTCCAGGCCCAAGGGTCTGAGTCCTGCCTTCCGTGTATGTGGAGTTTGCATGTTCTCCCTGTGCTTGGTAGGTTTCCACCAGGTGTTCCAAAATTGCCCATAGTGTGTGAGTGATGCTATGAATGTGTATGCTTTTGTGCCCTGTCAGCCTCCAGCAAACCCGAGATTTTATTGTGGCCTGACAAATTTTTTCTGCCTTAAAGTTTTGGCACCCTTCCCAAGGTATTGCATGGAAGGGTGCATTTGTGATGGTCAGCTGTGTACAAACCTTTGTCCATATAGTACGTCACGGCTCAATTCTGGAATATATTAAAAGTGGAAAATAAAATGACTTGACTGGGTGCCTTCTTTGATCTCCCAGACCTGACATATGCAATTTCCCCGCACTTAATAGCATGCTATAATTTTCCCCTCATTCCCCTAATGCAGTTTACATCAATTAACTTGGCTGCCCTTATTTCCTTCCTGTTAGAACAGGAACTCGCTTCATGTCAGACCGCTAGCCTTCTGTGTCCAAGCGCTGAAGGCGATCCAAACTAGATAAAGCTCCATGAATACCAATGTTTCTTTTCTTTTCTTTTTTTTGAGACTTTTTCCTATTTCTATTCTCACTGCTTATTTTTTAGCACCGTGACAACTGATCCAAGAAGCTACATGTGTATTGAGAAGTGTGCTCACAGTTAAGGGGGATATTGAACAAGAATAATAGTGACAGGACGAGTGTATGGGTGTGTTCGAGCGAGATATGGGGGTCCAGTCACCAGTTCAGCGCCCGCTGTGCTATTAGTGGAAACAATAAATAGAAGCTGTCAGCGAATAAGCTTTTCTTTTCTGTCTTAATGAAATACACTAAAGGCAATTGGGTGGCTGAAATAGAGTCTCCAACCTTGTAGAGGATTTTTTTTTCTTTCATTCTTTTTTTTTTTTACTTTTTAAAAGAAACTTGTGCAGTGTGATCCTCCAGTCTTTCTCTCTTTCTATATTTCACTTTATATCCGCCTCACCTATCCTCAGTAGACAGCTCTCTGCAGTAAAAACATGAAAGACACTAAAAATGTTGGAAAGCACCGTTTGGCTCTGTTCACAATAGTGATGAGTGATTTATGAACAATTGTGCGCAAACATATTTGACTTTTTTTAGAAACCACATTCAAAGAGCTCATATGTTTTATGTAAGAATTGTGTGTGGGGGGGGTTTTTGCACGATTTAAAGATTGTGTGTGGGAGTCCATTTGTATATATTTATTGTACATTTTGTATTTTGATCATTGATGGCTCAGTGGTACGCCTGGCATGGAGAATGCCCAGATTCAGTGGAATGCCCAAACCCAGCCACTGGATGCAGTGCCGGTCCCAAGCCTGGATAAAATGGGAGGGTTGCATCAGGAAGGGCATCCAGCGTAAAACCTGTGCCAAGTTGTTCTGTCGATCGAAGTGTCCGCGGTGGCGACCCCTCGACGAGGGCAACCGAAATACTAAAAACATCGTACGTTTTGTATTTTATAGTGAAATACAGAATGTGGAAATACAAGGTTTAATACTTTTGCAAGGTAATGTGTGAGATGGGTAATTTAAGATAATCCTTGAATTATATCATAATAATTATGATGATGACAATCATGGTGGTGCCGATAATAATAATATTAAAATCTGGCTTGTAGAAACAAAAAAGGATGATAAACAAGACGATTAAAGTAGAAACGTCAGTCGTTTTCAGAAAGAGGATTCTATTGTTAATGACGGTTGCCCTTCATCCACCATGGTGTGCGTGTGTGTGTGCGCGTGTGTGTTGACAGCTGTAAGGAAAGGATGTGGCGTTGATGTCCACCCACAGTCCACGCAGAATTAAACTCAGTGCCAAGAAGTGAGAAATGTGGCAATCACCTCACACTTGCAGCGAGCGTTCGGGGGTTAATGGCGAGATTTATGCGTCTGTTTACTTTGCCTGATGGTGTGTGTGCTGCTCTCTGGGTCTCGATGGATAATGACTTCCAGCAAGTGGCCACTAGAAAAATGGTTGTTCTCGGGGGAGGGAGGCGGAGGTGGAGGTCAGACAAAATTGTCATTCAGCTTGTGTCGCTCCAAAAAAGAAGAAAAGGAAAAAAAGCAAGGAAATTAATTGTATGAAAAGTGTTGACATGTGAAATGAAGTCCTCTTGACGTATTGTGCTTTCAACATGTGACAGTAACACATAAATGCCCGTGACTGTGCTGCTAATGAAACTGCAGAAATGCCCATGGTAGAAAACCTAAATTGAATCAAAGTCTACCTGTACTCACCTGTTTTGTCACCGCTGACAAATGTGCGGCGCTGCCCGCAGCACGATTTGTTTTGTGCGGGAGACAAATTTGTCCATTCTTAGCAAATGCAAGCAACCTATTTTAGTCAGAATAGATAAACCAAAGAGCAGAGTGATGTGCTGGAAATATGCCGGAAATCCATGAATATCTTAAATGTTAATAAAAGAAAGGTTTTGTTTGTACATTGGATAGAACTCACTCTTTCAATGTTGTCTTTACGATTCATACATTGGAGGAGCAGAAACCTGTCTCAGTAAATTCTTTGTCTGTTTGTCTGTCATTATGTCTGTATGTCTGTCCAGCCAATTTTGTCACAGCATCACACTAAACTGGCTCGACAGAATTTAATGAAACTTTGCCAGTCTTTCTGCATTTGCCTGAAGTTAAATCTGCGCCATAAATTAAATCAGCGGTTTTGGACCAGATTTACGTCACAACAGCCATCACTGTTTGGCACGAATATCGTTATTTTCCCCTCGAAGTGAGTGTGACTGTACGCGTCACTCGACAAAACCAATCAACTATGTAGTTTATCATACATACACAGACTATGTGGAAGATACAGAAACGACCTTAATGCCTCTACGAAGCACCCACATCCTCATGAAACACAAACACACAACACAGCATGGCTTACTCCAAAAAAAGGTATGCAACTTTTGAAAACTGAATTCAAAGATGTATGGGCAGATACAAACATTGTATGTTTTTTCTTTCTGCGGAAAGTTTCAAACCAGTTTGTTCTTAATTCCAATAAAATGTCTTTTAGTTTTTTTTATCTGAGGGTGAAATGTCCCAGAGACAAATGGTTAGTAATCTTGAAAAGCCCCTTGTTAATCCTATTTAACGGTTTAAATAAAATGGAAAAACATCAAAAACATCAGTTCATGACCTGGTTTAACCCGAATCTTCTAAAATATTTCTTCATGCTCTTCAAAGTTCTATGAAGTACAACCCTTTCTTCTGCGACTTAATGAATTGTTGCTCTTTAAGATGCTAAATTAAAGTCAACGAAGTATTACTAATGTATTAATGGCGAACTTAAATTTTTGGTACCTTTAAACCATCCCCAAATTATACTGGATAAACTCAGTGCCAGTTACTGGTAAAAGTTATGACAATAAAATCTCAGTGTGCTTTAGATTAACCTGTCCTCAGGAAAAGCGACAGGCTCACTGTCTGGTCGTCTTTTCGCATTTATTCAAAATTTTTTGCTCACTGACTGAGTGACTTCAAGAGGTGTCTAAGGAATCAAGTCTACAACATATCCGCACCACCCAGACCTCTAACTGAACAGATTATACCAAACTATCAGATCGAAGATCATGTGCATGCATGCTCAAGTGTTCGTCAATATTAAAATGTTTAAAATTACTTTTCCAGGACAAAATGCCATGACATTTTCAGTATGTACTTGACCATGCAAACCCTGTTATAAACACTGCAGATGACTCAGCAGACTTTTTCATGAATCTAATAAAAGGGCCTTGCATTTGGTGGGTTTACTCCATGTACTCTGGTTTCCTCCTACAGTCCAAAGACATGCAGATTGGGTTAACTGCCGCTCCCAATTTGCCTGTAATGTGTGTGTGTGTGTGTGTGTGTGTGTGTGTGTGTGTGTGCATTGCGATGGATTGGCACCCTGTCCACTGTGTATCCAGCCCAAAGTCTACTCAGGATAAGTGTTATAGAAGATGAATGAACGAACGAATGAATGAATGAATAAATGAATGAATAGTTGTAGTGGGCTGTGATTTTATAATCTTGTCTGCATAGTTGCACAGATTAGTTGAATAATACATTCTCTAATTTCCCCTTGTGGGGACGTCAATAGTTGGGGCAGCAGCAGTAGATGGTATAGAAAGCAACTAAACGCACTTTGTCAGTCTAAGACCATTTTAAAGCAAACAAGACAATTTTTATAGTCAAATGTATGGGTTTTTTAAATAAAATGTCATCACTTTTTTTTTTTGTTATTTTTTAGACATTTAGATGGGTCTCATGTGCGTATAGAAACAGAAAGTGTGAGAAAAAATGACAATAAAAATTAATTACCTGCTTTTTTGTTCTTTATTTTTGTATTGGACAGGGCTATACAAGCTAATTAGATATTTTCCCTGTTGTGACATCATATAAGAAAAAACCCTCTCCCAACTTGCTTAGCGGTTGAAGATATCATTCCAGAAGAATCTTCCCATTCTTCTGAGAAGGCTTACCACTAGATTTTGGAGTCTCAATGTAGGGATTTGTGTTCAATCAGCTATACTGATGTTGCGATGACGAGGAGGCTCCGGTTCCATTTCCAGTTAATTTTAATGGTCTTTGAATGGGTTGAGTTCAGTCAGAATTCTGTACAGGACTCTCGAGTTCTTCCAGTCCAACCTGAACACACCATTGAGCTTATTTTGTGCACAGGAGCAATGTTGTGTTGGAACACGTTTGAGGCTCTTAGGCCATGTCCACACGTAGCTGGGTATTTTTAAAAATGTTGATATTTGTCTGCAGTTTTGGCCTTTCATCCACATGCAAAGTTTTTGTAATAAAAAACCTTCTTCCAAAGTGTGGATAGGGGAAAGGGAGATATTGACAGAGCGTTTTGCGTTTTCATATGGACACACATATTTTAAAACGTAGGTCATGTGGAGAGAATTATTTTCAAAAAACAAAATAGAAAAATACCCGGCTACATGTGGACATGGCATTAGTTAGAAAGGGAAATTGTAAAGCTGCTTCCAGGTTTGTAGCAAGGACTACATGTGGGTAATGGTTGTTGGTCTAAACAGTAAAACATGCTTTGATTAGTGATGTCCCCTATTTGAGCTATAAGACATAAGCTTCAATGCTGACCGTTGTCAGTTCCGCAATCACAAGCTTCCGTATGGCTACTAATTAAAGGTCAGGTTTGCATTAAACTGCATAACTGTTCGACCAAAATTAGTAGTTGTGCAAGCCATAGACAATGTACAGGAAAAGGCTATATACAAAAGACTTTTTTTTGTCGTAACTGATGATATTCGACTTAAAAAAATTCAAAAGGCATTTGCACTCCACTTTATGCAACATATTCATTGCAAATAATCTTGAGCAGGATCATTTCTAAACCCATCTGTACGTTGCCCCATCTTTCTCTCTCTCATTCTATTATTTATTTATTTATTTTCTCTCAGAAATCAGCTAAAAATGAACCAGAGGTCAGCGTTCTGGCGGATGAACTCATATCCCAGTGCAGGAAAGCTGCAATAATCCTCTTTAATTTGTTTTCAGATCAGGCTTGGGGAACTGCGAGTCCTCTGCCTGTGTGAGGAACGTGGGCAGCGACAGCTGTCTTCCCTTCCTCTGCTGTCTAATACAGGTTCTGCTGCTGTTGCTTGGGGTTTTGATGAATTATGCTTCCTCTTTAGCAGCCAATGCTACAGAATCACACACACAGCATGAGTGAGAGCTCTGCTTCGCCGCTTTGTCCAGTTTCCCTTTTTCATGGTGAGAAGACAGAAAGCAAAAGCAAGAGGGAGACAGAAAAAAGAGAGAGCGAGAGAGAAAGGGTATACATCAGTATGCATGTGGGCTTGCTTTCAAATCAAAACAAAAGCCCTGTAATTGAGTTTGGGGCGTCCCTGTTTCTCCTTCATGTGATAGCGAAGGTTAAACTATGAAAAAAATAAGTATTAAAAAAAAACTTTTTTACTTTCAAATATTTATTTAAGACCTTTTTTTATTTATTAGAATTTCTCCATAGTTTCCTGCCAGTGATAGAGCTCATCTCGAAACACCGAGGAGGTTTAAAAGGCACAGAAACAAAGCAAGCTAGCAGCAGGTTGGCAGCGCAGGCAGGGTGGCTGGCGTCTCTTTAATCCATCCTTGCCGCCTTCCTGATAAATCGGAGCGCTAGCTTCATTTTTATCCCGCCCTCACCAGTCGCCTGGCTCGCGAGTAATGAGCGACTTTGATGCGATATCCAAAGCCGTGGGATTAGAACCCCAGCTGCCTGGCAAATACAGCATTCAGGCCATCGCCAAGACCATGAGTTGCCACTCTCCCGGGGCACGTGGACACACGGTTTGCATGAAATAGCCACATGGTTTGGAAGATAGCAGAAGAGAGGCTGAGGAGGCTCTGACCCGTACGAAGCACACGGCCCTTCTGAAAACTGTCTGAGACTCAAAATCCCTCCGACTCCCTCCGAGCCTTGAACCTGCGAACAATAGGAAACAGATTGGCACCTGAATGGCTCTCGATCCCAGACGTGCCAGTTAGGCTATGTCTACATTCACCTAGAGCTGAGTTGTCTCATCAGATGGATTTTCCAGAAACACACAAAAGCTCCTGTCTGGATTTTAGGAGGATTATCGGTGAAGATTCAGATGGTTAATCCTGAATTACGTTTGGGTTGGAACCTCGTTTAGGTTCTTAAATCTGCAAAATAAATCCCAGTGACAAACATAAGAATCCTGATGATTTGTCCTACCTTATCAAACAGTCATGCCATACCGCACATTTATAGGAACCTCTTAAACAGAATTCTGTGCTACTTTTTCCACTACAGTCATCTTATCAACATGAAGCAATAGTCGGCATATAAGCAGACATGCGAGATTTGAAAAATAATCAGACTCATCCTGATATGATTTGCCAGCGAATACGCTTTTTAAACGGTTATTATTAGGTGGCATAGTGGTTAGCACTGTTGCTTTGCACCGCCAGGGTTGAGGGTTCAATTCTTGCCTCTGGCCTGTGTGTACATTACTGTGAATAGTATATAGTTATACTTAAGTATTGCTTATAGTAATTATAAAAGTATATTAGTTGTAAATATACTCCTCCCTCATTCTTTCATTTTTCTGTTCTATTAATTATAACATAAGAATTGTATACTGTCATGAAACTGAGAAAACGCCAAGCAAAAACATTGTCTGGCTGTAGCTTTATATTTTATGTTATACAGTGTTGACCATGGGGACTCGAAAAATCGATTCAATAATGTAGCATGATTTTTTTTTTTGTGCGGAGGTTCATGTTTTGGCACACTGACTACAAAATATATATATTTTTAATATGTTTGTACATTTATAACAGAGATGCATCAGTCAATCAGGTCAGCGAGTGGAATTTCAGCTTGACTGCTGATCGAATAGATTCTGTCCTGGGAGCATGTGCTTCCAAGTGCTGCAAGAGAAATGCTTTGTTTAATGGCAATACAATATCAAGAGCTGAACATGTTAAAAAGCTTTTGAACAACAATTTTTGCTTCAAACTCTGTGAGCCAATTAGTCCCAAAACCCATTCATCACACGCTTACACACAGGTCCCAAAACACAGTGAGCGAGGGGTTTTTAGAAATAATTATGGTGGATGACCTAACAAAGATACCAAGATACCAAAATATGAAAAAATGTATATCGAATTGGGATAATTCTTAAATCGTGACACTTACAGAATCACTATGCAAATCGAATCAGCACCTAGTTATCATGATAATATTGTATCGGCTGATCCCTTGTGATCCCTTGTGATCCCTGGTAGACTGAGCTAACCTGGTGTCGAAGATACTGTACAATTCCTTGTGAACTGTTTCTGTTTAAACAAAAAACAGTTATATAATAGAAGATGTATAATTTAAGAAACAGTCTTTTGTTTAAACATTGTATTTGTGATGTACGGATAATACGATCAACAAATGCCCGCTTCTTATTTTATTGCTTGGACCCCTGATTTATTTCTATCATCAAAACAACAAAAAGAAAAAAAAAATTACTAAACAAATAAGAAAAGCCGTGTCCTGTGGAGCTCTGCTGATAGCAAGCACTTATTTAAAACAAAAGATTGAGGAAAGCATTTCTCTCCGTCATGGCAGCCTTCCAGTGTTCCACTATAGCTTAGCAAAGCTGTTCTTCAACCAAAACTGGGGAAACCCCAGAATGTTAAGTGCAGACGTGAGAGATGCTCGAAGCGTTGTTACTGGGATAAAGGCATTGCACGCATGCACAAACACACACACACACACACACACACATACTCCAACACATTGAGCACCATCAGTCAAGCATAACAGCTCGTCTGTTCCCTTAATTGAGCCCTGTTCGATTATGCTGTTTTATTTGCTAATATCATTAATGCTAACTAGCAGGAGTGAGCCTGTTCTCATGCCTGTAGAGCTCTCATCTGCCACTCAGCCTCTATGAAGTGATAAGTGGCCTGTTTTATTTTATATTATTTTCAGCACAAAGGAAGGAGCCCGTGGATGGAGAGAGAAAAAGAGAGCAGACACTCAATGGTTGGCTCCATAAAGCCTTGCTGTGCAAGCGCCACGTTTGACTTTGATAAATCGACTCTGGCTCTCTCACCGACAACGAAATGGCTGTTTCCCCCCCCCCCCCACCCCTCCCGTTCTGGTTGCGTCCTATTCCAGAGCTCCCACCCCTCACTTATGACCTACAGCAACACTGTGCTCTCCTGCTGGAGTGTACAAACCATGATTGATTTCCAAGGTTCAGTAAACGACCGCTCCCGTTTGTTACAGTGACCTTGCACCCTAGCCGGATGTGTGGATTTGGCTCTGTTTGCCTTATTAAAAGCCATCCGAATGATCTATTTACTAGCTCCTCTAACATCTATTCTCTTTTTTTCCTCTCTGTGTGCACGTGTGTGTGGATTTAATCTTGCTTGTTTTTGTGCATCATGCCCCTTGTTTTGGAGACTTGTCTGATGCTCCAGACAAAACAAGCAGTGGTGTCTCAGCGTGTAAAGGCTTTGAGTTACTGATCGGAAGGTCGGCGGTCTGAGTCCCAGGTCCTGCTGTTGGACCCTTGAGCAAGGCCCTTACCCCTGTCTGCTTCAGTGGTGCTATTTAATGGCTGACCCTGGGCTTCAGCCTACTAACAAGAAGTTGGGATATGCAAAGAATAAAGAATTTCACTGTGCAGTAATGTATATATGACGAATAATTGCTGAACTGAATTAAACACAGGGCACAATTATCCTGACAAAACGAAATCATATGCTGTGTTATACACTATTATACTGGACTGAGACCGCATCTACTGGATCATAGATAACTTGCAAATGAAATGCATTTATGATATTTATAACTTATAATTAAGTATTCTGTGTTGGTGTAAGAGCTCGACTCGATCAGAGACACAAGGCAAGTCTTCAACAATAAGAAGTGATATTTATTTAACAAAGAATTGGGGTGAAAAAAAATTATGGTAAGACAGGGAATTAGGAAGAGGGGAAAAAGAAATAAAGTGAGGAAAGTGTAGGATGTGTGTGAGTGTGGGTCAGGAGTAGTGTCCAGCGGGCTTGATGGCATGAGACCGGTAAGGTTTGGCAGTGACAGGATGGAGATAATGTATGGGCGTGAAGCTGAGGCAGCAATCTCAAGTTCGCTGGCTGCGAGGCTTTGTTGTAGGCCAAAGGAGCAAATCACAATTCACTGGCAGCGGTGGCAGACCAGAGTTAAAAGCGCAATCCGGTATCGGCAGCGGAAACTCCGGAGTTTGGAGTGAAAGAACCTTCATGGCTGTCGCAGTCTGGTAGCGTTAGCTCCAGTCAAGAACTGTAGGTGTAGAAATCGATGCAGTGGCCAACATCTTTATGGCAGCTGCATCCCAAAAGCTAGCCATAACTAAAAGCAGAACTGCTGAGGCAGCGGTCACAGTCTATCGGTGGTCGTCCCTCGGCAAACTGCCGAGCAGACGAAGGACACACCTCAGCATCTCTGAACCGGCATTCTCACCGCCTCTTATCCAGGAGCAGAGAATCAAAGGCCTTCAGTCAGGATGTGCCACCAGCCATGTCATATTTGTGGGCCCAACCCTTCGCATTCACCACTGCAGTGCTGTATGAGCTTGTTAGTTTCAGTTTGTTCTTGAAATGCCTTGTGCTCTAAATTCCCTAGGATCTTACAGAGGATACCGGGTAAGAGGTATAGAGGATGGATGGATGGATAGATGGATGGATAAATGATGTAACTTGTTTCACAGATTTACCACAACGTAAACATAATTATTAATAGATAAAAAGTATGAAGTGTAATTTTTTATTTAATACAAATTGAAAACAATGGCAAAAAAGATGTTCAAACCACTTAGTGATGTGCTGTTGAAAAAGGGCGGCACGGTGGTGTAGTGGTTAGCCTTGCAACTCCAGGGTCTGAGTTTGATTCCCGATCAGGCTCGATTCCCATTGCTGTGTGCATGGAGTTTGCATGTTCTCCCTGTGTTTGGTGGGTTTCCTCCCAAAGACCTGCAGGTTAGGTCTTTAGGGAATTGGTGTTCCCAAATTGCTTGTAGTGTGTGTGCCCTGTGATGGATTGGCACGTGGTGTACCCCACCTCATGCCCTAAGTATCCTGGGATAGGCTTCATGCTCCCCGTGACCCTGAATACAGGATAAAGCGGTATAGATGATGAGTGAGCATGTCCCTAAGTGTTTTATTCATTGTTAAAATATATAAAATGGGTGAATACTTAATTAAGTTTATTAGACACATTATTTCACATTACCAAAAGCCAGAATTTATAACTTGGGAATTATGAGTTAAAGAGCAGGGTTTTTTATTATTATTATTATTATTATTATTATTATTATTTTAGAAGTAGTTCATTTATGAAACATAATTTTAGTTGGTAATGAGCTGTTAATATTCAGAGAGTAATAAAAAATAAATACAAATGAAACCTCTGGAAGTCTTTTATTCACTTTAAGATTATATCTTACACTAGGTTTGGCATGCGAGTCTCGTGAACAGAATTGAAATATTTAGTTGAGATAACATTTATACAGAGTTGTTGTTTTTGTTACGTATTAATTAAGCAACTGTTCTTTTTAAATTAAAATTATTAATGCAGTGTGATTTTCCACAAATCGAGGAAAGCATCAGAATAAAAATGAGGAAACACAATACTATTTCATGGATATTTTACGCCCCTCTGACGCCGATTTTACAACTCCGACTCAATTAAAATCGGTAAAATTCCCAGTGATAACACCTTCAGCATTAAATTAACGCATGTCATATTCGTTCAAGTCTAGGCTGTTTTCGTGATTACCTGACATGTTTCTGCGCTATCATGTTTGAACTTGAAAAACTGGCACAGAACAGAATGTCTGTATATTTCTCTAGTCCCTCTGAGCACGTCCTTTCATGTCCACCTCCCCGCAAAAAAAATCATGTCCCAATCCTCTCCTTTTCTATCCCCTGCCACAAAGAGAGAGATTGACTCTGGGATTGAAGTTTCATCTTTGATACCTATGAGAGAGAGAGAGAGAGAGAGAGAGAGAGAGAGATAGTGCTGAGAGTGACTGACAGAGAAGGAGATTGAACTAAAGAGGAAAAAAAGAGTCAGAGCTACAGATAAACAGAGAAAAGTTACAGCTCATGTGTAGGAACATGATACAAGCTTCCTGTACACAAGTCCATGTTTCAGATTTATCCATGCCAGGGCATCTGATCAGACATGCTGCGTCAACACCCGTCTCTAATCCCTGCTTGCTGTCATCGAGGGCATCTGACTGAGTGTCCTAGTAAGAAATACTGTAGGTCAGCCAATGAAACTCAGATGACTAAATCATTTAGAACCTAAACTTTAGTGTAAAATGTTAAGGAAAAATAAATATTAAAAAATTTTCTAATCAAATTTACATTATGGCATTTGGCAGACGCCTTTATCCAGAGCAACTTTTTATCTCTTTATACATCTGAGCATTTGAGGGCCTTTGCTCAAGGGCCCAACAGTGACAACTTGGTGGTTTTGGGGTTTGAACCTGGGACCTTCTGAACCATAGTTCGATGCCTTAACCACTGAGCTACCCTTGATGCACAAACATACCCACAAACACAATAAATAACTAAACAAAAACATATTTCTATTACAGTTGAATGCCATAAAACAGTTTACAGTTGAATGCCATAAATTGAAAGAATAAATATTGCATGGTTTCCTGGTAAGGTTTTAAAGTCCCTGGTCAAAACACTATATTTGTTTTCTAGAAAAAAAGTTACTAGAATTTGAACAATTGTTTAATATGAGCGAGAACATCCATTAGAAATTATAAGTTAACTTAAACACATTTTTTTTGTTTTTGGTAGTGCCATATCTGAACCTGAAATGTACAAACCGGATTCCAAAAAAGTTGGGACACTATACAAATCGTGAATAAAAACTGAATGCAATGATGTGGAGG
>JAOVVA010000001.1:16085663-16123439 GCA_028565275.1 Leiocassis micropogon
TAAACTTTTGTTCCGTGATTTATGTTCTATTCTGAATAAAATATTAGAAGTTGGCACCTCCACATCATTGCATTCAGCTTTTATTCACGATTTGTATAGTGTCCCAACTTTTTTGGAATCCGGTTTGTAATATATCTCTTAAATCTTCACATAAAATCCCATGACATTTAAGCAGTTTATAAAAACACACCATTAAAATTGTGATTGTTTAAGTATACACCCCCTTTGCTGTGAAACTCACTACAGAAGCCACCTCATTAGTTGAATGGAGTTCACCCGTGTGTAATCTAAATAAATGAGATCGATATAAATACGAGGGGCGTTCAAGTCAAACCAGTTTGATTGTGCAGAGAAAAAAACTGTTATAAAAATTTAAGCTACCTTTAATTCTCTGTATAATCCCCTGCTACACTCATTTCAGTGTTTCACTAGTGCTTAGATACCATCAAGATAGGAAGTTTTCTCAGTACGCCTGACCCATGATTGGACATCCTACTACATGTCTGAAATGCTGGCCTCCCAGCAGCTCTTTTAATGGTTGTGTCCTTTAACATACGAACGGATTGGTTTAATCACAAGGCGTTTTGTTTTTGCAGGGTAAGGCCCCAAAACCACATACTGTCCACCACACCTCTTGCACATCACGGTTTCTCGGCTAAAAGTTATTGCCACTTTGTTGCAAGCCATTTCTACATGTTTGAGCAATTAAAGGAGTTCCTGGGAAGCCAGTGTTTCAGACATGCAGCAGGCAGTCTGATCATGGCTCCGGCATAACTCTCTCATTCACTCACTCATGATCTATACCGCTTTATCCTTTATTCAAGGGCACACCCTGGACAGAGTGCCAATCCATCACAGAGCCCACACATACTCACAATTCAGTAACACCAGTTAGCCTAATCTGCAGGTCTTTGGACTGCGGGAGAAAACCGGAGTACCCGGAGGAAACCCGACAAGCACAAGGAGAACATGCAAACTCCATGTACACGGAGACGGGAATCGAACCCAGACCCTGAAGATGCAAGGCGACAGTGCTAACTACTACACCACCGTGTCGGGCATAACTATGTTCTGTTATTCTGCACAATCAAAATCCCTGTTTTGACTTAAACAACCTTTGTACAACAACTCCTGCTAGATTTCTTAACAAACATACCTTATGGAGCCCAGCATCATGGAGCCCAAGAAGTCCACAAAATTCTAGATAAAAAAAAGTCTAGATCAAAATTCTAAAAAAGAAAATCAGCAAGGTTTTATTATATAGTGATTATTATTGAAAAAAAAAAAAAAACATTTAAAGAATGTTGCATGACAACCAGCCATAGAGGAGCCAATGCATAAAAAGGCAATTCTAAGGTTAAGAGTTTTCTATATGAATGAAGTTGCCTAATCCTCTGATTAATGATTAACATGCTTACTGTGAAAATTCTAATTATCATTGCAGTTATCTGTCAAAAATTTTAAAGCTTAGGTGCTACAGCCATATAAGTAAATCTCTATTATTTAATTCTAAATTTTCCTGCTAAAATACGAATATTGACACATTTCTGTGAAAAAAGTCACACCTTAATAAATTTGGACACTCGCTCACGCACACAGACTGATGCCAGCTCGACTGCAATTTCCATGACATTATCTCGTAATTTACCAATTTGTCGTACCACCTCCACATGGCATTACCCTGCCTGTCAGAGATAACGTCACTCACGCTTGGCAATTAAAAACTTCTTCAGTCGGGCATTCAGCCTTCCTGCCTTTCTACCTTCCTGCCAACTTTTTCACTGCCATGAGTTTGGTGTTGGGGAGGTAGATTAAGCTGTGTGCTTTGGAAACTCGAGCATGTCATTATTAAGCTGGAAATCATGTTGATTGTGTGCACGTGGGTTTGTGGCTCGCAGCATCTTGTTGACGAAGAGACCCCCTGGGAAGCAGATCGCCTTTTAAAGTGACGTAAATCAACAGCCCTATACAGAAATAAATCTACAGGTTCACCGTGAGTGTATGTACTTGAGATCTCTGTTGTGCAATCTTCCTTCTTGACACTTTCACTTTCTGCAGTGCAAATTTCAGCCGAAAGACTATACAGAGTATGGTCAAAAGCATGTGGACATCTGATTGTTGCACCATTGTGACTGTTGACCCAAACTTGAAGGCACACAATCTTGAACATTCTAGAGCACCACAGGTTCCAGGACGGAAAAGGTCATGGTGCAAGCACTGTGGGTTGCACACAGCCCTGACCTCAACCCCACTGAACACTGAAATGAGCTTACACTCCATGCCTCCTCATCCAACATAAGTGCCAAACCTCACTAATGCTTGTGTGGCACAAATCCTCATAGCAACATGCCAAAATCGAGCTGAAAGCCTTCCCAGAATTCAAGAGTCCTTTATGTAGCTGTCAAATTTATACTAGAAAGGTCCTTGGGCAAATGTTTTAGTGCATCCGTAAACACAGTAAAGCTAATGTTTGTTCTTATTAGGGGTCCAAGCACTCAAGCTACTAACAATATTGCTTTTGACAGTTATGAAATTTTTCTCACTCATTTTCCGTAAACATTTCTTTGGTCAGGGTCGCAGTCTATATCGAAGTCTATCCTGCATTCCTAACACTGGCAGAAATACACCCTGGATGCTAGTATATTTTATTGTATTGAAACTACTGCTTTTGCAACCCTAGCTCCATTTACACACATACTGTATGTAAGTTATGTGGATATATGGTGATGCCAAATAACACTGCAAGGTGAAACCACTTTTTTTATGGTAAACTGCAGTTGAAGAGGTAGCCCGGTGGCTTAGTGCTTAGCAGAGTGTGCCCTGCTACGGATTGGCACCCTGTCCAAGGTGTACCTTGCTTCGTGCCCTGGGATAGGCTCCAGGCCCCTCGCGAAGCTGTACACAGGATTAAGCGATATAGACGGTGAGTGAGTGAGTGTAGTTGAAGAAAACGAGTAATACAGTGTTGCCCCATGCTGACCTTTTTCCTCCATAAGGAACATTGTAGAGAATGATTGCCGTAGTCTATGTTCTAGTCATGTAAGACATAGTAAATGTAATGTTGTGGATACTGGACTATGTTTTATTTTGTCAGAATAACTGTACAGTGTGGAAATCCCTACACAAGCAAGTATTCAACTCTCTATGCTAATCAGCTATCCTGGGGCTGTTGCTAAGTACAGATCACTGGCTCTTCCTCACTACCTACACCACACTGTGTAAGAACGTCTTGGCACAGGGGGCTGCTTTGGGTGGTATTATAGTGACAGCTGTTGGATCTTTTTTGAAGTTGCAGCTACAGTTGTCCCAGTCAGGGCACAATTAACCAACACCAACTTGTAACCAGAGCAAAACTGATGCGAGGCAACTAATTTGCCGGAATGATCGATGGCAGTTAATAAATCGAATATCCGTCTATACCGATAATCACATCCAATAAATCGGTCATCTTTAGCTGTTATGTGAATATACATACTGTATGGTACATAACAATGAGCCTTATTGCAGCTTATTGCATCTATTGTATAAAAACATTTTTTTTTTAAATTGTCAATGTCCACACTCTCCAATCAGGTTCTTGATCGTTCCTGAGGATTCAGCTTGTAGAAGTGATGTTTGCCATGATTGCATTGATTGCATATTTCTGATCTTGTCCTAATTGGCTCTCAACAACCGTTCAGACTGAAGTGCAGCAATAAACATGATGTCTGAGGGCAGGGCAGGGGCAGATCCTTTGAAAATCCCAATTTCTTCCTGTTGAAAAGAGACGATTCTATCCTTTTCTCTTGGTTATCTTTTGTCAAGACTGTTCTACATAATAAATTTTTCATTGCTGGAATAATGTGATTTGAGACCTATTAATTTTTTAATTAACATAGGCAAAACAAGAACAGATGGAACAATTTATTTTATTGCACATCTTTATTGTTTTCAGAAGTACACATGCTCATTTTTGCTATAAAGCAGTTTGGTATAAATCATTTTATATGCATCAATTTAGGAGACTAAAGTGAGTACAGTTTATTTTTTTATTTATGGAAAGTTAAGTAAGGATCCACAATTAAATCTGGAAGGGATCACAATCTTCTCTACTCTTGTACGGTTTTCAGTGTAACCAGGGTTACATGTGATTGCTCCCAGGTCTTTCTTTGGTTGTCACCCTGTTTCCATCCCATTGGTTTGTTACCCTGTTGCGTTCACATTTTTCTGGTTTAAACCTTATTTAGTATTTACTATGCCTATTTATACCATTTTCCATTATTTAGACTATGGATGCTCCTTCTTTGATGTTATCTTCTTGTCTCACTTTGGTTATGAGCTTTGATTATGAATCGGTTTGGATTTATGAAAGGCCCATGCTTTATTGTAAGTTTATCAAGTTGCATCCATTGCCACATTGATCTGTGTTAAAAAAGCATAAAGTTAAAAAGCTTACCCTTGGCATTCATAAGAAAAGACTCAAGTGCTGCACAATTAATTGCACAGAAATCAAAATTTGTGAAATTATCTAATGGCAAGAATGTGAAATTTATTACAGGGAATGTACCGTATGCATAGTCAGTATGTCTGAAGTATGCTGATCACATCCTATGAACTCAGAAACGCATGCTAAAACTGTCTAATTGAAAAAATTCAACTCAATGGAAAATCCCCACTGTCGCAGTGGACTGTCTCCCACTGCATGGTTTGTCTTCAGTGCCGGTTTCCCCTTCTTTAAACTCCTTTATCCATCTGTGCACATTGTTCTTGACAAAGGTGTCATCTCCGTAAACATTTTGTTGCACAATGGAGGACCATCGACTGCTACACAGGAGATTTTCAAAGGGAATTGAAGAGTTGGGTTCAAAAATGCTGTAAATGAACCGCTTGTGATGGAGACTATGTTGAGTAGCACTATTGTATAGAGGAAGAGTGACTCTATCAACATGTTAGTAAGTAAAAAAGCTATGCAGTTTTGAATTACTTTTAGTACAGCCCTTGAACGACAAGGGCTTGTATGAAGCATGTGCAGACATTTGTGCCGAATGAGGAAAGACAAGAGAATCACTGATGCTATTACAAATTACGTAGTAAAAGTCATGATGGCCGAGTTGTGTAGGAGAATTTCAGAGATTAAAATAAAAGTAAAACACATGAGAGCAGAAATATAAGTAGCCTTTATGCGACTCCTTCTAGTGCCATTATTCGCTTTCGGCCTATGTGAATAAGTTTGAATACTAAATGGGAAAAATCACAATTGCAACATTCGTTCATTCTCTACTCTGCTTATCCTGTACATGGTCACAACAAGCATGGATCATAACCCTGGAGACTTCGGGCACAAGGCATGGTACACCTGCACAGGGTGACAATTGGCACATTTGGAAACACCAGTTAGCCTAAACCGAATGTCTTTGGACTGTGGGAGGGAACCTCGCAAAGCACGGAGAGAACATGCAGCAGCAACTTCATGCATGCAGAACCAAGACAGGAATTAAACCTTCGACCCCAGAGATGCGAGACCTACAGACCTACAGTTTAATCCAACTGTTTGCTGGCAAATGGCTGCAAAAGTATGTACCCCTCTGTTGATTTATTTATTTATTTTTATTTTTTTAAAGAGGACAAGTATAAGATTTTTTATTATCCATCTTACTTACGAGGGAAGGGACGTCCCCACACATTTTGCAACACTATTCTGGTTGAGGTCTTATAATCACCTTCTAATTCAGGTTAGAAATGCCTTGCAATTGAGCATGGCTGCAACTCCATTTAGTTCGTGTCAAGAAATGCAATGAGTGAGATGCTTCCCAGAATGCTGTCTCTTTTCTCCTTAACCTGTAAAAGTTTTATAACTTTTTTTTTTTTTTTACTGAGCTGAAGTTACTCCTAAAGTAATTAACATCTCATTTGTCTGCTGCCGTGCTGCGGTTGGAGGACGTGTGGCTTTAGAGTAGGAGTTTACTTTTTATCTTGCCTCTCCTGTTTACCAGAATTTGTGCAGGAACAAGAGGCAATCAGGACACATTTACAGTATCAGCTGCTCATCCATTTTAATTGCCGACAGCCAGGAAAATTATCTCCCATTCTTGAGTTATGGCATCCAGCTGAAGGGCATTCAGTTTTTTTTTTTTTTTTAAAGTCTTAAATTTACATTTTTTTGCTTGATTTAGCAGGTAAACATCCACATTGTTTGCTTTACTTTAAAGAGTTCCTGACAAAGAATATAAATGAAGTCCTAGCCTTAGATGCTCTCCTGTGCAACAACATGAAAGAGAATTTAACACTAATGATGTTTTCAAGTCACTCTGAATGACAGTCGTTAGAGGCAGCTTTATAAATGCAAGAACATCCCAGTTTATGTAATTACTAAACTCGTGACCTTTTAAACGAATGATTCCTGCCTTACTTGCGCTGTGCTAATGGTGCCATGTCATACCTAAAATTCAAACTGAATATTAATAAATTATATTATATATATTATAAATATTAAGTACTGAATGTAAAATGAAATTAAAATTTTAATTAAAATAAAAACAAAATTAAAATATATATAGTCCTGTGGGGTTGTGAGGCCCTAGACGAGATCATGAAAACTGGGCCCACTGGTGTAAATACCTGTCATAGCAATTTGAGTTAGGAGAAAGCACATAAAATGACAATATTTACGTGTATAAATGCGCTTTAGTAAAAAAATATTCAACATGTAATACATGGTGAAAAGAAGGAAGGGACACTTAAAATATTTCTACTGTATCACATTGTGTATGTCATTCCAGCATCTGCACTTAAGAATCTAAAAAGAATATAAAAAGTCTGTTTTTTTTCTTGAATTAAATGCTAAAAGGAATCTGCTTGCTGTACAGTTAAATCTCCCGCCACTGTCAGCTATCATTCAGGTAACATAGCAACACCCAACGACAGAGAGCACACACTCTCACAAGCGTGCACGCAAAGACATGCACATTTAGGTTTATTCTTTAATTCAGCAAGTGTACATACCGCAAACCTGCACAGATATTAACTACACATTTAGCCTTTACGCTTGCACCGTGAGAGGCAATACACAAATCAGTTAAATCCATATTACCATAAAGATTTAAATATGTGAGGAACTGAATTTTTGACAGCACATTTTCTGTCATGCAACTGCCTGATAAGCAAACAAAACATTAATGAATGGTAATGGTAAGGCATATCTAAATTATTAGATTTTTAGGAAATTTTTGACTTTCTATCAAACGTGAGCAATTTAAAGATATATAGTGGAATCGATGTGCATGAATACAATGTTCATTAAAGCACTCCAGTTTTCACAGTATATCGCAGGCAGTGTTATGCAAATTAGTCTGTGGTGCTTCTGTGTATGTTTCAAGTCTTTTATGCTTTTATTTATACTGCTATTTGGTATTTATCATTTTCAGTAATTTGTCATGTATTAATTATATAGAGCTATCCTTTTTATTCGATATGGTGAGTAATTTTTTCCTCACCATTGTTGTGAATTATATCATGTTTAATGGGTCCATGTGTGTACAGTAATAGATATATACACGTTGTACTGTGGCCTCACTCACGGGCCCAACAATGGCGACCTGGTGGAGCTGGGGCTCAAACCGTCGACCTTCCAATCAGTAACTCCGTGCCATAACCCTCTGAGCCACCACTGCTCCAACACATTTATTTTTGCTTCCAACACATCAATTTCAGGGACAAAATGTTTACTTGCTAACTAATGTAACACTGTGACACACCGAACCTGTGACGGTGTGATAGGCAGTCAAGGCTCATTGATGCATGTGGGGAATGAAGGCTCGCCTGTGTAGTCCAATTCAATAGAAAAGCCAGTGAAACTCAAACTGCTAAAAAATATTAATGCTGGTTTCTACAAAAATGTGTCAAAACACACAGTACTGTTTTTCTTGCAAAAAGGGGGGGCTGCTCAAAATTGAGCAGGTGATCATAATGTTATGGATGATCGTATTACAATAATGTACAAATCATATTACAATACTGTATAAAAACTGTATAATTACAGTATGTAGTTTAACAAAAAATGCACTTTCAAGCTAGCATTATATTGTTTAAACCAGGATCCGGCATCACTAGCAGATTAACTAGCATTATCCTCACTATTATATTTGTTAAAATATATATATATTTTAAATTTATTAAGTGTGACTTTGGTTTGTTGTGTGTCAGCCATAAACATTTGTTCACTAGATTCTTTCTCTTGTTTGAAATCTGTAGCTTGAAATCTGCAGCTTTTTGGTTACCTAGGAAAAAAGCTAAAAGTTACCAAGAACTAACATTGGAGATTTCATATGCATTTATTTAATAATTCTCCTTACATAGGAATTACTGTAGCAAGCAAAACTCCCCAGCAATGACTTTGTACTTAGTTTAATGATAATGTATTGTAATGTTTTTGTTAATAAAGTTTAGATCACATAGTGCACCTAGTTTAGATGTAAATCAGACGTGGACTGTAGAATCGATTCAGTTAGAGCTTTGAGCATTACACTATTTGATTCAGTGCGATTCGATGATTCAAGCATTAGTTGACTGTCTGATTTGACTTAAGCAACTATATTTCTTACAGGTTTCGGGGACTACAGGTTACTAGACTACTGAAATTATATAAAATGGATTAAAATCTTGTGTAACCTGTGTTGTTGATTTTGTTTTTAATGTCATATTTCATACAAGCAGGTTATTTTCCCTATTTCCTACTTTTCCTACTTTTTATGCAGCGCCTCCAATCCAATAGGTGGCTGTATTGCTCCAACCAAACATGAACTCAAAACCAAAAGAATTCGCAATACTGTTACAGGAAAGTTTGTAAGTGTGAATTACTTCGGAATCAAAACTGATTCATGGAGTCAATTAATTGATTCAATCAACAAAAGACTGATTCAATTGCATAATCGGTCAAATTGCACAGCTCTAGAACCTACCATCCAAGTTCTTATCAATTAGCTATTACTATAGAAACAATAGCATTTTGTAATGCATGCATAAATACAAACCCTACTACTGTAGATTTAAGCCTATTATGTAATATTTTTCACCACAATGTTCTCCAACATGATCCACAATCCAAAGAAATGAATAAGGTTTAGTTCTGTCAGAGACAAAATCAGGTATCTGGGTGCATTTGGAATCATAGCCTTGCTTTCCTCCTCCATATCTGATGTTTAAAGAGAGGATATTATGACAAGATGTGCCGTGTTATCACCGATCACAAGGGGCCTAACGTTTGGATAATAAGATCATTTATTTGAATGATATTGTACATCCTGATCTGCCAGCATGTGGCCCAGGCTGAACCAAATGCATTTATCTTAAAAGCCTTTGTCTCATTACTTTAATCATGAATAAGTGTCTTTGTATTTGATTTGATCATTCAAAGGGGTATTATACAGCACTTTACAAATACATCTGGGCCTAAACCAGGCTTTTGAGTGGTTGTGGTGCCTAATCACTTCCATAAAAACATGGCTTTACTCAGTGGACCTGTTGCAGTCATGGGTCTCGAGCACAGCTTTGTTCCAGAGACGCTTTCTCAGCACAAATGCTTTGCTTTCCCTCTGTTCCTGAGGAACAATAGCCCTTCTTTGTTCCGCCATGTTTTCTCTGGCGAGTGTTAAAGCGCTTATGCGTGTCTCTGGGAGCACAAATCAGCTCAGATTGTGTTCCTTCTACATGCCATAACGAGAGGGAAGCTTGTTCGATAAATTCAGCCATTTTTTCCCCTTGACCATAAACACAGGGTGAGAAGTCCATTAGCATTAATTGTAGCACGGAATTCTGTAAAGTGCCCCGTCTATCATATGCAGCGTTCTGGTTTCCCTTTTGTGATTATGGCAGGTCTGGTCTTAATGGCGGTTCTGCGAACCCTCATTAATAGAGGCTTCAATAGCGACTTAATGACGGTGAGTCAAGAGGGCTTGCATAATTCTGCAGGCATTAAATATGAGCAAGTTACTGTACATGGACACACGTCATATGCTAACCACCCTCCACACTGTTGTTACTTTTCTTTCTCTTTTTCTCTCTCTCTTTCTTTAAATGTTACTCAATAACATAAAAAAAAGTCGTACTTGGATACTTGGATATAAATTGGAGCCCAGCCAACTGTCATGTAATTCATGTAGGAGCTTGGCTTTTTAACAATATATTATGCTGTTATGAATCATCACTGAAAAAATGTGCAAGAAGAGCACGCCAGGTTGCTGGACTCGTTCCTAAGTTCCAGTTTTTTTGTTGAGTTTTGCAAGTTTTCCCAAAAACAGAATTTTTCAAAAAGTTTTTTTTTCACCCGGAAAAAACATTCTGGTGAATGCACTTGTGTACTTTGCGATCTTCTTTAGATCAGTCTCTGGATCCTCGGTCACTGTGACCATGGTTGAAAGTAGGCCAGTACGGTCCGGAACTGCTGACCATTGAAAGATTCAGCAGCAGTCTGCAGTACTAGAAAGAAGAGAGAGCAGCTGTCTGTCAAAACCCATGTTCATAACCAGCCATGAAGGTTGAAGGTTAATAGCGTTATGTTGTCTTAAATAACACTTTGTCTTCGTAGTAATTGCTTCTAAGTTGCTCTGAATTGATATATAATAAAAGATATTAAGTAAATCTTGTACGTTTCTCAGGATTGTCCACCACCCCTATGTTTTAGTTTCCTCACCTCACTTTTACTCAGTAAGAATTTAAACCTATAGAATTTAATACTTACTGATTTTATAGTATGGACATTAGTTTGGCACTGTACTGTACATTCTTTTGTAGTGAACTTTTTTTTTTCAGTGTACAGTAGTTAGAGCACTTTTTAAAGGTTCCTCCACAGATAATACAAGTGAGATGCAGCATCAACACAACAGTCTGCTAAAGGAACTATATTAATCAATGGGCCAGTTTTGTGTAGGAATCCAAACTCTGCTGATTATTGTGGTGAGTCCTGTAGAGAGCGAAGCTGTGCGAGCAGCAGATGGAAAATCCAGGCTGTAAATGAATCTGAGCGGTTTTCTGCTTTCATTGGCTTATGCTACAGAGAGGATCAATACTCTGCAGCAACAACCGTGAGAAACAGAATGTAGTATAATCCCATCTTGCTCTCTTCTATGTGAAGAACAGCAGGCATGGTGGTCTGAATGGACCGGGCATTTCTGACCCATTGGCCATTACAGAGTGCAGGATTATTCAGTTTTTTTTTCTTCCCCTGATTATTTTTCTTCTTCTACCATGGCCATTTTGCTTGTGAAATCATGTTCAAGTTCAAGGGAATTAATCAGTGGATATAGAGGGGGGGGAAATGACCTCAAAAACGTGCAAAGCACACAATAATAGTACCTCGAAGGACACAGGTTTGTGCATAATCAGATTGTACATAGGTTTATCTATTATTAAAAAAAAAATTCTTTCAAAATTCTGGGTTATATTTGACATTTGGCTCCGCCTTTTTAAATTGTCTAGAAATAAAAAAAATTGGAAATGGTTTGTAAACGTGCATTTTTCTAATTATTAAGAAAAATGACTAAAAATATTGGACAACTTTTCAAAATTTACTTCATACTGATTTGAAGAAGGTAAAAATGATGCAGAGGTACTACTCAACCGAGGTGGTTGCACTGACGCGATCGTTTCTTCTAGTCGGAGTGTGAACAGAGAGCCTCTTAGTCGTGTCAGAGTCTGGGGGGAGGGCAATAAGTGGTATGCTCTTAACATCCTACTCACTGGCATATGCCATCGGCGCCCTTTTATAGGGAGCGGACGACAGGTGGACAGTAGCTGATTCGTTGCTCCCGGTGCCGGTACATTTTGAAATGTTGCTGGTGCTGGCTGTGTGTGGCATGTTCAATCCTGTTAACTGGCTTTAAGCCCCTCGCCACATTTCGGTAGTGACTAAGTACTATATTGTAAGTACTGTATTAGACCAGCTTTTGGAGATTCTACAATGAACCCATGGCATATGCACATTATAAAACCAACTTTATTATCTTTTAAGAACATCATAGATGTTACCCTGTAGTTCATACGGAAAGAGAATCCTTGCCTTCTCGAGACAGTTTGTTGTTGTGACAACTTCAGCTAATCTATCTATCTATCTCTTAAAACCAGCTTGTATTTTTAGATTTAAAGCTTTGAAGTTATCCAGTTTGTTCTACAACTGCTGCTTTGAGTTATCAGGTCTGGTCTCATATTATAATTCTCCTTACATTTGCTAACTAACAAAACTTTTTTTTTCTACCCACCCACACGTTTTTTCTTACTTGATCCCCAAGCTGTGACCTCAATGAACAGGTTATAAAAAGCCGTTGACCTATTTTTACATTTTGGAAGCACTGTGCTGTCATAAAGGCCAACAAAACAAAACAACCCAAAAAAAACAGCCAACAGCAGCTGCATTCCATGAATCCACACTGTTGCCTGGCAGTGGAGGTAAAAAGTGCACCTAATTTAATAGCCGCTTCAGTATGTGTTGTGGCTATTTTTCAATGTTTTTCATGCCTCCAGATGGGAACTGAAACAGTCGCCATTGTGACTGATGTTTTTATTTTGTGACTAGTTTTTTTTCTAGCCACCAGTGATCTTAAATCCTGCTATAGACGCTCTCTCTGCTGCGTCTGCCTGCCCAGTAACGCAAACACTCAGTAACGTAAACACTCACGGGAAAAAAATTCATCAGACTGTTTAGCTGTTATTCTCAGTAGCTTTTGAAACCAGCTCAGTGCTGTCCTAACTAATGTGGGAGATGTAGCTTAGCTGGCAAGCTAGCCAAAGTAGGAACAACTGACAAGACAACTAAATAGCCAAGAAATAAATAAATAATATATCTTTGACTTTTTCTTACTTCCTTCCCATCCAAACCGTGCCATACAATCATCCCAACCAAACTCATAAACTCATTCAGTATTCATTTATCGTTATCAGCTAATGCTAGCAAATCACAGCTAATAAGTTTCTTACCCACACAGCTTCAGTTTAAATCAGAGTGGCTGCATGAGCTCACCTAGTTGTGTTGAAAAAAAAAACTTGGCTTGGAAAGCCAAAGGCCCGGTTTCCCATTAGCATTTGTAAATGGGAAAGCTGCAGAAAGATGTTCATAGCCATACCAGCGATGTGGACTTTCCTCATGCACTGCATGCCTGACTGATTCAGTTTGTAATTAGATTTCACAAATGATGCATGCGAAAGAGAAGCGCATTCCTGTCTGGGAAAGTGTGTCATTTTCAGATCTACCCCATACCATATAGTGAAAATTTCATCATTTCTCCACGCGAAGGCTTTTTCCAGGCCGCCATCCAAATACTCAGCTCTGCGTTATGCGTGTCATGAGAATCGCTGTTTAATCAGTCGCTCCCGAAACAGATTTACTCGGGCCATTTGGTCTTCAGATATTGCATCTGTCTTCCACCTGACACTCGTGCTAGCAGAAGCCCACAGCCCATACGAGTGCACTCTCTGATTGGCAGCAGACGGTACACCAGCCTTGTTGATGTGTGCTGTGAACAGCATGTTGACACCAAAGGGCCAGGTGCTCTCTCTGTGGTGGCGTGCACTCAGAGGTGCGGAGTCCCACAATGCACCTGGACACCTGTTTAAGTGCCTGGCCGGATGGTGAGGTGCTGAGATCCTCAGATCGGCCCGTCCATGGAAACGTGCTAGTTATGATCTGCGCCAGAGCTGCTTTTTCACCTTCTTCCAGTAATTTCCTATAACTCTGGAATTATTTAGACTCATAATGCCCAGTCTTTACACATTAGACATTTCAAATTAGCTCTCAGGTGTTAGAAACCTGAAACATGTATTAAATAAAAAAAAAAACTCAGACTTCACCGGAAAGTGAAGCTGTAATTGCACAAGCAGTCTGATCTAATCAGTTTTTCTCTAGAATCTAAACCTTCACTTGTAATTTAACATCTTGTGACTCTTGTGTGGGCTGTGTGCTATGAAATGAAGGAATTATATTTTAAGACTTTTAAGCAACTTATAAAATGTGCAGTGATGCAAAGCAATTCTCTAAGGAATCATAGCCTGAAAAATGAGACAATGTGACAAATATGAAACGTGCTTATGAATGTCATCAATAATTTTTCCTTTTTTTTTTTAAGGTTGTAAACTGAGCAAGTGCTTATTTTCTGCTCAGTGCGGTTTAGAGTTGATGCAAAATAGTGAGAGTATCATTTTATATGAAGTATCTAATATGCCAACCAATCAATCAATCAATCAATCAATCAATCAATCAGTCAATCAAATTTCTGCTCTCTCTCTCTCTCTCTCTCTCTCTGTATATATATACAGTGTACACAGTATATACAATTTATTTAAATGTGAATCCCCAGGTGCCATCTGATATAATATTATCTCGATACTTAGGTGCTAATTTGATTTGTATTGCAATTCTCTTAGTATCGCATAAAAAAAAAAAATTAAACATATTTATATTAAATATTAATATATCAATATTATTAATATATCAATAATATTATATATCAACACGCACACACACACACATGCATATATAATGATACATGAATTGCCACAAAAGAGAATCATGATATGCACCCCCCACCCCCCATCCTCCACCACCCTATATCATATGTGTGTATATATTATGTTATTTACTCATATCAAGTTAGGGGAGGGTTTATTTTTTATTGATTTAGGATTTGTCAGTAGGTCCCACTTTTGAAACTTAATCGGGTGTCAGGTTAAAGGCCTGCACAAGGGCCCCAACAACGACAAGCCGGCGGTGGCAGGGCTTGAATCCCCAATCCTCTAAAGAGCAACACGGAGCCCTAACAACCCGAGCAACCACTGCCATGTCTCCTTATACCCACTGATCAATTAAAGGGCACTTATTATGCAAAATTGACTTTTTAGTCATGTTTTTGGAAACTTTTGATTCTTTATATCAATTTTCTATGTTTGTATTGACAAGCCAATTAGATTCCGCCCTTTTGTGACCTTATATAAGGTAAGATCCCCTCCCCTGGCTTGTTCCTCAGCTCTGCTGTTCTCTGTGAGAGTGAATGCATTTTCTGAAAGGTTATTCATCAGGAGCATTAACCCATGCCCACAAACACACACACTTCGGCAAAACTCCGAGACCTGTATTAATTTGTTTAATAAATAGTAAAATATGGGACCTTTAACATTCGACCCTGTAGATCCAGCACAGTTTGTTTTAAATGACTGCACCACACACCCGGAGCCCTGAGAGAGTTTCTGTTGTTCTGGTTGATTTATTTATTCCAGTTTACTGCTCTCGCACTGAGAGTGATCCTGTAAAGTTAAGCAATGTAAAGGAAGTGGCCGCTGCCAAAACTCTGCACTGTGAAAGTCACATCACTTCACCGGTGTTTCAAAATCTCTCCTGCACTTTGATTGATAACTCACGAACATTTTATTTGAAACCATATTTCAAGTACACTGTTGACATTTTACAGTTTTGTTTGATTTAAGAGCTAGGAAGCGGCTGCCTGAGGCCCCGGTGTTCCCGATCCCTGCCATGTTTGGCACCAGGCTAAAACAAAGCTTTATTATTTATTCGGTATGATCAAATGATTTTTATGAATCCTGTCAGATGTGTAGAATACAGTAGCCTTTACATGTACAGTAATTTATTTTATGTACTTAAAGTAATGAACGGTTTGTGCAGATTTATTAAGTAATTGTGAATTAATTGTGGCGTTACCCTTGTAACAATTTTTTTTCTCATAAAAGTAAATTCAAACTCGAATCAAAAGGAAGAGAAAGCGTCAGGACTCGAAGCCTCACCTGATTATAAACCGAGCATGATGCAGTTACACCATTCACCAGTTAATAACTTCATTCATTCAGTCACTCACCTTCTCTTCTCTCCATGCTACTTCTCTTCCTTTCCCTCACTAGTACTATTTCTTCTCTTTCAGTTTTCTTTGTTCTGTTCTCATCTCTTTTCTCTCCCTTCCTGTTTTATTCTTCTCTTCTTATTTCATTCTGTTCTCTTAGTTTTTTTCTTTATATTTTCTCTTTTCTTCTCCTTTTATATTTTCTCATTGCTTCTCTTCTCTTCCTATTTTCTCTCTTCTCTTTTCTCTCTCCCCTATTCACTTCTCTTCCTATTTTCTCTTTGTTTCTCCGATTTTCTCTCTTCTTTTCTTATCTTTCTTTTTCACTTTTCTCCTTTTCTTCATGTCAACATTTTTTCTTTACTTTCCTTTAATTTTCCCTCAGCTCTTATTTTCAGCTTGTTTTATATATTTATTTACATATATTCATTTTTTATATAACTTCTAATTTCCTCTCTTCTCTTGCCTATGCGTTCCATTGTCTCTCTTCTCTTTTTATCTCTTTTCTTTTCTTCCACTTTCCTCTCTTCTTTTACCATTTTCTCTCTCTCTTTTTTTTTCCACCTGATTTTCTTTCTACTTCTCTCCCGTAAGCATCCTGAAACCATGTGGGTTGCTGTAGTAATACTACAGTATAATACAGCAATGATGTCATCATGCCTCTGTGTGTTTTTGTGTCAAGGTTGTTGAACAGTCAATGACATCATAGCACATAAATATGGTACTATAAATGTCATGAAATCATGAGGGTTATTAAAGTTAGCGTATAAAACAGTAGTGGTTTGTATACAGTAAGATACTGTATACTATGACCATTAGGCCATTAGCCTAACTGCTAATTGCTAATTGTATGTAAAATCTAATCCATAGTTTTTCTATCAAAGTCACTTTACTAAGCGATTAATTTGCTGACAGAGGGTTTTTTTCTATCTGGAAATTTCATCCTTCAGTGTGTGTGTGTGTGTGTGTGTGTCTCTCTCTGTGTGTGTGTTTTAAACACCTGTGTAAATTGTGTAGACGGTATTTGGGTACGTGTGAGTGTGTGTGTGTGTGTGTGTGTATACGTCTGACCTACTTCTAACGCTCCCGAGGCAGCGAGTGTTTCACACTTCGCAATTTTTCTTTATATTCCTTTTTTTGTTTAGCGTAGCATATGAACCTGAAAGTAATTTAAATAATTTATATTTTTGTCTTTGTTTTTATTTTCTCTCCCCTTTTTGTCTCATTTATCTTTTTTCTCTCCCGTTTTCTTACTAATTACTCTTCTCTTTTTCCTCTTCGTTCTGCTTTTCTCTTCTCTTCTCCTGATTTAATTTCCTACATCTCTTTTTACTCATCCATTTACCCTGTTCTCTTCTCTTTCCTCATCTACTCTTCCCATTGTACCATTTTCTCCTCACTTCTTTTCCAATTTTTTTTAATCTCTTCTTTGTCTCTTCTCTCTTGTTCTCTTCTTTCTTCCAATTTTCTATCTTTTACTCTTCTCCTCCTTTTTCTAAATTTTCTTCTAATTCCATTTTTTTCTTTTTTCTTTCTATTATCTTTCATTTCTTTTTCAAAGAAGCCTTTTCTTCTTCTCTTTTCTCCCATTTTATTACTATTTTCTTATCTAGCTATATTCTCATAATTTTTCTCCTTTTCTCTCATATCTCTTTTCTTCTCTTCTTTGCATTTCCTCACTTCTGTCCCTTTTCCCTTTTCCATTTCTTTTTCTATTTTTATCTTTTCTCCCATATTCTTTCCATTTTCATCTCTTCTCTTCACCCTTTTTTTCTTATTTTCTCTTTTCTTTTCTCACCTTTCTTCAGATTTCTCTCCTCTTTTCTCCTCCCTTTTCTATCTTCTCATTTCGGCTATGAAATAGTATCAACATGATAAATGCACATTTTTCCATTTTTACCCCATTTTTACTGGGAAATTTATGGTCTTTGTTGCAGTATGACGGGGGCTTACTTACTGATTTGATGCTCTCTGACAAACAGCAGAACTCATATTTATCCATACTTACCCATAGTTACCAAAACTGAAACGGCATATCTGTAATTTTACTGTGTGCTCTACAATCAGTGGGATATTTACAGTATCCTACACTATGATAATGTCTTGAACTTTTCATTCTGTTTCATTACACAAGTGCTTTAGCTTGTGTGTGTTTATTTTAGAGGTCACAGGTATGGAAAAAAAAACCCAAAATAAAACAGAATAGCTTCAAAATAAATTAGACAGTGCATACAGCTCTGCTCTGACATCCTCTCTAAGAGATTTCTCACTCCATTTTTCAGCCCATTGCATCTCTCCTGGTGTGTGTCTGTAAATATTCAATACTCAGTCCAACAGAGGAAAAGTCAGCGCAGGTGTACTTATTTATTCTACCTAGCACACACAGTACTGTAGACGCCTTAAACCTATAAAACCTTGCTCACCAGCCATGTCCTCATTACTTTTTCACTCTATGAGAGCGCAGTATTACAGCAGCGGAGCAGGAACGACTGATGCACCAACGCTCTATTAGGGTGATTAAATTACCACCCTGTCATAGAGCCACGGCACATGATGTAACACGCACCCGCCGAGCCGAAATCATACTGTGGGTGCACTTAGTGTCAATATGAAACCCAAGCGCAAGCCCTTATCAGCAAAACTGGCTGTAATTGGCGGAACCAACCCCAGGCTTTCTTAAAGTATCTATGCATCAATACGCAGGCCTAATCTCAGGGAAAGCCAACGTCCACCTGCTGTTGGTTGATTGGGATGTCAGTGGAACACTGGAATCCGGTTTGGTCTTGACCAGTCCCCAAGTTTTGTCCACACATTTCCACATACTGTACAGTACATGAGCTCACAGATGATGAGGATTGGCTGGTGTTGCTGTGATTGACAGGGGACAAAGAAAAGTTCATCCCTCCTAGTCAGAGACCATAGACAATTTGTCTCCCTGGCGATGTTGGGATTTGTACTCGCAATCTTCCAAAGATCATGTGATCACTTTACTGTTAGAATCATTTCTGTGGTGCTCTCTTCTCATCTGCTTTCAAATTGAATCAGTGTCATATTGCATGAAATTAAATAAACCAAAGCAGAAACACATTAGCTGAGAAGTGTGTAGGAAGGCATAGGGCTTGTAATGTACTTATAATAACTATAAGTACTGTATATAATGGTCTTCAAAAAGCAAGTATTCAGAAGTCTTCATATGTCTTTGTAAGTCTTCGAAACTCACAGTAAGCCTGACTTACTGAGACTGAGGATTAAACACTTACCCGTGTTGATTGAAGACGAAGACTTTCAAAGTTTTACAAAGACTTTTTGATTGAAGACAAAGATTAACAATGACTTAAATTTTTAAACAGGAAGTCTTTTTAAGACTTCATAAGTCTAGGTTTTCAATTAACTAATATTTGTAGGTCTTTGTAAGTCTTCTCCTTAAGTAAACAAGTCTTTTCAACAAAGTCTGAAAAAAGTCTTCCTCAGTTTTCATAAGACTTGTTGATTCACAGAAGACCGAGAGAACTCCATCCCTCGCAGTCAGACATCACAGACAATTTTGGCTTCCTGGCATTGTTGGGATTTGAAGGGATTGTTGGGATCTTCCAAAGATTTCCTGGTTACTTTACTGTCGGAAGACTTCCTGTGGTGTACAGTACTTTCTCATCTCTAAGTCTGCTTTTAAATTGAATCAACCTTATATTGCATGTAATTAAATAAACCAAAGCAAAAGCACATGAAGTGTCTGAAAAGTGTTATATTGCATGTAATTAAATAAACTAAAGCAAACGCACATAAAGTGACTGAGAAGTGTGTAGGAAGGCATACGGCTGGTAATGTACTTATAATAACTATACTGTACATTGGTCTTCAATCATCAAGTATGTAGAAGTTTTCATTTGTCTTTGTAAGTCTTCAAAACTCACTGTAAGGCTCATTGATTTACGACAATGATTAATGGAAGTCTTTGTTTTCAATCACCAAATCTTCATAGGTCTTTGTAAGTCTTCAAAAGTCTTAGTATTCAATCAACAAGACTTCAAAAGTCTTTCTCAGTCTGTCTTTAGATGACTTGTTGATTGAAGGGGACAGAGAGACATCCATTCCTCTAAGACAGAGACCAGAGACTATTTGGCTTCCTGGCATTGTTGGGACTTGAACTCGCAATCTCCCAAAGATCATGTGATCAGGTTACTGTAGCAAGGCTTTCTCTGGTGTTCTTTCGCATCTCCAAGCTTGTTTTCAAATTTAATCAGCTTTATATTGCATGTAATTAAATAAACCAAAGCCAAACCACATTAGCTGAAAAGTGTGTAGTGTAGGAAGGCATAGGATGGTAATGTACTTATAATAACTTTTAGTCATTGTCCTGAAGGAATAAACCACTTATAGTTGACTGTTAAATCACCCATGCAAATAAAATAAAGGGTAAGGAAACACACAAACAAAAAAATAACAATAAACATAACCCACAAGTAGCTTGGAGTAGTAGCATGGATTTATGGATGGGGTGCTCAAGCAGCGCAAGATGGCGTAATTTTGGTCTGTACATGTGTGGTAAGTAAGGGGAGGAGAAAGGAATGGATAGAGAATCCAAGTTGTTCAATTCAGGTTTTAATGTCATGACGGGTTAAAATCATAATTACAAATTATTTTTATCTGGCTCTAATTCCCCTTAATTGCACATATTATCTAAGTGAAAAAATCTTATATTTATGCAAGCACTCATTCATTTGATACACTGGACGCAATTTTAGCAAAAATATATACTTGTGTTTTTGTTCTGGAGGACAGCAAGCAGTTAGTCGACTGTATTTGTTGAGGCCCAGAAGAAGGAAGAAAGAAAATTACTTTAGCTGTTTTTGCAGCTGTAGCTAGCACTGATATGAAATCCCCACACTGCTGATGGTGACTGATGACATTGGCAACCCTACATGCATGAAGTTGCATGCATTCTGCTCTGCCTATTGCGGATATGAGTCACTCTTATATGTGGTCCGAGATTGTATACGGACCAGATATGTAGTCATTTAAGTTACATCACTAGATATCGGGTCCGTATATGATCTAGGACCACATATGAAAGTTACTCTGATCCGATCTGAAAAAAAATCATATGTGTCCATTCCGACGGCCCTTAAAAGATCACATCTGTGTTACGTTATGGGGGGGAATTTAAATTGAGACATTTCAGGCTGGTAATGTGAACATACAATGAGTGCAGGGATTCACATCATTGCCTGCATTATACCAAAGAAGTACAATGGTGAAAAAGAAGCTGCATTGAAGGATAATAGACAATAGACAATGATTTTTTGTTTTGTTTTATATTTAGCCTTGTCTGATGTTTTTATTCAAAGTGACTTTTAACTAGGACAGTGTACAGCTGGGCAGGTGGAAGTTGAATGTCTTTCTCAAGGACACGTTGATGGTAGCTTGGTACGAGTGGGATTTAAACTCACTATCTTCTAATCAGCAGCCCAAAGATTGAGTCCAGTACTCAAGCCTAACCCTGCTATACTGGCTATCTATCTATTCTGGGAGTCTATTTAACAATTAGAACAAACTAGAAAGCTAATATACATATTATTTTGTCTGCATTGTTGTTTGTTCCAAGGCAATTGAAATCAGCGAGAAAGTAAACTGCTTGTGGTTATCATGAGGGTGCAGAAGTTTTTTTTTTTTTTCTTGACTGAAAGTACTAAGTAGGAAGGCTTAGTGGAAGAGCTCTGAGTCATGTAAATGACCTTCTTCTCTAGGTGAAGCTTATCCATTTAAGTCACATGAAGCTCCCCGAGGTTTGATGATTCAATTAGGATTTCTTAAAAAGCACGTCAAGGTACAATAAGGCGTTCAAGTGGATCCCATTCAGGGATCATGGATTACTTTGATAATCTGGTTGATCTTAATGTCGACCGTTATAGCAAACATAATTCGGTTAAAGCGAGAGAAAGAAGAAGCAATGCACGTGTTGCGCATCTGGAGGAATTTGTTCTTATCCAGCTGGTCTTATTTCCCTCGAGTGCCAGAGTCAACGCTTATCTGCCACTCAGAGGTACAAAATTTCCCAGGCGTTCCTCATAGACTGACACATTGCTAAGGTTTTAGAAATCCTTTCCTGACAAGGGTTTAACCGAAATATTAGAAGGTGATGAAGGGGCACTCAAAAGCTCTTACTGAACACTTACTTGGTGTTCTTTTTAGAACCGGCAGCCACTTTTTCCTACTTAGTTTAAAAATGGCAGAACTTTCTTATGAAATCATGTGTGTTTAACCCATATAAACCATATACTGTACATTAAACAGCCATAACATTATGACCATCGATTATGTTCATACAATGGAGGGAAGTGGGTGGGATATTTTAGGCAGCAAGTGAACATTTTGTCCCTGAAGTTGATGTGGTGGAAGCAAAAAAAAATGGGCACGCATAAGGATTTAAGTGACTTTGACAAAGACCAAACTGTAGATTGAGATGTTCAGTGGACACTTGAGCATCAGAACGGAGCATCAGACAAAGAAAAGTTCATCCCTCCTAGTCAGAGACCAATGGAAGAAGGTGGCCTGGTCTGATGAATCACATTCATTTTACTGTGCATTATGTGGATGGCCAGGTGTGTATATGTCGCCTACCTGGGCAAGAGGTTGCAACAGGATTCACTGTGGGAAGAAGACGAGCTGGCGGATGCAGAGTGATGCTCTGGGCGCAGTGTTCTTAATAATAATAATGAATAATAAATCATGGTTTAGGGGCAGGACAACAAATTTATGGTGGTGACTTGGCCTCCAGATTCTACACTTTTTAGTTTAATCGAGTGTCTGTGGGATGTGCTGGAAAAACAAGTCTGATCCATGGAGGTCGCACCTCACAACTTACATGACGTAAAGCATTTGCTACTGACAACTTGGTGCGAGATACCACAGCACACTTAGGCATGTGGTCATAACGTTATGGCTGATCGGTAGACATGTCAATGCAGTTCATTTGTTTCCATGCAAGGATTTTCAGCTGTACACTTTATACAATTACAGAGCGGTTTAACAACTAATAAAAGTTATTTAATTTATAATATTATTGTTTCCAATGCACAGTAAAATGTGGTGTTAAGCATACAGTACGTGCTGAAGTTTGTCCGGAAATCAAGCATGTGGTTAAAGGTAAAAAAGAAAGTGCAGATCACTGGCTGACTTAAGGGAGTTGAAATGGTGTCCCTCAGCCCCCATGATAAAAAAAATATATAAGTAAATACATAAAAATTTTGTGGAAAAGGCCCTATAGGGTGCACCAACTGCAGAATGTACAGTATGGAATTTCTTTATCATTAGCTGCATTTTAAATGAAAAATAACAAAACAAATGTGATGGAATGGCCTCTATGTTGCCCCTACATGTGATGAAACATGAAGAACTACCATAATAGGTTCCTTTTCATTGGAGAATACATGATAGAGTGCCCTACAGAGTGCTGCTACATGCAAGCAAAAAATGATGAAGTGCCCTAATGGGTGCCCTTGCAGTGGAGAAAATAAGATGCGGTGCCCTAAAGGCTCACCTACATGCGAAAAAAATGAGATGAACCGCCCTTTGAGGATAATATGTAGCTCGAATGACTTAGTAATGTTTCTTCCTTGCTGACATTTAGCTCAGCGTCTCAGCTTATCTACTATTGTTGTACAGCCTGTTATTATGAGATTGGAATAAAATCTGCATTTAATGACCTTCCTGTACTATGTGTAAAGTATTGGAACTATTGGTTTTGTTCATTTGCCTTAGCAGACACTTACACTGTCTCTTGCTGAGCATTTTCTCCACTGGGAGACACACACCAGCAAAATAGGCCATATTTTTAGTTGTGTGCTTTGCTCATTTTAGTAATTACTCCAATACCTCCAGAGACATATCTCTTTCCAATTTCATAGGTTTACATGGTGATGTGATGGGAAACCGAGACACACTATTATTTACCCTGGACATTAAATAGATCTGAGGCAAAAAAAAACACACCAGCCAATTTGCGTTATGTGAATTATGCAAATAAATAAATAAATAAATAAAATTTCATGAAGGAAGGTCTTCAGGAAAGCATATATCGTGTTAGATGCTAATTGAATAATTAACACGTCTGACAGGACGACATGCAATTTTAAGTGTAATTCAGTGTTATGTTATAAACAAATTTCAATTACATAATAATAATAATAATAATAATAATAATAATAAACAGCACATGAAAGTTAATCAATCGCTGGATTGTTTTTTTGGGAATTAATATAAACAAAGCATTTATATCTGCGTACATGTTTGTACGCTGTATTACCGAGAGGCTTGTTTGTTCATTTCAGTGTTTGTAGCAAAGTAGGTGTGTACAGCTCCCTATGGGTTTGAACTTGTCTGACCTGCTCAGTAGTCCATGAGCCTCTTTATTTCAGGGTGCTGCGTTTAAGCCGCATGTTGAACATTATGTGAAATGGACAGAGGAACCGTGTCGGTTATGGGTCAGTGCTAGTGGCCGTAAGGTTTCCAGGTCAAATCTCAGCGATCACTTGTTAGATCATACAGCAAAGCCCATAATCCAAAACCAGGAGAAAAGACTATATGAAACACATGTCCTTAGGAATTCCTGATGTCAGATGGTGATAAAAATTATATGGTATCTACAGAGTCCAGTATTCTAATGCCTGCAGAAATATAAGAAATGCAAGACACATACTGTATATCCATGGATTTGGCCTAAGCCACCACAGAAACTAAGGTGAAAAAAGTCTAAATGTTTTCGAATAAAGTAATGGAAGTGTGATGATCATGGGTTGTTATATTTTCAAGGTTAAAAATACTAACACAAGGGAAGCATAGAGCTCAAACTGTTACTGATAAACCTGAGACAAGGGTAATGGAGATGTCGTGCCATGTTGTGTCACTACCAACCATACCATACCAGATTTTATACACAGTAAAATCCACATTGTTGATTTAAGATGTAGAGTTAAAAGTTAATTGAAAACACCACTTGGTGTTAATTAAACACTCTATGTGTTAATTAAACACTGGGGAATTTGTTGTGTATGTACTGTACATTATATAGAACATAAATGAGAAACAACGAGGTATATAACATGCAGTATTGTGCAAAAGTCTTCAATCCCCCTCATTTTTTATATTTTGTTTCCAAACTGCCTGATTCTAAAATTAGAATGTAAATGCAAAAAATGTAAAAGCAGATGGGAAAAAGAAGCAAACCTTGATAAATACTGAAATTGAAATGCCGAATGATGTTTGAGATTGAGTTAGAATATTGCCAGGTTTGTATGTTGTTGTTCATGTACATGCAAATGTAAATATACATCTGATTTACAACAGAATTTTTTAGTAATTGATTCACACTCACAAGGGAAATCTTGACTCACGATAAACATGAACCATGTACATGTGGTGCATACAATTTCAGCTTGTGAAGTGGGAGCTGGGGACTGCCTGTAACTGTAGGTGTATAGTAACTGTCCATGGTTCTGCAACCGTATATGCTATAATACAGCCCATATGTAACTCTCCATGGTTCTGAAGTTGATTATTTCACTTTAACAATAGAGGGTAAAATTCAGTGAAGTTATGATTTACCACAGTATGTGTTAGGTAGGAAGGCTCTAGAAGGAATCGCTTTGTTATTTGCCTTGTTAATGCGCCTCACAATTTAAAGCCACCTACAAGGGAATGGCTTTATTTGCTTTCAAAACTTTTTCATAAATGCTTTATTTAACCATGTTGTAAAACCACTTCATTTGAACCTTCCTGTTAATCCATGTGTATTAAGTATAATTATATAATAATTGCAGAAGTGAATGCTCAGGTTAATGGTGCGCTCCTTCAGAGGGATTTAAGCTACATTTGTTCTGACTTCGGATACAAATTAATTGCCGAGTATCTGCCCGTAGTTGGCAATTAAAATCTTTCATCCCTTAAGACAAACGAACGGAATCGCAGAGAATAAAAACGAGATGCACTAGAAATTAGCTACAGCCAAGATTATATTTATATCTATTTTGTATTCTGTGTGATGTTAAATGTTAATGAATATGCGTGATCTGTTTTGCTCTCCAAAGACAGGAAATATTTTAACACTGAAATAAAAATAATTAAAAAAAAGCTTTTAACATGTCTATCCAAATGTGCTGTTGGGGTTGTAGGTTGTCTACACCATGTTGTCTAAAATGGAACAACCCAGTGACTTCTTGGGGGTCGGGGAAAATACTCACATTTATACTCATATACATCATATCCTCAGGTGCCCTGCAGAGCCACACCTCGGGGGCCAGACCTAACTGGAGAAACCTACCCAATACTTGTTCTTACTGCTCATAAGTTTTTGTGTTGTAATGTTATGGCTGATTGGTGCATATTGAGTATTGCATCAATATAATATCAAGAAACAAAACCTCAATATGCAGAAAATTTTGTATTCCTGAAAAAAAAAAAATAGCTGACAAAAAAAAATCTGAGAATCATATAAAATATACCAGTTTCTTTGAAAGACTGTCTTAACTCATAGACAGAAAGACACGAGCGAGTTCAATGAGATCCTCACTCTATCATCTTTAGAAAACTCATCTGATCCTGTCAGTACCTAAATTTTCCAGATACTCCTTTATGGTATAGACAGCTATGGATAAGTTTTGTAATGGATGACGTCATGGCTGACTCTAACTTACTCTAGGAAATAATTTTCAACCTGATTTACTTGTTTCAAACTGAACATATTGGATTTGTTCATATTCGTCCCTGTCTCACTGTTTGGACAAAATGCCATCCAGCATGCCAGAAACAGATGCTTGCTTTTGTAATGATAGTAATTTACTTAGCGGGAAAGCAATGGAATTGTGCTTTCCTAAACAACAATCAGCCACATTTTAACAGACGTAAATTAGCTATTTAGCCTGCAACGGAAATGCTCCGTGTTTGTAACCACAGATGTCGAAGTGTACCATTACCACGGGTTACACTACAGTCCAGTGCAGTTCGGTTCTCGGTTCTGATTGGTCACAAAGTCTAGATGGGTTTCATAAAACAGCAGGTTTGAAAAATAATAACATCACAGAAACACAAATTATCAATACTTTTATTCAGTTTCTATAGCAACAACAACTTACATGGACTTTTTTTTTGGGCATTGGTAAATGTTCTGCGTTATTTAATGGAGCCAAAAACTCATTTTCAGAACTGAAAGAATGCACTTAAACAGAAAAAAATATGGTATCATTACTGATGATAAAAACTTGGTGTGTTTTGTAGAACACAGAAAGGAAATGTATCAAAGGAAAGTAAAATACGGCTGGTGGAAGATCATGAAAAGCTATTTATAGCTGGTGGAATGAAAGTGCTGACATTATTTAAAGTATATCTTAAATAAAAAGTGCTGTTACTGAAAAATTGGCGGAATATAACATCTTGAATATATAGTGAAGTATAATCGGATTTATACTTAGAAAAAATGGGATTTATTTCCTATAATGAGTGCTGTGTTCCAATTGGCTAGAAGTTCAAAGTGCAGGATATTCATTCATTTAAAGTAAGATTCCAAACACTAGGGAGTGAAACTGCTAAGTTCAAAGGGAATTATGTACAGCAAAAGGCATATGTAAGCAATGGGTCATTACTTCACCAGAAGTGCATATGCAAAATTACCGATCAGTCCTTGTTATTCGAGTGCAAAATAACATAGAGCTCACATGAGTCCTGTCATTAATTTAATGCACTAATGATTATTATCAAGGATGACATAATATTAATATTACATAATAATACTTTGTAAGTCATCCACATGTGTGTTTAATAAAATCTGTTATTACATAGATACAATATGTATCTCTTTAGGAATGTCATCATCCTTGTAAATGAATTTTCTATGCACAAGTTATATACATTTCTGTTTTGTAACGTATCAGTTTTTCTTCTAATTTATATATTCAGTATTCTATGTCAATAGTGTGAAATTTTTCAAGCTCCATTAGGTATCCGAAGGGCTTATGTTCCCATGGTAACACAACAAGGAATTGATGTCTGCATTGGTGACGTCGCAGGATGTTCCAAATGTAGGAATTGTGTCCAGGGAAGTTCACTTAACTGACGTTCCCTGCACAAGAAGGAGGGAGCACCGAGTTCACTTTAAAATACTGAAAAATACACAAAATACACTGCGGAACGAATAAGTGGATAGGTGTTTTGTTTTTAATACAAGACTGGAGGTTACCTGTGGCCCCGCCCACATTGCAGATCCTGACACCTGCATGCTACCACTACCTGCAAATGCTCTGCAGTCTGATCCGGGGTTTCAGTAGCTGTCATACCAGTTTTTGCCGTAGACAATGCTGCCTACTGTTACAGTTGGTGTTATACGTTTAGAGAATGACATGAATGTTGATGATGATGCAGCCTACTGCTTATCTGTGCAAACACCAGTACAAACAAACAAATTTTCTGTTTATACAGTATATAATATATAGTACTGACATTGTGTTATGATGGTTCTTTATTTGTAGAGAAAATATTTTCATAGAACAACCGAAAGAAAATCCGGCAGAAAAAAAAAATCCCAAGCTAATCTCATGAAAAATTCAAAAGCGAGGGATATGGTGTGGGATTCAGGGTGGTATGAATGAAGGGCTTGAAATACAAAAACAAACACTTGTCTAACCCTGGCCTCTAAACATAAACTCAATCTCAACCAGGAGTCAGACCAAACATGAATCGAAAAAGTCAATATCAAAGAACGCACTTGGGATTCCCTTTGAATTCATAACCTTCTGATTTGAAAGCCGATAGAAAATAAGATCGATAAGAGTGGAAGGTAGGAGTGTGGTGTCTGTCTTGTTACTAGTGATCCCAAAACCTTCTGCACTCTGGATGTGTCTCACACAACTTCCTACTTTTGTTGAGTTCTTATCACACAAGGAGAGTCTGACTCATCCTGGTGCCCCTTGGCTACTGCTGAGGATGGCCCCATGCGGTCTGCTGGGGATGAGGGTGGTAACTCAGGATGGTTTCCACTCAGTGTCCATGAAGATGCCTTTGACTAGGCTGTTGCAAGCAGTTTTTCTGTGATTTATTGAATTATTGATCTGTCGTGCAATAAATGTATAACTAAATCACCACAAACAGTTTTCTCCTGTCCAATTTACATCTGTCGTGTTAGGGCACTCCCACATCAGTGAAAGCTACCAACTAGGGAGCGTGTAGACTATCTTGTTATTTCTCCGATGCACATGAAGCCGCTTGCTTAGTGATGTAACACACTTAGAAGACAATGCTGTCTGATCCGTTCCTCTTGCATCAAATCACAAACGTCCCTGATTGGCAAGTGTTGATATGTTCGAAGTGGGGGTGTAAGAATGCCATCTCACCCTTCCTGAGAGAGTGGCTGGTCTGTTCCTTCTAACCCCCCGGCTCTTGCTCCTACAGTATTGTCCTCTCAGGGAGTCTTTCCTTGGCACCTTCGCCTTTGGCTTTCCTATCAGTGACGAACTAATACTTATATAATTTATGTTTTCTACTATATATTTAATTTTCTACTTTCTGCAAAATTGCTTTGTGACAATGACCGTTGTTAAAAATCTAATCAAAACAAAATTATTTATTATTATGCTATTGTGCTCTTACCGTATATGATTTTTGTTTCACTATTTTCCTAATGTTGCTTGCTGCTAAATCTTGCTCATCCCCAAGGCTAGGTTTTTATCCTCCTTACACAATATTACACTGCTCTGATCTCCAGTGACATTTACTCAGATTATATTACCAGGCCAACCCGCCAACCTTTAAAGTTTTGTGTTGTAGGGCCGTTAGGTTATCGCTCAAAAATACCCCAAAAGAGTACTGACAAAAAACATCTATGAGCTTGATGATCAGGTGTCCACATAGTTTTGGCTAAAATAACTGCTTAAAGTGCTCACTCCATTCCTCCTTTCCACAAGGGAGCAGGGCCAAATAATAAATATTTTTCCTCCCTTGTTTGCAACAATCCGACCACGAAGATAATGAAGATTTTCTTGGTACAGTACTCGTAAGCCTGGATGAACACTATGAAACACTTAGAGTGTCGGTTGCATGTTTTTTTCCATAATTCATGGGATGTAAATGCTGAAGCCTGACTGACTTCGAATCTTAATTAAACAGATGGCAAAGTGTCCATTGCTGATTGTAATTAATGAAGCAAAGTAGCTTCTGTCCAATACTCTGTGACAGAAAACGAACCGAGAAGAATATTTGCTCAAGGGTGTCTTTAACGTGTTTAGGAGTATCCATAATTCCACTTCCTGTCTTCTTGTTAGATTTAATTCTTTAACTGAGATTTTTATTTTACTAGGACATTCAAGATATAATAGTAGTCCAAGATACAGTTATATATAATATACAATGAGCTTATTAAAACATGATGATACATGATATTTAATAAGTTTCAGGTCATGTAGACTAAACCCAATGATTAGAAAGATATTTGTTAGCGTGGAAAAGATTGATTTACTTTAACTTGAGCTAAACGTTTCCCCATGCAAGCGAGCTTGACAGCATTTAAAGCAAGACAGATGCCTGTGAATGCAATTTGCCATCTATTCAATAGTAATATATTTACTTACTTATTTTCTCTCTTTTAGTGTTCATCTCATTATGCGATTACTTTATACCAATATAGCAGGCTGATTTATGAGTATGTAACTTAATCAGGTGAACAAAACATTTTTTTCCCCCTGCCCAGTTTCAGTGCGCTTGTACACTCCTGTAGCCTCAGACTCCTATTATTGACAGAGACCAGATGGGAATGTTCCCGAAAAAAAGGTCTTCCGTTGTTGTAGCCTTAAGCTTTGATGTATTTTTTGTTCATCATGGATGTAAGAGTGGAAGTAGTTAAATCAGACTGGCTATTGTTTGTTTGTCCTCTCAAAAAAAAGGCATTTCTCTTTTTTTTGTTTTGGAGAGAAAAATTCATTTATCTTTTATTACGTGTATAGGGCCGTATCCCGGGATACTTAGGGCACAAAGCGGGGTACACCTTGGACAGGGTGCCAATTCATCACAGGGCAAATACACACATATATCCTTCTCCGGAAACCCACCAAACTCCACACACACGGCCCAAGCAGGAATCAAACCCTCAAACATGGAGGTGCGAGGCCACAATGCTAACCACTATGCAAACAAACATGCCTGAGATAAAGATGTTAGAACAGAAAACAGAAAATTTTTTTCTTTTGCTAAATTCTGAGCCATGTTGTGTTTGACTTATTGCTACTCCTTATTCAATCTTTTTTTTTTATTATTCCTGGTGGTTTTATCCTCATTGTATATTTCATGACAAAAAAAAATTAATAAAAAGGAACATCAAGACTTAAATTGTTATATATATGTAAAAGGTAATGGAATAGACATGCACAGATTGCTTAGTTTTTTACTTGATTACTTAAAAAAAATCTAAAAAAAAAAAAAAAAAAAAAGCAAAAATCGAGTGAGATTCTATTTCTAATTACAATAGATCAGTTAGCTCTGTCACCTCGTGCCTTCAGGTTGAGGAGAGGTTCGAATCTTACCTTGAGACTGTGTGCATGGAGTTTGCATGTTCTTCATGTGCTTGGTAGGTTTCCTCTGGGTTCTCTCATTTTTCTCCCACAGTCAAACGACATGCATAGTAGATTGACTGGCATTTCCAAAATGCCCATAGTGTATGATTGAGTGTTGGTGTCTGTGTGTTGGCACATCATTCAGGGTGTACCCCTCCTTGTGCCATTACTTCCCTTAAGGATAAGCAATATATATAATGGATGGATGGATCCTCATGCTGGTCAAAGTTACTGAGGTATTAATGTACCTTCATGGCTTGTTAATGCTAACTAATGTATGAAATAATGTTCATTAAAGCAATTAGTTTACCATAATTCTCGGTAGTTTTCTGCAATTATTTACTTTGAACTTGTCACATCCATTATCAGCCTTTTTTCTGGTCATGCTGCTTAGAGCAGGTTGTACACACGGTCTGTTAAATACAGTACACTGAACCCTGAATGACGATACTGCCATCTGGCCACAGGTGCAAGTCTGTGTTTGTGTATGTAGCTGAGAGCTATTTTAAGTATGCCTCTTTCTGCTTTGCAGGGTATTTAACAGTCACGATAGAGCCCTTACCACCTGTTGTTGTGGGAGAAACGGTGACGCTGAAGTGCAACTTCAAGACCGACGGCAGATTGCGAGAGATCGTTTGGTACAGGGTGAGTGCTGCTGAAGCTTTCATTGTTTTCACGTGTACTGCTGGGTTTACGTGCTGTAATCGAGTTGATTATGGCTGCACATACTGTAGGAAAGGCAATCTGTGGCTTTAAATGTACATGTCATGTCTTTAATTAGAGGATGCAAAATACACCTAAGTCGAAGTAGCGAAGAGCAGTCTGGATGTAACGTCTCGGCTGGAAGTCCTGACGTGATGTTAAGCCGGTCAGCGGTGTGCTTTAATGGAGCACAGCTGGACACTTCACACTTATTAGGCTTGGAATATTGCACAGTTTGAACATTCAGCTCGATTATGTCGTTCACAACAGAGGCTTTCTTTTGTGTGTATGTGTGTGTGTATGTGTGTGTTTTAAATTTGATGAACACTGCTGCCTCTGTGCCTCTGCTTATCACAGAAATGTGTGTTTGCATTAATGAACATCAAGACACCAGGGATGGTCGGCTATGCTTTAGAATCCACTAGGAAAAATGTAAACGATGAAATTCTGGAACATGTTCAAAACTCCTCAAAAGGCAAAGAAGACTGTCGATTAAGAGAATTAACAGAATCAGGACACATTTAGGGACAGTAGAAATTATTTCTTTGTTTATTTATTTATAACAATAACATCACAAACTGCATTGTGTTTGTTGTTGCTGTTGATGATTGATGATGATGATGATGATGTAGTAGCATGCTATGTTAACTTTATTACATTTGTGCTATGATCTCTGTACTCTGAATACCCAACATATTTGTAATGGGTCAGGGGTAGCTCAGTGTTCAAGACATTGGACTACAGTTTGAAAGATCCCAGGTTCAGATCCCATGCCCATCAAGTTGAACCTGTTGGGACCTTGAGTAAGTCTCTTAACCCTCAACTGCTGGTTGGTGATGTATAATGGAAAAAAAATTAAGTTGCTCTGGATAGAGGCATCTGCTAAATGAAACATTTTCATTTAAAGCAAAGCCACAATGTCTTCTGTCTTCTGCCCAATATATGTGGTTTTATATATACATACAATGTGAATACCAGCCAAACATTTTGATGGACACACCTTCTAATTTAATGTTTTTTCACGTTATGATTTGTTTTTATACATTCTATACCAATACTGGATTTTTTTTTTTTTTTTCCAAAATTCACAACAGTCAGTAGTTATTTCAAGACACAAAGGTCAGCTGTTTTGGAACAGTTCTTGCAAGAACAATATTGTCAAGTGCTTTTGCAAAACCCATCCAACACCATGATGAAACTGGCTCTCATGAAGACCATTCCAGGAAAGCAATCTCCCGCTGCAGAGGAGAAACCTGCCTGAACCTGCTGCATAAGTGAAATGTTGAGTAAAAGCTATGTTATAAACAGTTATAGGCCAGATTTACCCTAAAAAAGCTACTAATAAGATACTTACTTAATGTAAACAAACTGGTATAAGTGAATTTTAACGTGCTGGAGTTTTAACACAAAACTTATCAAGTGTGATTACAGTGTTTTGCCACATAATGGCAGTGTGGGGAAAAGGGACATATTTAGTCAAGTGGCTTGGTATGCTTTACCTTTGTGTCAGAGGCGTATAATTACTTTGTCGGACTTAAGAACAAATTGGACTTACAAACGTGCTCCCGGAACGGAACTCGTTCGTAAGTCGGGGACTGCCTGTATATGGTGGGTTTCCGCCGGGTACTCTGGTTTCTTCCCACATTTTAACATTTTGAGCCCCTTTCACTCTAATTAAATGAGCCAAAAAACAGACGCTAAAATAAATACATAAATAAAATTTTACTATCTGCAGAAGCAGAAAATTCCAGAGACAAACAAAAAAATATATGAAAGGAAAATTAGACTTTTTGAGGAGGGAGGAAGAAAGCTTTTTTAAAAGAAAAAAAAAGAACAAATTATTCTTACTGTTTGTTTTACGCAAATTTCACTTATTACTATAATTTTTTTTACATTTTGCTTCTGAGTTTTATTACATTATTTTACAATTTTTGTCATAAAAAAACACACCATACACACAAGTTTTGATTCGAGAAATTTCGCCCGAGCTGTGGTAAAACAACATGACGGCCATATGACAGCCAATCAGAAACATGTATTTCATACGACAGGTTATGTCTGCCGTGTTACACATAGACAAAATAAAACACGGCTTGTCCCAGCTGTCAGGACAGGCTGCAGTGATGGTTAGAAAAGTAACATGATACTTATATTGCTGGGCGCAGGTCGTCATGGCAACTTGTGGCAGGACATTATTTGTTTATATTGCATGACATGGGTTTGTCAATACCAAATAGTTTGCCGTTCTAGGTGAAAATAGTGCTGCAATTATTTGTATTTGGAACTGGAATCTGAAGGATTTGACGTTCAACACTGAATTATTTTATTAACATCGACCTAAGTATATATAGTGTGTGTATATGTACTGTATATACACACTCTCACTGGCTTGTTAAAATGAAATATCACCCAGTACTAGCAAAGTGTACCTAACGAAGTGGCCAGTGAGTATACACTGCAATAATTCTAAATAAAAAAGGTTTTTGCCAAATAGTACTGTATATGTGACCTTGCTCTGGGGTCCATGTTTCTGTGAGCCAAGCAGCAGAGTTCTTTTATATCACGAGTCAAGAGAATCGAGTTGAGTTGACTGCAGCGGTAAACTGGTAATGGTATAATCTTGTCACAGCAGCCGGCAAAATAATGCCAGCTCGTATTTAAAAGCTTGTCTGGAATCCCGAAAGCTGAAAGCACAGCTGTCCTCATCATTCTAAAAGCTAAACGTGATGAAAGTGAATGTTAAACTGGTCTGTAATGGCATGTGACTGTGTCGTCACGCAGCATGCCGCAGATGTTTAACTGCTCTTTAGTGTTGTGCGGCAACCTGTGTAACATCTGTGCTGTGTTATATACAGAGTTAAACAGTACTGGTTTTAACCAACAGATTAGCACGTAGAGTCACTAATTGGCTACAAACACAAAATGCATGTCGATGATTACGCTGCAGTTGACACACATTCTGCACTGTTGTGAATGTATATGTAGTAATAATTATCGTCAAAAAATTAGACACACCATTCTAGTAGATACTGGAGATTTCGAAACTATAAAATTACATACAGTATATGGTATTAAGTAATTAATTAACAGGCAGTTGTTTTTTCAGACATGAAGATCAGCTGTTCGGGAACAGTTTTTGTAAGAACAGTATTGTTAAGTGCATTTACAAAACCCATCAAGCACCATGATGAAACTGGCTCACATGAAGACACTTCCAGGACAGCAAGACCAAAATTTACCTCTGCTGCAGAGAAGTTCATTTAGAGTTACCAACATCAGAAATCACCAATTAACAGCACCTCAGATTAGAGCCATTATGAAGGCTTTACAGAGCAAAAGAATCACACACATTTCTATATCAACTGTTAACTATAATTTTTTATCTATTATTTTAAATAAACATTAATTACTAAAAATTACAAAAAAATTATATGTTTTTGTTATTTAATATTAATTATTATTTAATATTAGTTCAATTATTTATTGTTTTATTATTTTAGATATGTATGAACTTATTAGTATTATTTTAGCTATTTATTAATGAGGAATTAAATTAGTTATATCTATAAAAAATCTTTTCTTCTAAATTATTTTTATAGTATAACTTTTTTATATTCTTTTCTATTTTACAAAAGTATTATATAATTATACATGAATAAAACTTAAAATTATTTAAGTTTTATTATTATTATTTTTTTTATTATTTTTTTTTTTTGCATGATCATTTTGATAATTCTTAAGAATCTCATCCTGTCCAGTGTGTGCTGTAAGGTGGCATAAATGCTACAAAATAAAATGATTTATCTAGCAAACAATTCCAAAAACACTAAGCAATGTGTCTCAAAAAAAAAAAAAACACAGGCAGAGGTGGGGTGATGAGGAAGACCAGGGTGAACAAGCAAAATGTTTAACCTAGAAACAAAAGACAAATCAAGACCCAGACTAACTAGTCTTGTACAATATTAGTAATAATTACTCTTATCGGATCATTCCTAAGAACAAAAATGGATGGTGTTCTATATGGATTTCCTCATAATCAGTTTATCGATTAGCAGATTTCTACTTTGCTTTGCAGCATGTGTATCTATTATCTGCTGTTAGACCTTTCCTTTCCACTGCCTTTGCTCATTCTGACCTTTTCAAGACATGACAAAAAAAGATTAATAGCACTTTGCATATTAGCAACAATCTCATACATCATGCTGCGCAGGTCGACTGAACTTTTAAATCGAAATGCTTTTTTTCTCCCACTTCCTTGTATTTGTGAATGTGTTTTGTTCCTTATGTTGAGAAATTTTTGTTCAACTTATAATTAGAAATCACAGTTTGTCTTACCATTATGTGTGTTTGTGCCGCTGAGTTCTTTTTTGTGTTAATATTGTAAAAATAAAAAAAATCAATAAAAAAGTTTTTTTTTTAAATGCTTAAGGACGTGCTGCTACATGGTGGCTAGAATGGCTTCTCTTTTAACAAGTATAGTTTAAAAAACATTATATATAGGAAACTTAAGATTAAGATGGTTAAGATAAAAGATTGGGTACGACATTTCCCAGATGTTAAATGGATTTTATCACGCAAGTATCTATATGCTAATAAAATAGCTGCCATGTTCTTATCTCATCCTCTACTATACATCTTCTCCTTAGCCTCCTTCGAGCATCCTGGTTAATTTGATACAATTCTGCTTAGCCTCACTCAGGTCGGGTGCACAACGAGTTTGCATTGACGTCTGCAGATTTGACAAGACTTGTGGTAGACAAAGCTGTCACCTTCGGGTATCGACTACCAATCACACGATGCTGAGGTGCTAATGAGAAGCGGCTCCGACTTCTCTGACTTCGACAAGAGATTTGCCTGATTCGCATCCTACACACAGGTTCTTAAAGTAGTCCTCACCTTCTAGGGAAACTGACTTTGGATTAGAGGGTCTTTGAATGTCATAGGTTCTGTATAATGCACTTATAATGCCATATACATAGGAAATTGAGGTTTTCTACACTATTTGTTACCTCTAATATGGTTATAATTTGATGTAATTTCAGGCAGTGTGGAGGAGTAGTACTATCACCTTGCATCCCCAGGGTTGAGGGTTAGAATCATGGAGATTGCATGTTCTCCCCGTGCTTGTTGTAATTCCTCTGCGTACTGTACTACTTGATTGGTGTTCGTCTGTAGTGTTTGATTAGTTGTACAAATAAAAAGATAGATACTTTATTGATCCTGAACGAAATTCCAAAAGACAGACAGATGGAGCTATTGGATGGGCTCCCGAAGTTCACACCTCTGTGATAGGTTGGCACCTCATCTATCTCCCGATAGACCGGATAACTATCTCAAGAGCCAACAATGAAGAACTATTTATCTATGAGTGTCGTTTTTTATTCCTATTAAACTCGCTGCTGCATTGTTGGTTTTGCTGTTACCTTGGGGTTTCTTCCAGGTACTCTGGTTTCCTCCCATAGTCCATTGTTGCCATTTGCAAGTTGGTGTGTGTATGTGGGCGAGACCCAATCAATTTACATTGTCACAAAGCAGCTATACACAATCAAAAGAATTAAGTTTATATGAAATGTGAATGTGTATGAATCAAAATGATATGATTGTCCCTGATGAGCAAACCGAGGACGACGGCGACAGTGGCAAGGAAAAACTCCCTGAGATGGTAATAGGAAGAA
>JAOVVA010000001.1:16129371-16139409 GCA_028565275.1 Leiocassis micropogon
GCAAACGCACAAACCCAAATGCTGTTGCCGTGCGCCGCGACGGTAAAAGTCACATACTGCCTGTCCACCTACTGTAGCACCATAGCATTGACATTTTAGTGTCCTGAAAGGTGTGAAGGTTCATTTATACTTATACCATATACTCGTAATTAACCTTTCCTAAGAAGGACGTTAATATCAGGTAGATCTCACATATCTACTGTACCTACTGGACATCAAATGTACATCATAGAGTAGGTTATTTCATTCCCATATAGTGCACAGATCATTTAGGAAGTGGAGAGCCATCTGGAATTCAGCATGAAGAACAACCTCTCTCCATCAAACATATGTTCTATGTAAATGGATTTGGAAACCTGTTTAAAGCAGGACTTGTCATCGTTTAATAGGATGTTCAACAGACACCGCTGTAGTTTTACCTCCTACAGAGGCAATCTGCTTCAATAATTTGAATATGTTTACTGTACATTTTTTTTTTAATCATTGGATTTTTTTTTTTTTAAGATAACAGGTCTGTTAAATCAGAAATGCTATTTTGTCCATGTTTGCATCAGTGTATTTTTCATTTTCCTTGCATAAAAGGTATTAGAAGTAGGTTATCAATTTTTGAATATGTTATATAACCATGATACATTTTAGAAGCAGTTTAACACCCCAGTGCATCCCAGACAGCATGTTGAAAATGAGTTTGTTTGTAAATAATAATCATCATCATCATCATCTTGCTTAAAAATTACACAACTCCGAGGTGAGTGTTACCCACAATACTGATCAGTAATAGGTTATTTGGAAGAACAGTGCTCAGTCACTGGCCATTGGAAATAATCATGACCAGTGATTGGTCATTGGAAATAATGGTATTTATCAATTAGTCATTGCTAATAATAGTGACCAGGGATTGGTCATTAAAAATAATGGTATTTCGCAGTTAGTCATTAATAATAATAGTAAACAGTGATTGGTCTTTAGAATAATGGTATATAGCAACTGGCTCATTGGATAAAGTGGTGGTCAGTGCCCATTTGTCATTGGGAATAATCACTAATCACTATTGTTCATATCAACCAATAGGGCTCACTATTTGTTTATTGGAAGTATAGGTGATCATTGATCATTAACAGTAGCTTAAAAGTCACTAGATATTTCTTCTAAGTTTTTATTAGGAGAATATGGCCAACAATGACACATAACAAATTTACTGAAAGCTTTCAGCAGCAGGAAAAAACACCACCTAAAGAGTAACAGAGTACTGTTTGCTATTCCTGGAATAAAGTCAAGAGTGGTATTCTCAGCTCCTAGAGAGGAAAAAAATGTGGCTGAAGCACATTGCTCTTTTCTATACTTCAGTAAGAACACAGGGCTTATCAGGGATCTAGGTGATAAAACTAATCATGCACAAAACCTTTGTGTACAAACAAACCGTCACCTCTAAGGTGTAGATAAGAGAACTTTCCGAGGCACATTTTTAGGATAAGAAAGCTTTGGGGAAACCTTTGAGGCATGATTTCACATTAAAGCTGTAGTATTGTTATACCTTATAATACCATGTAGAGTTTTTTTTTTATGTAAAATAAGATACTTGATGATTCAGTTTTTTTAAACATATATCCTTAACCTTCTGAACTTGTTCTGATTTTCTCTGAGCCTTTTTTTGTCCTGAAGTGTGCTGAGAATCTAACATTCTAAAAAATAAAAATCCTATTATGATAAGCCACATTGCATCATACCATGCAAATGAAGTGTCGACAAACTAATCCCTGAACGAGCGAGCGCACAAATCACCCGCTGAGAAGTCTCTGCTTTAGCATTGTAGTACTAGCACAGCATGCTAAATGACATAAAAGGGTTCTGGCTCGACTTTAGTCGCGTAAGGCAATGGCTGCTTCTTTCACTGTTTAGTTGACGATGGTAAGGCACATGGCAGCATTCAAGATTCCCAGCTGGAGAACTCCGACCCATTGGTTGTCATGGAAATGGACGTGCGCTCACACATTGTGTGTACACACAGCACCAACCCCATGGGGTTTAAGTGTGCCATATTTTTACAGCTACAAAAGTACAGAGAGAAAACAAAGAAAAGAAAAAAAACCTTGATTTTAGAATATTTCAAATATTTGAGACTTTTCTTGTGACAAATACTGTATGGTTGCACTGCATATATTTGTAACTTTATGACTATCACTGTATAGGCAGACTTTACAGTTTTTTGTAAAGGAGAATTTTTTAATGAATACTTAGTAAAAAAATCTACATACTGTAATAAGAATGTACACATTAAAAACAAGCAATATGCACAATGTGCCTAATTATGAAATAAAAATATACTTTGTAATATACTTAAATATATTTAATTAGTTTAACCTAAATAAAAATATTTATACTATTATTTATTTTTGTTCAGCTTATTTAAGTGAAAATTCTGTCAACAGTAATGTCAAGTGCATTTGCAAAACCAATCAAGCACCATAATTTATGAAGACCTTCCCTGGAAAGCAAAACCAACAATCACCTCTTCTCCAGAGGATACCTACAGAGTTTAGAGTCACCAGCTATAAAATTCACCAATTAACAGCACTTCAGATTAGAGCCATTATGAAGGTTTTACAGATCATAAGTAGCAGACACATCTCAACATTAAATGTTTTTTTTTCATTAACTAAATTTTGGGGACCTTCAGCATTGTTTATCCATCCATCCATCCATCCATCCATCCATCTACACAGCAGCTCTGGCCCATTGTGGCATGATTGCAGACACCCTCTGCGCGTGTGCTATGATGTTTGGCACCAAGACATTGACAGCGGATCCTTTGGGTGCTGTGGATCCACCTCACTTAGGAGCTCTTGTGTCATTGGACAAACCTGGAATTGTTGGGTGATTTATGGACACAATGGGAAATAAAAAAGGCATTTGAATGTTAGTATTATGAGTTTCGATTTGGTTGGAAAGCAGGGTTTTTTTTCCAGCTAGCCAAATATCATATATTCAACAAAATTATGTAGGTCAGCCATTTTTGAACAATTGCCAGAGCGAATCTTTAATATTTAAGAACAGCACCACTAATTTTAGAAGTAGTGCCTGGTAATGAAAATACCTACATCATGTATGCTTATATAACCTTAGGAAACCATATACTCATAAACTAATTTTAAAAAAAAACTGTGCCTTATAGCAGTTTTTCTCACTACCACTGAGAAATGAGCAGATGCAAATATCTCACTATAATAGCCCTCCAAATGTAGTGTTGCACCTAATGAGCTCCAGTTTTGTTTAAAAAAATTGAATCGTGCAGCTTGGAAAAAAAAAATTACCAGCGTGATAGGCGCGGGAGCGTGTTATCTGTGTTAGAAACGGATGGCGGAAAATGGAATGCTAATATTCTTTAGGGATTTCTTAATTAGTCTTCTGCATGACCCCCTTTTTTTCCACAATCCATTTTATGTGCAATTATTTCTCACCAAAGTGGAAGACTTTTGGAAGTACGTGGCATTGCTATTTGATGATTAAACACAGTTTTATTAGTTTTATTAAGCTTTAGTAGAACAGAGATTATTTATTTATATCAAACAATATAGGAAAATATGTTTATTATTATTATTATTATTATTATTATTATTATTATTAATAAAGATGGTGGAATTCAAATATCTATCTATCTATCTATCTATCTATCTATCTATCTATCTATCTATCTATCTATCTATCTATCTATCTATCTATCCATCCATCCATCCATCTATCTATCTATCACCATTCATACATCCAGGCATTTATTTGTAGATTATGGCTTTGTGTGTTTGGTTGTTAGATTTTTTAATTGTTTAATATATTAATAATTTACTTTTTACCAAGTAGAAATTCAGTGTTATTGTGGTTTATTGTTTTTCTCAATGTTAGAATTTAAAATGTTATTTGATTTTTTTAAATAAAAATTTTGCTCGGCCTATCTTTGTTTAATTAAATTGATTTTTTTAAAGTAGAAATTGAGTCAGATTGCTCCGTTTTTATATTTCTCACAATGCTGTTACAGTTAAACTATATGATTTTAACTAAAATCTGTCTGATGGTGCATTGTTTTATTTACGTGTTACAGCTCTTCCTCAGGCAAGTTTTTTTTTTTTTTTAATAAACATTTTACCCAATTTATTGATCATCCGTTGAGCACAAGGAAATAACATTAATGGCATAATTTTCCTCCTAATAATCCAAAGTATTATGATTAGTATTATAGAGTTGAAAAATAATAGAATAGTGGAAAGTTGGAAAGTTAGTCAGTTATTGAGGGTGTAGAATCTCTGGTTCCACATACAGTACCAAGTAGTGACATTGATCAGTGCTTAGATTTCTTAGATTAATTTGGGACAGCCTTGTGTTAGAAGCTAGTTGCCTGTGTAGTTCACGTTAGCTGTGAACAGAACAACATGGAAGGTTCAAGAGGCATTTACTAAGGAGCCAAAGTGTTTAAGATGACAACATTATCAATGTGTTTTCTTGCTGAAAGGGATTCCATGCCTGATTTTCGAATCGATTGTTAGAAAACATGTGAACATAGAGTATAGTTAAACATCCCTGGGCTGTTATGTGCTACATCACCAATGCCTCTCGTCCAATCGGATGTTTTCGGTCGGAACTGTTGTATCCCGTAGATTCATGCTTGAAATTTCCGAAGTATATATTTATGTTGATTGGCCAGAAGCGGTTAATTAGTTTTCTGTAACTGCAGATCTGATAGTAGTGTTGACTGATGAAGGTGTGGTTGTTGTAGGTACTGTAACAACTTATTTACAAGTGGAGATGAACTTAATGTATGCTTAGCAGAATATTTATAAATTATTGATATCATAAAGTTTCCTTTAAGGATATATAGAAAGGAGTCTTCTGCATCAGCGCTTTGTAACAGGTAAATCTGAGACTCGAAAATACTGTATTTTGTAAAGTAATCAGCTTCAGGGTGGTAACACTAACTCCAATAACATTCCATGCCAGGCCACATCTGTGGTGGTAGTGATAACTGCACTGAACAACTCAAACAAATAAAAAAAGGGTAAATTAAAGTTTACAACTTAGTTTATAATATTGTAGGCAAGTCTAGAAAATTTCATGCTATTCCACTGAGGAGTGATTATATTGTAGGTTCTTTGTTAAACCCTAAAACAGAGGTTTCAAAAGAATGTAGCCTGTTTGGAAAGCTAGAGCACTTAATAATCCAAAAACTTGTTAAGTAATTATGCAGAGTTTGGTAATTTTTCCGTCCATGTACACCGACTAATCCTAATGAACAAAGTGAAGTGTATAATCAGGAAATCATGAAGTGCTGGGTAGTCTGAGTCCCTGCGCTATGATATTACTCTATAGAGAAGCCAGGTTCCTGGTGTACTTTTGACTAACAGCATTGTCTCCTTCCTTCTATCGAACTTGATGTGCACAGCAGTTGCCTGACTGTGAAATGGTTGAGAAATGCGCTCTTTTGCTATTTCAGAGTGACAGCAAGCTCACCGTGCCCCGAGTGTGCCAGAGCAGTGCACCCAGGGGTTTACACTGTGCTCTAAAACACATTTTTTAACAGATGCCAGCAGGGATAAGCGTGTTGAATAAGCAGTTAGAACAGCATGACTGAGACGCCCCATCTAGCCAAAGCAACACAATGACGGAATACATTTGAATAACTTTCCGTTATTGACACGTCTCATGTCCTGGTTAGAAATATGCTGCACCGAAAAATAGATATAAATAGGGGGAGGGATTAAAGTGATTCCACTTCATATAAAGTTATATGAATTGTTGTGTAGTTGCTTATAAACTATAATACTGTACATGACCTGGATCCAATTCATAATACCGAACAAATTCCTTTAGCCGAAACCAACTCAAACAGTTGAGGTTTATGAAATGAAGTTGTGGGTTTTTTGTGATGTATGAGTGGTTCACTATGCTTCTGGGACAGATTTTAGATAACATACAGTAGGTCTCAAAGAATGTGGGTTTGTATATGTGAGTTAATGTTCTAGATGAAATAACCGTCAGGTACCTCAAACTCAGTACTCGACATGTCACTCCTCCTTTGCCTTTTGTGCTTGTTTTGCAGTGTTGATACAAATGAGCTACTTTTGAGCCTCCAGAAAACAACAGAGCCATGAAATAAGCTGAGGGAATGGCTCTTCTTCTATGAGGTCACATTAGGGGGGGAAATCTAATTAGTTTGTTTAAGCCCTTTTTTTTCAACTTTTTTTTATTGTTAAATTTTTAGATTTCGTTACAATTCTAAACAAACTTAGCAAAGAAATTGCTGAGAATGTTGTGCTGGTTGAATAGTTTAGAGTGTGCCCCCTGGAGGATTATAGAGGAACAGCAACATATTACCACCTCAATGGTAAACATTAATACATTTATTTATTTATAAAAAATATATATTTTGGAGTTAGTGTGGCGATACATAAATGGGACTGGCACTGCATCCAGTGGCTGGGGAGTGAACCCAGGCCTTCCACATGGCAAGCGAGAAAGCTACCACTGAGCCACCAATGCCCTCTCTAATAAATGGAGTAAGCCATTGTATTTTGTATGCATTTAAAGTTATGCTTAATTTTGTGTGAAGTCTGTTAACCGAGCTAATTTGCTTGTTTGTGAGAAGTTGCAAGAAACCACATTGTCCTGAAGAACTTGTAAAACTGAACTGAACTGAAGTTAAAGTTACTGGTTTGCCTATGATGCTTACAAAGACCCAACACGAGATATTTATTCAGTAAATCAATAAATCAGAATGAGTGCATTAAAAGTTTCAGTATTTGATTGCAAAGAAAAATGGGTAAATATATCCAAAGATAAACTTGAGCATGAGTGTTGATGCGAACCATCCTAACCTTCAGTGAAGACAGCTGTCATTTGGTCATTGCATTCAAAACCTCTCACTTTGCCCTTCTCTGCTATCCTACGTTCAATTCCCTTAAGTATTGAATCAAATCGATCGGCGTCGACTGTAGCCCGGCGGCATGAACTCCAGTTATCTGGGTCAGGAGATGTGGCAGCAGTGAAACAATTAAAGAGGCCTTCGCTCCTCTCCACTGGGTATAAGTGCATGCTGGAGAGGGATGGGTTTTGTAATAGATTTTTGTCGGTGTAAAATGAGAGGCTGACCTCTGAGTGTGTTGCGCACCAAAGGAGATGGCAGTGTACCCAGTGTGGCCAAGTTAAAGGGATTACAGTTTTGACACTTTACTTCTAGTGATTTGTGATAAAAAGCAGCTGCTGAATAATTTCTTTGAGACAATCCTTTGGGATTATGGACGATTCCTGTACTAATCTTCAAGATTTACTCCAAAAAAGCATCTCTATACCTGTTAAATCTGAAGTGAAAATCTGCCTCTTTAGTGTCTCCCAACATCTCATGTGTTCCCTCCGAGCTCCTGTCTTATCTCCCCTCCTATACATATTCACTCAAAAGTGTTATGTTTAGATAATCTGATTCATGCTCAGTCAGATTGATGGATTGCACGTGCGGTAGTTCGGGAACTGTGCCGACGCATCGCCTACTTCATTCACCAAGCCGTTATCTTTTCAAATACACAGTGTGAAGAGCTTTGAATTAAATTCACAACTGATTCACAAGGCATTAATAGGAAAGTGTCATGTATAAAAAAGATTGATCTCATATTCATAGGCTGCATTATAATGACTTTAGATCATCTTTTTACATTCGGTTTGTTTATGGAAAATTCTTTATACACCGCCTGACCAAAAAAAGTCTCTGCTTCAGATGGGGCCAAATTATTGGCCTTCACCAAGGAGATGAAAACAATTGAGGAGGGTATCACCGCAATGTCACTGCAAGCCTGCTCAGTATAAAAGGGATGAAATAAAATCAAGTTGTTTTGCGTCTGTCGTGAAATAAAAGTGATGCAATCATTTTCAGGTGACTTTATAAATTTGACTTGATATTAAATGACCATCTACTTTAAATTGTATTTACTCACAAAGTGCAGGGCTACATTCAGGTCTGAACTCTACTAATACATTCCAAAATGTGATATTTTCCTTAACATTCATTTCCACCAATACTGTATGTATAGTGTTTGACTTTTAATCAAGTCACGTAAGCTGTGTTAGCACTTACACAGGCCTCACACCTCCAGGGTCAAGGGCTTGATTCCTGCATCAGGTCTGTGTGCGTGGAGTTTACGTGTTCTCCCCATTCTTGGTGGGTTTCCTCCAGGTACTCCATTTGCTTGTGTGCCCTGCAATGGATTGGCACCCTGTCCAGGGTGTACCTCGCCTTGTGCCCGAAGTTTCATGGGATAAGCTCCGGGTGTCCTGTGACCCTAGGATATGCAGTATAAAAGCTGAATTCAGATTCATGTCACTTACTCATTCTCTATACCTCGTGTCCTGTGCAGGGCCTGGAGCCTATCCCAGGGGTCTTATGGCACGAGGTGGTGTACACCCTGGACATGGTGCGCACATACACACTATGGGCAATTTGAAAGAGCCAGTTAGCCTAATCTGTCCACCAAGCTCAAGGAGAACAGGCAAACTCCACGCACACAGACCCAAGGCAGGTATTGAACCTCCGACGCTTGAGTAAACTCACACCACTGCACCACTTAGTGTAATAATTTGCACAAACAAACAATTTTTATTTTTTAACTAATCATAAATTTATTAATAAAATGCATGATACCGTCTTAAAAAGATTTCTTCCAATATCCATTCCTTCATAACTTTTTAATACTAAGGTTACGATATGAGAAGTTCATCTATGAAAATGCAATAAAATACTAAAGCACACACAGAATCCAATGAAAACATAAGCGCTGCATTTTGTTTGTGTCATCAGCTGAAAACCTTGAAGCTTGTTCCGTGGCCTTTTTTTTTTTTTTTTTTACCTGTGTCTCGTCTTTTTTAGTCGTTTCTTTTATTTTGTCACTTTGACATTTTCATTTGTGATCACAGCTGCATCTGGAAAATGAGCCACTTTACTCGATGTGTCCTTGTCTGCAGCATTAAGCGGCATTTTCGTAGGCTTTCAAGGTTGATTTTTTTCCCCCACCCCTCGCAATATGGCAGATTTTGATGTGCACAGAGGCATTTAGCTTGATGACACCACTCTGTCCACCCATCTGAGAGATATCTCTGTCCAAGACATGGATCAGTGTCCACTTTTAAGGAGCTGTTTTCTGAGACAAGGGAATGCAGTGGCGAGTGACATGACGATTAGAACAATTTCTTCACAGGCTGGTGCAAAAAAAAAAAAAAATCCTCCAGCTTTATTGGAGCGTATTTTGGTGTGACAAATAACAGAAGATAAGGATCTGCCTCACTCTCTGGACAGCAACGGATAAAAGCAATATTGAGAGAGACGAATTGATCCGTCGTAGGACTTTAGCAAGCACACAGAGTATCTGCTGTGGAGTTTTAGATAGTGGAATGAAATTTGAATAAATAAGATTTTTAGTTTGGTATTCTGTATCGTGTTCTGTGTATGTAGCGAAGATACAGAAATTGTGCATCAGTATTCAGGCCACAGATGTAACCACAGACTTAGCAGCTCCTCAGACAGTTGTGTGTCAAAAACAAAGGCGTTGTTTTTGACCTTGAATTTAAGCTGTTTTATCTTGTGAGATATCAGCTCATGTAAGAAAAGGTATTAACTCTAACACCACTGTCTGATACCTATCTCTCAAATTCATCTTCTGTGTCTTCAGTCTATATTTTCTATTCCCAAGTGCTTTCTGGACTTGTGTTTTAAGGAAGGTGGTTTAGGCACTAAATAAATAAAAAAGCATTATCTTACCTCATCTTATTTTATTTTGCATATACAGTGGAACCTTGGATTACAAGCATAATTTGTTGCGGAAGCAGGCTCGTATTCCAAAACACTCAAAATTTACACCAAATTGAATTTTCCCATAGGAAATACGTTCCAAAGCCCAAAAAAATGAAAACATAAAAATAATTAACACAGAATATTAGGTAAAAATAAATAAATCCCGACAGGTAAGTGTTTCCATTTGTGTGTAAAGTAAGGAACCCCCCACACACCCC
>JAOVVA010000001.1:16156292-16168982 GCA_028565275.1 Leiocassis micropogon
TTTGGCGTGTTTGGTACACACATGCTTCACAACCGGCAACATGACAAGATGTTCCCGTAGCGTTTTCACGCAGCATCGAGTGTAGCCTTTGAAAGGGAACTCTCAGATCTAGTAAACAGTACTAGAAGTACTAGTACGGTTAAACTAGATGAGGCAGGAAACAAGAGCCTATCATATAATACAGGCTCAGTAAACATCTTGATAAATTGCAAAAACATATTTCCAATTTAGGCCTAGACAGAGCTGATTGGCTGAGCTCTCTCAGTTGGTGGGATGGGAGGCACTTAGCGCTCTCACATTAATTACGGCTCTACAGCCAATCAGGGGCATCAGTGAGCTCATGCAAGCGGAAGGATCAGATAGCACCGTCCTCCAAGTGTGTTACAGTTATTTTAATAAATAATAAAATAACTGTAAATAAACTGTTATGTTTACAGGCTGTGAACTGGTGAAGAAGACAGAGGTAGAGCATGTGACTGTGTTCACAGGAGAGTCTGTAGTTCTGCCCTGCGTCTGCACTGACCTACAGGACAAAAAACAGGCTCTAAAATGGCAACTTTTCAGAATCAATAACTCTCAGGAAATTTACCCTAACCAGACTGGACATCACAGAAACAGAGTCAAACTGATCAGTAACAACTCTCCAGGAAACCTCTCTCTACTCATATCAGACCTGACTGAAGAGGACCAGGGAGTCTACAGATGCTCTGTACAGGGTGACAAAAAAGATATCAGACTATCTGTTAAAGGTACATTATTTTTCATTAGTGACTGTGAGCATGCTTTACTCCAGTGGCATGTGCTATATTACTAACAGTGATAAAAGCAATCATTAGTTTTAATACGTGTTGTCTTTTTTGTAGGAAGAAAAGAAACTTCAATACACTTGAGGAAAACAGACACAACACCTTCATCAAAACAGCCTCAGAATAAAATCACAAACTCTCCAGCTGCATCATCCTCAACAACACAGCAACAAGATACAAAGCAAACACACAGCAACCTCGCTCTAAGTGACAAAATTTCTAATATTTGATCAGCAATAAACACCACTTATTAACTATATTAACATATTTATTAACATTTTGGTTGTGTTTTACTCAGTTTTGGGCATTTCGGCAGTTTTATTGCTGGTGATATTCATTGTAGTGCCATTGATTTGTTGGAGATGCAGAGGTACAGTAAACACACACACAGACACAGACACACACACACACACACACACACACACACACACACACACATAGATAAAAGATTGATTAACCAAAATGTTGTACACCAAGAACCTATAGAACGAGCAGCACTTCTGTAATTCTCTCTTAATAAAGAAAATGTAATTCTGCAGTTACCAACAGATGTGTGACTTCTGAGAAAACTTCTGTTCTCTTTAGGACAAAGATATGGAGAGAAAGTGATTACTGAAGAACATGGATTACATCAAGACTGTAAGATAATGCAGAAGGCAAGTTCCTCACCTGCTCAGATATATAAATATAAGTTTATATTATTATTATATTTATATTATAAATAGAAATTTATAAATGTGTTATGTGTATAATGTCCATGTCTTTCCACAGAATCTACCTGATGCTATTTACGGTAATATCACCTACACTGACACAGCTGGAGCAGCATGCATCCAGATGGATGCAGAAGAGGAAAATGTATATAGCATTATAGCAAATTAATATATATTAATATATATATATATTAGCAAGCCACTCAGTGTTATTAATGGCTCCTTTATTTTCATTTGGAGAGAAAAGTGCAATACTAGAACTGTATAAAGTACAGCTGTGTATATACTCCACAACTCCTGATGTGCTTGAGGATGTGCTTGGTGTTGGATCATTTGGGTGAGGGCCTTGTTGGGTGGTGCATCTGTGTATCAGGCTTGTTTCTCTGGTGCATCCCATGAGCAGTTGACTAAATAGGGATCTTGTGCACACCCTCTGGGGCTGCGCAGTGGGCTGTGGTGCACTGGGTGTTCTTTTGCCTTTCTACCACGGCCAGCATTGTGCTGCATTGGCTTGTCTGTAGGATGGGGGAGGGACTGATTGTGTCAGCGTGGTTGAGGGTGAAGGACCTTGCTCAAGGTCTTAACAGTGGCAGCCCAGTGATGCTAGTGTTTTTATGTGGTCCCTACTGCAGTGTTAGCCTCATAGAGCTGGCCAGGGCCTTTAAATTATTGCACCTTATTGAGTCTCAGAAAAAGTCTAAATACTCAAAAAGGAAAGCAATTTGAAAATTAAAAAATGTTTCCCATTTTACGACCCTCGTAGGTCCACCGATCAACATTCATGCACATATTTAAACCCTAAAGGCAACTTGGAAAAAGCCAATTAGCCTAATCTGCATATCTTTGGACTGTGGGAGTAAACCAGAGTACCCAGAGCAAACCCACCAAGCACGGAGAGAACATGCAAAGTCCATGCACACAGACCCTGAAGCAGGAATCAATCCTGGACCCTGGAGGTGCAAGATGACAGCGCTATAACACTAAGCCACAGTTCTACCTTTATTGTAACCAATAATAGTGCACAGTAACCAATAGATCTTTTTTATATTTTGAAATGTAGAATTTATAGACAATATATTTTCAAAAACCAATCATAAATAAATTATCTCTATAAAGTTTTATTAAGTGGTACATGGTTCAAAACTAAATAATGTCTAGTAAAAGACTTATTCACAGAATTCACAGAAAATATAATTTGGGTAATGCCATTAAGACTACAATCAATAATTTTCGGTCTGTTTATTCACTTTAGAAATATATAATAAAAATATATTCATCATATTTTTATTTAAAAAAAAGCTCTTCATGTGCTCTTTCTCAGCTCGCTATAATGAGATGGGATGAGAACAAATTGAGTCCATATAGAGAGCTCTGTGATTTCTCTGCCTAAGTTTAAAAAGAGGTACAAAAGCTGTTAATTGTTTTAGAGTTTAAAGAGAGCTTCTTTGAAGCTTGAATCGCAAATTTGCGATTCTGCACATCTTTTTCTTGCTTCATGCTTAGAGTATAGCATCGTCTTTTCCAAAAAGAAAAGAACATGGTTTGCATATAGTATAGTGCAGCTATAGGTTTTGCTCATTTATTTATTCATTAATCTTCAGCAACCATTTTGTTGTGGTCAGGGTCATCTCAAATACAGAGCGAGAATTCAAAGTGGGGGAATTCAGATGAGACAACGGTCTATTACAGGGCACTACTTACATGCATTCACACCTAGAAGCTAGTCTAATAAAGCAAATCTACACGCTTTTGACACTGGGAGGAAACTGGAAACCCCCTGGTAAACCCCCCTGCACAAATGCATGAAAAACATGCAAAACTCTGCCCTCTCTGTGCCACCTTTGTTGTAAACCCTCTTTTAATTCTATTTTGTGTGTGTGTGTGTGTGTGTGTGTGTGTGTGTGTGTGTGTGTGTGTGTGTGTGTGTGCGTGTGGCGTGTGTTTACATATTTTTGTTCAATAAATAATGACACAATGAAAAAAGTTAATTGTTGTTTGTTGTTCGAGGTTAGATTTCTGATTTCTCACACAAAACACTTCCTTTCGTAAAAGCAGGTTTACCCAAACATTTCACATTTGCTAAAAGACATATTCACAACCCCATTTCATCCATTCACAGACAATGTGCATTGTGCTATGTTTTTTTTGTTTTGTTATCCGAGTATTTTATGAGTGAAATAAAGCTGCTCACATGGCACTCACTTTCACTTTGCAAAAGGCAGCAGTTATTTAGCGAGTATATGTTTGTGTTTTGTTGCATTTCTTTGGGATCACATGCGACAAGTCATTTTCTCAGGCCATCATCGGATTCTTATTCTTAATTTTATTTTTAAGATTCTTATTCTTATTCTTGTCGAATATAGTCGTTCAGAGCATGCCGCACCATCTCAATGGGATTCATGTCAGGGGATTCTGCGGGAATCTCTTCTCACCGTTTATTCACTATAGGTGTGAAGTTATCAAACTGGTTTTGCTGGTGGCAAATGAGGGGTTTTAAGATGAATCAACAAGACAGCACAGACGTCTCTACCTAAAGTGTATTTCTCCAGCTAAACATATAATGGATAAAAATAAAAATGTGTAATTAAAATCATAGTTGGATTTGATACTTATCGATTTTGACAATTTTCTTCTTATTTATGGACAGTTGTATTGTGCTTTCTTTGGAGAATAAACAAACCAGACAGTTTTGAACACAGAACTGAGTTTATGAAACTCTTGGGCAGTGGCCGACCTGCCATCTGAAGCACCGAGAGTTTTCCCGGTAGGCCGCTGACCGATGTGGGCCGGTCCAGTCAGTATGCAAATATATTTAAAAAAATGACGGAAACCATAAAATTGCATCTCAGATAGATGAGAGTGTCGATCACACGGGCACCGCCGTTCCCCTGGTCTTGGGTATGTCCATAGTAAAACAACTAAATTATAACACTCAGAAATAAGCCGTTGTTTGGGGTAAATTGACCGATTGGCCTAACATTTTAGCAAAGACTCTTTTCACTGAATAAACCACAACATTTCATGAATATGTAAGACTTATTGACACCTGTTGACTCGTATGTGTCAGATGTTCACACCTATACAAGCAGATTCCTCACACAAACATGCTTTTTTTTTTGAGAGAAACAAAAACATAACGCATGGTTTCTGAAACATTCATTAAAATGCAATTCTTATGCACACAAAAAAATACACATTTACTACATTTACTACACATAAAACTACATTTTCTTGGGGAAAGATTCTTATGTGAATATAAGAATATTTACTTGAAAATATAGATTTAGATATTTATATTAAATAAATATAGATATTTTGTTTTAGATATGTTGTTTTTGACATATTCACGAATCACAGCATTCGCATAGTTAACATCAGGTAATGAAATTAATTTTAAGACAATTTAAACTGGAGCATTGCCATGTGTTTCGTTGTTTTGTCCCTGTTAAGACATTACAAAAACAATATAACCAACTTTTTATTATGAATTTTAAAGCATGATTTAGGCTCATATTATTATGAACATGATTTAAAGCGCATATACACACATTCATCATAAAAGATCTATTGTAAAACAAAATAAAATTCATGTTTGCTTCAGCATTGGAAACAATATTGTTTTAGGCTACACGCTTCGTTGTTGTACTTTGTCTGACTTTTAGATAAAGTCCTTTCATGCACCATCTAGTGGATATTCTGTGAAGCACAACACATTTATTTAAATTCTAAAATGGTGCTTGAGGGGTTTTCCACGAAAAAAAAAAAATGCATTCTTAAAGGCCACATCTGTATGGGTCATTGAATCCAATTTAAATTTAAATTTTATTCGTCACATGCACAGTCATACACAGTATGATATGAAGTGAAATGCTCATACAACTGCTGATGACCTCAGGATTCAAAAGGAAAGTTTCAGAGTGAAAATAAGAGAAATAAGAGAAATTGCTAATTAGAAATATAAGAAATATGTAAATAAACTTTAGATTTAAAGGACTTTTTAAAATTTTTATAATGTACAAGCAATACAAAATATGAAAATAAAATACTGGAATAAAATAGTAGAACAAAAAATTAGAATTATTAGAACTGTGTCCAGTTATGAGCAAGATAAGGTGCGAATGTGCAGAATATTATGCAAGATTGCAGTTCAAAGTTTATAGTGTGCAAAATGTGCAAATGTGCCATGTGTAATGTGTAAATGTATGTAATGTAATGAATGTATGTAAGAGAGCACCTCAGAGTTTTAAGTCCTATGTGGTGTTGTGATTAAGATTCCTTATAGCCTGCGGGAAGAAGCTCCTCCTCAGTCTCTCTGTGTTGCCTTCAGGAAGCAGAAGCGCTTTCCTGACCATAACATAGAGAACAGTCCACTGTTGGGGTGGCTGAAGTCCTTCACGATCTTCCTGGCCTTGGTCCAGCACTGCTTGTTGTACATCGGTTAAGGGTCAGGGAGACTGGTGCGCATGATCGCACCACCCTCTGTAGGGCTCGTCTGTCCTGCATGGTGCTGTTCCCAAAGCTGGTTGAGATGTTTCCCGTCAGAATGCTCTCTATGGTGCAGGAGTAGAGGTTTCTAAGCACCTTAGAGGGCAGTCTCTCAGGCGTCTGAGGTGGTATAGACCCTACTGGGCCTTTTTCACCATGGTGTTGATATGACAGGACCATGACAGGTCTTGCATGATGTGAACACAGTGGTATTTAAAGCTGTCCACTCTCTCCACAGGGCTCTCATTGATGACGGGGGTCTGGTAGTTCCTCTCCTGCTTTGTACTAAAGTCCACTATCAGCTCCTTTGTCTTGCTGACATTTAGGAGGAGGTTGTTCCTCTGGCACCAGTTCTCCTGAATCCTAATATCCTCCATGTAGGCCGTCTCATCATTGTAAGAAATCAGGCCCACCACAACGGTGTCGTCAGCAAACGTAATGATGGTGGTGAAGTTGGTAGCAGCTACACAGTCGTAGGTGTACAAGTCCCAGGTGCTCCAGCTTGGTGGTGGGTGTGGAGGGAATTATAGTATTAAATGCTGAGCTGTAGTCGACAAAGAGCATTTTGACATAATTCCCCCTTTAGGTGTCCAGATGACTGAGTGATGTATGGAGGAGGTGAGAGATGGCATCATCCGTAGAGCTCGGTATGCAAACTCGGTGTGTCAAAACTGCAGTGAAGAAACGATAGAAGTCTCTGACCAGCTGCTCAAAGCACTTCATCATTACTGAAGTGTTAGCATGGTTAGCTTTGCTATCTCTATTTGCATTTCTGGCTGCAGCCTTGAAGCAAGCATAGAAGGTGTTCAGCTCATCTGCCAGGGACACGTCAGCTTTCGTCATACCAGATGTTGGTGCTTTATAGTCGGTTATTGTCCTTAGTCCCTGTCACAGGGACTCTCTGTTGGAGCTATGACTCTTGTTTCCTCCCATAGCGCTGCTTTGCCTCCTTCACCGCCTTCCGGATGTTGTATGACACAGTCTTGTACGAGTTCATGTCACCAGACGCAAGTTCCGGCAAGTATAGACAGCGGTCTGGATGGTCTTATGCACCCACGGCTTCTGATTGGGAAACGTTCTGATGGTCGCTTTTTGTACGGTATCATCCATTAGTTTTCCTCGAAGAATCCCACAACTGCGCCGGAACATGTTCCAGTCTGCGTCATCAAGTGCATCCTTTAAAGCAGCCGCCAATTGGTCCGTCCAGCATGCGACCAAAAAGTAAGCAAAATAGGGTTTCTTTGGGACAGGAACGATAATGGACTCTTTGAAGCATGTGGGGATTACCAATTGGGATAAGGAGAGGTTAAATATTATTGTGAACACAGGTGCTAGCTGGTCTGTACAGGCTCTGAGGACTTGACCTGGGATGTTGTCTGGCTCTGCTACTTTCCTGGTGTGGAGATGATAAATGCATTTTCTGGGTTGGCATTCTCCTTCTGTCTGCAGCCATTAGCACTGTTACCATTGTTATCATCGCTAATGCTGTTACTGCTGTTAGCCACAACTTGTCTGCCAGAGATACATCCGCGTTTTTCATTTCAGATTTTGGTGCTTTATAGTCTATTATTGTCCTTAGTCCCTGCCACAGGTTCCTAGAGTAATCTTTTGGGATGTGTGACTCTAATTCCGTTGTTTCACCGACTTCACCATCAGATTTCCCAAATGGGGGAAAGATTGAGGTTTGGCACTGTACAGTATGTTTGAGATTGGCACTGTTAAGTCCCACTGAGTGCAGTGTCCTGGTGTTGTGTCTGCCTGAGGTGGAATTTAAACTCCACTGACTATGACTGATGTATATTCCTGAGGAAGATAAAAAAGAACGACATTTGATGGTAATTAGCTCCAGGTTGGGTGTACAGGACTATGTGAGAGGTACATGCTTCTGTAAACCCTGTTGCACCAGCTGCTGTTCACTATTAAACACATGCCACCTCCTTTTGACTTCCCAAATAAGACTGTTCCGTCCATACCGTGAACTAAGAAGAACTAGTCCAGCTGGATGGTGTGGTAGTTGGTTGAGCAACATGTTGGTGAAGCTTGTTTTTCAGTGACTAGACATTGTCTAACAGGATGTTAGGCAAAGGTGTGCGGTTTGCATGAGCTCTTAACCTGTTCCTGATGCCGACTGTTTTCCCCTTTGTTCTCTCTCAGGATCCATGCTGGCCCTCACTCACCCAGCATGGATTGGATTCTAAAATCTTTGAATAGAAATAAAGAATAAGTGTGTCACTGTTATAACTAATGTGAACCACGGTGAAGAAACTGCAGGCTTTAAGTTACGTAAAGTTAACTTAAAAAACAAAAACAACGAAAGAGAGGTCAGAGCGGTCATGATGGCAGCTGACCTTACTGGTGCCATCTCGGATACAGTATGTATAAAATCTTGACCTCACCGGTCCCACCTTGAATCCATGTGTGAAAATGTCTCATACTCCCTAAACCATTCTTTGACATTTTGAGCCTGATGGTTCCTGGCATTGTCATCTTAGAATACGTCCATGCCATCAGAGAAGAAAAAAAGTCCATTGATGGAAAACCTGATCTTTCAGTATATTCAGGCAGTAAACTGCCCTCAGTTTTAGGCACATAACATTGATGAACATAGACCTGATCAACAGATGACATAGGCACTAGGTATGATGGGTGCATGACTCTCTTCTAAACCTGATGCTCTTGTCACTCTGGATCAGGGTAAATCTGGACACATCAGACCACATGACCTTTTTCCCATGCTTCATAATCCATCACTTATGCTCCATTGCAAATCGAGGCCTTTCTCCACTTAGCTTCACTGGTAAGTGGTTTCTTAAGCCTACTCAACTGTTTAGTCCCAGTCCCTTGAGTTCTCTTTGCATTGAGTGTGTGGAAATGCTCTTTCGTTTACTATTAAACATGAGTTCTATTGTTTTCCAACCACATTTCTGCCTCGAAGATGATGGTGCACCACTGCCCTTCCAGGTTTTAATAGTGTGTTTTTATGTTCTTAATGCAATTTTAGTAGTTTAACAATCTCCTTCTTTACTTGATGCAAGACAATAATTTGACCCTCCCGAAACAGAGCAATATCTTTGCCACGACCACAGGATTTCTTCTGACATGGTTGTTTAGGAAATGAGAAACTACATACTGCATCATTAGGGTTAAATAACTTGTTGCCAGCTAAAATATATTAATCACTGCAGTAATTTTGCAGGGGAAGGCTATTACCTAATTTATTAAATCCTGGTGTACCCATGTTGAAAATACAACCTCAGATGACCAGCAACATGTATCTATTATGATGCACGTAAAACATAACAGAAAAGGTAATTTCCTGTACCTTGTATGTCATATGTCCATTGTGGTCATCGCTGTAATATAATCTTGTAAGGTGATCTATGGAAAGTGTGATAAAAATATGTTCTAAAAAGAGAAATGACGTAGTAGTTGTTGAGGCTTCCTGTAAATAAATAGAAAAAGGAGACACTCAGGCAGTGTGTGTGTGCATGTGTGTGTGAGTGAGATAGTAATGTAATCATCCCAAAATGTGTGTTGCACTTTTTAGAACTGGTGTTTGTGCAGAAGATTCAGTAATGATGAAGTGCTTGTATCTTGTGTTTGTCGTGTTTTACGTGGCTGCAGGTGAGTGAAGCTATTATCTATTACAGAAAGGAGAGAGAATATTAGCAAGTTCTTAGTTCTCCGGCTGTTAGTTCAGCCCTGTTCCAGAACAACCAAATCAAACACTGTCAAATGTTTATCATTTAGAGTTTTAATAAACAACAACTTTACTTACTACAATGTTATAATATTAATAGGACCAACAGAGATGAACACATTCAATGGAAATATTTGATTATGGCTTCATATTTTATAAATGTAATGTTACTAAAATGCGACATTTTAATACCAGCATGTACTTCTAGTTAAACTGTCCAATGACAGCAATAATCTTTACATGCAGGGTAAACATACACGTCATGCCTTGTGTTATAATGTTCTTATTTAGAGCTGTTCAGCTTCGATCATGTGAATTTTTCGACCTGATTAACTTCAGTCTAAAATGTATTGATGAAGAGAGGTGGGCTAATGAATAAGGAGGATTCTACACTCAGAATTACATCTCTCACAGTCTCTGTCTAATTGAATGTACAGTCCTATGTAAAAGTTAGTGCCCCCTTAGTTAATTTTATGTTTTGGTAGCAGACTTTAGTATTAGACAAATACAACCTTAGATAACCAACTACATGTATCTATTATAATGCACAAAAAACATAATATAAAAGGTAATTTCCTGTAACCTGTATGTCATATGTTCATTGTGGTCATCACTGTAAATAGATGAGTGTTAATTTTCACAGCTTTTCTGCTATCCTTCTGTCAGTGACTACCATTTTCACTTCCTACATTACACCTGTTTTTTTTAAACAGATAGTTGTATGCGTTTAACAATCTTTTCATTATATCACACAGTTATCACATCTGTGGTCCATGTGGCGTGAACTGTGTATCACTGTTTATTGTTTCGACAAAAAAAAAACTGAATAATAAGTGAAGGCTAGCTCTGGCTCAAGTTGAGTTAAATAAAGTTCTCTTAAATGAAAGCCTGAAAGCCAACATGTTGTGAGAAACAGGGTCAAAGCAGATTACCAAGGCAGTACAGACAAGAGTTGGATCCAAACTCAAATTTTATTTTCACAAAGAATAACCTGTTATATGTCTCTGTTTGTATTTATTTATTGTAAAAATGTTAAATGAAATGTTACATTTAAATACATCAGACTTTAAATATAGAAATAACTGGAAAAATAGACTTTCAGAATAGAACATTAGAATAACTAAAAAGAAATGTGCTAATAAATGTTTCATATGATTTGTTTCAGGAATTTTGTTGTACTAAATATTTATGCACTATAATCAGGGCCTCTTAATTCACTATTTATTCTCAATTGCTGTTGTTGTTTTAGTGTTACTGTGTGTGCTTTACAATGTCAGACAACCTTCAAATAATGCACCCTTCCCCACTTTCGCCACTCCTATTGATGTCTCAGCTGTCAGAAACATTCACAAGACATTGATAATAATAATAATATATCTGTTTTCGGGTTACGCTAGTGCTACACATGATAAAATCTAAAGGCTAACTGTGTTAACATTAACAAAGGAACTTTGCCAGTACCTTGGTCTGCAAATGTTTTGCAAGAAGAGCAAAAATAAAATTTTAATACAATTTAACTCGATAAACAAGCGAGGTCTTGAAATACGAGCAGTATTGTGGGTGATCATCTCCCACGATTCTTTTCAAAGCTAAAGTGCAGGTTCATTTCTTTTATTTTTATTTTACATTTTGTATTGATTATTTTCATTTGAATATTTTTGGGCTGTGGAACGAATCGTCTGAGGTTCCATTATTTCTTATGGGGTATATTCGCTTTGATATTCAAGTGTTTTGATGTACAAGCACACTCCTGGAACTAATTATGCTAGCAATTCAGGGTTCCACTGTACTTTGCTTAAATTCAAAGCAAATAAGAAATGCCTACATTTAATTTAAATTCAAAATTTTTATACTGTGATTATGAATTAGTTTAATGTTTCACTTGAATTTATCTGTTACCACGGAGCTGTGGCTCATTTAGTACAAAATGTACTTTCTATGATTAATTAATAATAATTTGTAAGGTGCCAGTAAAACACATTTCAAGATTTTATAATTTGACCTGAATAATAAGTATTTTCTCATATTCTTTTAAAAAAAAAGGAAAAATGTACTTCATACATTATCAGTTTTTCAGTGTTTGTTTGTTCCTGTAGGCTGCGCTCTCTCTGGTGATGAACTGATAAAAATCACACGACGCAGAGGTGATTCAGTGCTGTTACCCTGCTCCTGCTCTGACCTGAACAGAACCTCAGACCTTCTCAAACATCAGAAAACCACCTGGTGGACCTCCAGAACAGAACGTTGGACAGAAGTGTTAAATGATGAGCACTACCGTGGCAGACTTCAGCTGTTTATTAACACTTCTCCTGCTAATCTGTCTCTGTTCATATCTGACCTGAGAGTAGAGGATCAGGGAGAATACAGGTGCAGCACTGAGAAGGAAGACAGAGACATCAGGCTTTATGTGGATGGTAAAGTATTTAAATACACAACACAGGGTTTTGTCAATGTGAATGAATACTTGAGCCTTTGTGAGGGCCTTCAGTCCAAATAGATGAGGGGATGTAGAAAACCAAGCTTTCACCTAAATGATAGTTTTACTAAATCAAAAAGTGTACATTTAACTTAAAAAAAGCAATATTTACATTTCAAATCAAATAAACTACTCAAAAGAATCGAAGTTTAATTCAAACTAATAAACTTAGAAGAACTTAACTCAATCCAACAGACCACAGCAGGAAGAATTTAACCAAACTAAACATGAAAACTACCCTCAACCCCCTAGACAAGACAATGGGGACACATTTATAGGGATGGACCAGTCCATTTTTAAACACATAGGGGAACCACGAGATCACAACAAACTAAACAACTAAACTAACAAACATGGGGCAGTTAAATAACTAATAAAATAAATAGATATTAAAAAAAAAACAGAACCATTTTATATATTTTATATATTTATATACACTACCGTTCAAAAGTTTTAGATCACTTGCAAATTTCTTTGTTTTTGTTTAATGATTTATTTTCTACATTCTAC
>JAOVVA010000001.1:16208300-16218972 GCA_028565275.1 Leiocassis micropogon
CTGGAAGTGACGATTTTGGTGCATTTATCCAATTACCGTCCAGCTTTTCTGCAGTGAAAAAAGCTCCTCTGTGCTGCTCCTAGAGCTCCAGTGAAGCTGGGCTTCAGGAGGGTTTAACGCGCTGTGCTGCACGGAAATGTATGACAAGAAAATCGTGTCAAACAATCTAAAATTAATACCTGATTCTGAACGAGCTAGTCATTAAGTTGAACGTGTTCTAGCGCACTTTTATTAAAACCAATATAAATATGACATATATGCATATATGAGAAAAATATATATTTTCTGACATATCACCAGAGGAAGCGGAGCTTCCCTTGTAGTCTTAGAGCAGCCGCCACTGATGAACATGGATGTGGTGTTGGGCTTTGAACCTGGGATCTTACGATCAGTAGTCCAACGCCTTCTTGTCCAACCTGGGGACATTTCCGCATTTACAATTTTCTATGCAAATTAGATACGTTGCAGTGAAGAAACAAATCCGAAGTCGCTTTTGTGTGTGTGTGTGTGTGTGTGTGTGTGTGTATTGGGGATTGTGGGTTGTAGGTGTAGGATGGTCTTCCACATTATCTGTGTATAGCTACATACATTATCGCGTTGATTGGCTTTGTTGAGTGATGCATATAGCCACACCCACCTCAGGGGAAAAACTCTATATTTGTCTAAAAAGTGCTAGATGCAGTGATGTAATCTGGCAGAAAATTGCTCATAACTTTCCTTCTACTCAACATTTTGATTTCATTCGTGGCGCAGGTTTACCTTAAGGCACCTCCCGAAGTACTGGCAAAGTGTCATTCATTTTTGTCCAGACAGTGTTGCGTGATGCTGTGACAAAATTTTGTTGGACAGACAGACATGCGTGTAGACAGACAGACATATAGACAAGACATTTTTTTCTGAGACTGGTCTCTGGTCCTCCTATGCATAAAACGTAAAGATATCATTGAAAGAGGAAATTCTGACCAATGTACAGACAAAACCTTTATTTTATTTATGTAGATTTTGCATGTGGCTTTGAGCATTTTGCATTGGAACTTGGAAATGAAAATGCATTGGAAATGAAATGCTATGCAGTGTATGTGCAAGACTTAAATGACAGTGTGAACATACTTTATCAATTTTTATTTTGATTTATTTCATTTTTCGTAAGGCAACATTCTGCTAATAAAACATTCAGGATAATTGATATTATTATACTTAATCTTGTAAATGTGTTATTAGTGTAAATCATGGAATCTAATTTGACTTTGGATCCGAAGTTCAAATGAGCTTCAAACATAGATTACTGCCCCCTGCTGGTGTGGAGAGTTTTTTTTTTTCAAGCAAGCAGAGATGTGTTCTAAAATTTTTCAGTGCTTAGTTGCTTATTAAATTTTACCAGAAGATGATGATAGTTAGTTATTCGTTAGTTGTGGTTGCCATCCCTGCAGAGAAAATAAAAAAGAGAGACAGAGACACCTAGTGAAAAAGCCATTGATTACAAGCTACTGCACTTACTCACTTCTTGAGCGTACAAGCCCACTTCTCTTGCCATTCTAAGCCTTATTTTTCTTTATATCTGTATGATCGGGTATTGCTTTCACGTTTAATACTGAGCCACTTCTAAAAAATGTGGGACAAACATACTTGCACGGACACACACCCAGACACACGCTTACACACAGATGAATGAACACTCCTACCCAGCAGGAAGTAAATTGACAGCCACACCATAACAAGCAGCAGGAGACCACAGGCACTGACCCCTCTATCTCACATAATGCTCAGCTTGGAGAAGTCAAGCGGAGACTTCTCAAGATGCTACACGCATACACACACACACACACACACACACACACACACACACACACACACACACACACACACACTTCAAGACCATCACAGAATGAAATCACAAGCACGGAGAGTGGATATTTCACAGACGTTATTTTTCATCCTCACCTCTGAGCTACATGAGCCCGAAGTCTCTGACTAATTCACCTTCCTGCCCCAAAATGAAAGTGCAAGACAGAGACCTAGAGAGAGAGAGAGAGAGAGAGAGAGAGAGAACGTGATATGTATATACAGTAGAGGAAACTGGGGCAACAGTGTAAACAAGTTCTTCAAATTTGAACAGTAGGAAATTGGAAAAATGTCGCTTGTTGACTGACAGAAGTTGATCTAGTTAGGTCTTCTCCTGTTGTAGCTCATCCACTTCAAGGTTTAATGTGTTGTTTGTTTTGAGATGCTTTTCAGCTCGGCACGGTTGTATATAGTGATTCCTCGAGTTACTGTAGCCCATACAGTCAAGTCAAATCAGTCTGGCTATTGTTCTGCTTATACTGTATAATATATTTTATACTACATTAAGGCTGCTTCCACAATAGGGTACGGTTGATTCGTACCGTGTGCAGGGAAAATTGGTTCCCCCCTCCACACTCCCCCACTAGCCAGCGTTCACATTAGTATTACTGCTCAAGCACACTTGGGCTGCGTTCCATTTCAAAGTGTACTTCGCAGGGTGCTACCTACTCCCTGTTCCGTTTGCAGGGAATGTCGATGAAGGGAACTTTCCTCGACAAAACTCCACCATTCGGAACACCCTGCGAAGTCAGCATTGCAGAGCTCACGTCCTCTGTGCGTTACCATGGTAACATAAGCACTTCGGATACCTGTCGCTGCTGCTGTGAAAATTTCACAGTACAGACCCTAAATATTAAATATTCATTGAAACAAAAACTGATAGCATTATAAAACATATGCTATTGAAACGTGTATAACTTGTAAATAAATTATTAAATGATAATAATAATGGATTAAAGATGTACGGAGAATATAGAATATTTTAAATATAGATTACTAGCCTATATAATAACTAATAATTTCTTGATTAAATAAAAATGTTAATTATTGTGTCCTTTTAATAGAATGTCGTCCTCGATAATAAGTATATAAATACTTTTTCAAGCACTTTTTCAAAAAAAATTTCACACTCCAGCGAGATGCAATGACTCATGGGACATTTTTTATTCCCTTTTCTGCCCCCTATGGTTTGGAATCACACTTAACATGGCTGAACACCCTGTAAAGTACAGTATACTTGTTTGGAATGCACCTTTTCATATTTACGCTCTCCAATACAGCAGGTGGCAGTATGCACCAACATGGTTTGCAAGCCAGCAATAAGCCTAAAGAGAAACGAGTAAAGGAAGTCAACCATGAAAACAAACCTCAACATCGACTTTATTTACTTCATCAGCTATAGTTGTGTAGTTCAAAAGAAGAAATTGGCACACAGAGATACAGAAGAGACAGATGGCGTTGATGGTGTTGATGCACTTTAGGTATACAGTAGTTGGCTGACATATTAGACTTGAGCCGAAACAATTTTGTAACGTGATAAATCTTTATTTTTCATTATATCGATGGGTCAGTTTTTGATTCACACTTAGGTAATTAGGTAAAGTTTAAACTGATAAATTGTCAATTGACAAGCTCCTTGAAAATATACAATACATTTTGCAGAAAATACAAAATACTAGCATGTTTTGCAAAGAACTTACAAAACACTCTCTTTTTAGATTATGACTTCTTATTCATCTTTTGAGTTTGTGGGTGGTAGGTGCCTTACTGGAACCTACTGAATTGGAAAAAATGATTGCATTGTACAAGACTTTATATTTAATCAATCGACAATACCAGATACACAGCATTTCGATGTTCATTAAATACTTATAGTAGTTTTTAATCCTTCAAACCCTGTAAGAAATATAGCTGATTGAGACAAAATCTTACGATAAACTATAGAACAAACATTCAAATCTAATCGAAAATCGCAGTTCCCAAAAATTGAATCAAATCCACAGGTTACTCTTTTTCCGAACTCTAGTAGTCTACTATTTTCTACTCTAGAGTGAAAAGCATCTAAAAACAAACACCTCCCGAACCAAGTACCTTATCTACAGTATCCCTAATAAACATTTTTTATGCTGAAAAAGTCATCCCATGACCACAGAATGATGTCCACAGAAAGATGTTGTTTCCACAAAAAGGTTAGGACCTTCCAAAGACAGTTTCTAAATATTTTATTTCTAGATGTTTATTGGATATTTCAGATTACTTCGGGAAAAAAAAATCAAAAGATGACTCACTGATTAAATTTTTTTTTTTTTTTAATTGAGCCAAATAAACAGATTTTAAACTCATTCTGATAGTGATCTAGATGTCTTTCTGTGGATCTCTCTTGATCTTACACATTATATGTCAGGGGACAGTGTTGTAGTGGTTAGCACTGTGGCCTTGCACCTCCAGGGTGGGGGTTTGGTTTCCACCTCGGGTCTGTGTAAATGGAGTTTGCATGTTCTTTCCGTGCTTGGTGGGTTTCCTTCAGGTACTCCGGTTTCCTCCCACAGTCCAATGACATGCAGATTAGACTAATTGGCGTTCCGGTAATGTGTGTGTATCTGCCCTGTGATGGATTGGCAGCCTGTCTAGGGTGTGTGTAAAGTCTTGTGTGTAAAGTCTCCTTGGGTGGGCTTCAGGCCCCTGCTAGCCTGTACACATGGTAAGCGGTACAGAAGATGAAGATAAAGACATTGTTCTGTATGTCATTCGCCTGCTCATTAGACGTCTGGTGCCGATGTCTTTTATACATAAAGTGTTTACTACCGTAGGTACCCCCCACCCCCAGACAAACACTTAGGTTTGGAGAGGTAAATTTGACATCACGTCAAAAGACTTCTTAGATCAAAGCAAAGCAGGTCAATCGACAAACCGACCCAATCAGGCATAGATTTAGCCATCCTACCAGCGTCTGGGGTTTAATGGGTAGGAGGACAATCTGCAGACTATATATAAAATGTCTGAAGCGTTGACATGATGTCTGAGCTGCACTTGATAATCCTCAACAGTGATGCTCCTCTCTTTTGTACTTTAACCATCTTGGCGTGTCTTTCTGTCGTGCCACGTTTCATTTCATCTCCTCCCCTCGCTTTGTCCTGGGATTTCAGGAATCTCACTGTCATGTACAGCTCCTTTTTTCTTTTGGTGATTCAGTTCCTCAGACAGCTTAGTTTCTTGATAAAACCCAAAGTGTCAAACAAACCAGTTTTATTCCCTTTAATATTCACAGTGGTGCTAAATACAAACTCAAACAACTTCTCTTCTCCTAAGGGAGACGGTGTCGTTGAAGGTGTATAAAAAATTAATTCCATCTGTTTTTAATTTTTAATGAGAGTCATAAAGTTGAAGGCATGGTGCTTCTCTTTTTCTTTATTTTATTTCTTTATTTTTTTTTTCACCCACAGTAAGGGTGACAGCTAAGCTCTTTGCCGCTGAGCTGCCAAAGCAGGAAGGATAAAGTTCAGAGCTCTGGCTGTCATTCAAAAACAAAAGCGAATCTTCAGAACCTGTTCCCCTTTTTGCCCTCTTTCTGCTCTCGTCAGTATGGACACCTCGTCTTCCCACCTGCTCCTCTGAGACAGAGCTGCTCACGGCGAAATATTCAGCTCACAACTCTTAAGAAAAGTAATTCCACCCACCCAAGCCCTCCAGGCTGCCTTCAGGAGGAGACGGTGGTTCACTAAGGCCGGCTGGTAGTCACGTACGACCACGTACGTCTTTCATGGGAGTCTCTTGAGGTTGAATGTTGAGATGGATCCTGCTAGAACGCGCCGCTTCTTCAAATTAATGATTGATGCAACAAACAAGACAAATTAGCATAAGTCAATTTTCCCATCTTTTTCATTTATTAAAATGGATGCGAACAAATTTATTTGTAAGACCTTTAATGGAAGCATTTACACAAGAAATGCCACGTTCATCAAAAAGTTCAGAACATAAGAGGGCACCTGTGGTTGTCTGTATGTACAGTATATTTTAGTTACATGCCAAAATGTAACTCAAAAATTAATTCCTATTAAAGAGTGGAACAAAAGCAAGCAAAGGAAATGTATACATTTAGACAAATAAGCCCAGACATTCAAGTAGGACAAAAGTAATGGCACCCTATAAAAGGCATTACATTTGGTCACTACAGTGGAACCTTGGATGGCGAGCATAATTCGTTCTGGAAGCATGCTTATATATCAAAACACTTGTATATGAAAGCGAATTTTCCCCATAAGAAATAATGAATACTCACAACCAAAAAAATATTCATATAAAAATAATTAAAATATAAAACATATAAAGCAAAATTAAAACAAATAACCTGCACTTTACCTTTGAAAAGAATCGGGGCTCTAGTGATTGAGACCAGAGAGAGGAGAGGAGGAAGGGGGAGAAGGGGGCTGCTGTGTAAGACGACTTTTAACTCACTCTCACAAGCGCGCTGGTGAGTCTCTATTCGGTAAACTGGTGTGTGTCCCACACACACACAAAAACAAAATAAAAGATGCTTTACGCGCTCACACGTGGTCACAGTGTTATAGTAAACAGTACGTTCGCGCACGGATGATAGAGACGATTACCGACAATTCCATAGCAAAAAAAAAATCTGAGAAAAACCATTGGCTCAGTTGTGATCACGTGACGCTCTGCGTCAAAACAAGAAGCGCATGCTCAATTGCTCAATTATACTCGGTACTCTTATATCAAGACTCACTCATTTTTCAAGTCAAAATTTACTAAACCTTTTTTGATTGTCTTATGGAACGCTTGCAAAACCGGATTACTCGCATCCGAGGTTCCACTGTATCTATGTTTCCATCGACACTATTACTTTATCATTAAAATCATTACAACTTAACTGTTTACATGGACACTAATCTGATAAGATGTGAGCAGAGGTGTACACAAATTCTGTACCTGAGAAAAAGTTGAGATTCCCTAGGGCAAATATTACTCAGGTAAAAGTAGTCCTCCAGTTACTTGTGTACTTGAGTAAAAGTACAGGAAATTTACTTAACTATCAAAAGTACACAATTCTTGACATCTAGATTACTATCAGAATTACTTTAAAAGTAGCTGAAACTACTCAGTACAGCTGTGTGAAAAATGTTCCAAAATACAGTAATGATGGACATGTTATCAGTTACCTCCCACCATTGGATGTGGGTTTCAATGCGTGAACCATTTAATAAATTAAATCAGAATTTTTGACAATATAACAAAAGAAGATGAAGAAAAAGTATCTTTCTCTAACTTTGTGGTTGGTTCAGCCTTCCTATCTTTTTTCGATAAAACCTGCCTTCTGCATTATGATTGGTTATAAGTTTTCAGTCTCATCTGTGATTAGTTATATGCTTCATTACCTGTGAAATATGAGCCAATCAGCACCACTTCCGTAGCCAGACAGCCAGCGGGTAAACCTCTGCAGTAAAGACAGACGTGAGAGAGTTGTTTGTTCTCACAGAGTTTACCAATCAGGAACCGAAGCAGAATTTCCATTTTAAAAACTTGTCTTGTTATATAATGTCACCCCCACGTGTTGAAAACATGTGCACAAAGAATATATCTATTCCAACAAGTTATTGGCCTATGATATAAGGACTTCTGCCATTGCATTGCATGTAAAAGATTTTATTCAAATCTGGCTGGCATCTTTATTTACTCTTGATAGGTTTAACTATGATGTAAGAGTGTGTTTTGTGCGCACAAGTGTTGTACTGTATGCCACACTAATTAATCTACCAGGTGGATTAGGAATCTTGCACTGTAGTTACAGCATCAAAAAATTTCACGTGACGGTAAATTGCATTAAGTTTAATTCCAGCTGCAAAGCAAATACACACTTTCAGTGGATCTGGAGCAATTGTACAAGGAAGAACAGCCAGGCTTTTGCAACACTTATGCAACCAGGTTGTTATAAGGTTTTTCATCCCCTCAAAAAGAATTTCTTTTATATTTTAATTAAATTTTGTCAGGTGGTATATCACAATAAAGGTGGGAAAATGTCTGACGTGATTCTTCTTGGTTGCAACACAAAATCTTACAATTTTAATAGTGGTGTGTGTATATGCAGTGTAGAATTTTACAAAAGTTTAATTTCTACACAGAGCATTCTGTCAGGGTTTAACAAGTTACTTAGTCAAATATTCAGTCAGCTTGTTCATGCTTTTCCTTTTTTTTTTTAAGGAGGTCTGTCTGAGCAAAACACCCTCTAAATGTCCTTATTAAATATACAAGAAGACAGGAATATTTTGTGACCGCAGGAAATTTGGCTCAGCATTTGATATTTGCCCGACATTCACCAGCGAAGGTTGTTAAAAATAACCAAACGGACACACGCTGTCCATCAGCACAACGGATATGTTGCTTTACTTTTACTGTTAAGTTTTATATTTAAAGCCTTTGCCTTGGAAGAACTGCACAAGTGTAATTTAAGCTTCGTGCAAAATCCCTTCTGTGAAGTATGTCTGAAGAATATCAAGCAAGGCATTCGAATAAAGGTGTAGATATGAATGAATCTACTTCACTGAAGCCGTACTGTAGCAAAGGTGTGAATGTAGCTATTTAAAGATTACATATACTGTAGCTCGTTTAAATAAAGCAGGTCCATGGATCAAATTGCTACTGTATAAGGAAAGACTTCAAATGAGTATTTTTTTGCTGTATAATTTACAAGGGGCGTTCAAGTCAAACTGGGAACTTTTTCTCAGGAATAGAGGCGTAATTTACTTATTAACATTTACAGAAGACTGTTGAAGAGACTCTTGGCCACAGTTAAATATCTGAATGGTGCAAACGTTTTAAAGTACATCCATAAATGACGATCCCTCTGAGGTGAGGTTGCTCAGAGCACACTGAAGTCGTTCCCGTGAACATTCAGTGAGTGGAACCCCTGATTGAGCTGTGGGAACTGTGCCCACAAGCATTCACCAACACGACTTGCACAGTACAAAAACTCAGCTGGCAGTTATGTTCCATCCTGACCTCATTCCTAGCCATTTCCACATGTTTAGGCAATTATAGGAGTTCCTGGGAGGCCAGTGTGTCAGAAGTGAAGCAGGATGTCTGAACATAGCTCCAGCACACTGAGAAAACTTTCTACCTTGATGTTATCCAAGCACTACGATTATCGCATTAGTGTAGCAGGGGATTATATAGAGAAATAAAGGGAGCTGTTATCTGCAGAATCCAAAGTCCTGGTTTGATGTGAACACCCATCATATATTCCATATTTTTTCCCATTTAATAAAATGGCTGATTTTAATGACTTTACACTAATGGTATTTTATTAGCCACTGATCTGCCGTGAAGCAGTAGGTAGGTTTTTGTTATAACTGCCATGACTAAACTTTAGCCCCAGTCTCCCTGATGGTTCTCTGTGTTTGGTTCTAAAACACTCGTGACAGTGTGGACAAGGCTGAGGAAAAATCGAAGTGGTGAGTAAGAGAAGAGAAGGGGGATTAAAAGAAAAAAGAAAATAAATAAAAAAAACAGCATTCACTTCACACACAGCAGAAAGAGGTAATCAGAGAACTAGAGAAGTACTGTATCAGAGCAAAGTGAGGGCAATGCCAACGCTAGTGCCTGTGCCAAGGCCCTCATCAAATCATCATAATCACGGTGTGTCAAGCGGCCCTGGGAAAGAAAAGGGGGGAAAAAACTATCATTAGCCGAGGCTGAAATTGTAGACATCTGCAATGCGAAACCCTCCGAGTGGATCTATTTCTATTCCTTACTTTGTTGCCGCTGTCGTGGCAGCATATACACCGCAATTAAGTCTGACAGCGCTGTTCGGCATCAAGGGAAAGTGAGTTAGCGTGAGTTAGTGAGAGGGAAAGCAGCAGGAGGGTGTTTTTTTTTTTAAACATAAAAGCAGTGCCCAGACAGATAGAGAAAGACAGAGGGAGATAGAGAGACAGAGAAAGAGAGAGAGAGAGAGAGAGACCGATTGCACGTCAACCTCATTCTACATTGATGAGCTTCATCAGACAAGCTGTTTTTCCGCTTGTTTAAAAGGTTAAATGCAGCCGGACTTTGTCGAGCGGCGCCGAAAGAACGCCCGGAAGGAGCATCATGAGTGCACAGAGGAAACAGAAGGGAGAGGAGGGGAGGGGGAGGGCGGATAGTCTGGAGTGGAAGGATGACGAAAATAGAACACAGACATGAAGGTGCAAAATGTGGCTAATAAACATCTTATTTTTCTCAACACTGAGGAGGAGATGGAAGGAGAGAGTAACGTAAAGGTGCATAATGTTCACACAGAATAATCTACATTGTCCCTGCTCTGCATTTCCTCCCTGAATAATAAGATTTAGTCTGGGTCTATTTGAAGAAAATCATCCACGATAAAGTAATATTGGTTATGTAGCAATATAGAAATTTGATCATTAATAGGCCTCGTTGAGTAAATCGTATATGAACAGAATCGTACATAAATTGTTCGTACATTCATTTATGCAAGGAATTTGTTAAGTATTTATATTTCAAAATATGCAATGTCTATTTGAAAAAAGACTGTTCATAGCCTACTCGTGCTGCTGGGGGTGTAAAAATGTACGCTTAAAAAAAATCTAACTAATGTACCTTCACTTAAAATTGATTGACTGCAGATTGCATAATTTGCATGGATTACTTAACTTTTAAATTTTGCTCATATTGTTATATTTAAATTACTGTTTTATATATATATATATATATAAAAGTAATTTATATATATATATATATACACACAGTGGAACCTCGGATTACGAGTAACGCGGTTTACGAGTGTTCCGCAAGACGAGCAAAGATTTTTAATAAATTT
>JAOVVA010000001.1:16254348-16267788 GCA_028565275.1 Leiocassis micropogon
ATACTTATAATAACCTTTTCCATCTTTCAAATTGAATGTAGTGTTCAAATGAAGTGTCTCTGCAGAGTTTTTTTTTGTTGTTTTTTTTTAAACACTGGGGAATGGAAAGTATGAAAACCCTTTGCAGCAGTAAAAAAAATAATAATGTAATATATTAAAAATGAATCAACGGCTTAAATAAGATCATCCCTTTAGCTGGATAATTGGGGAAATTTGGATAAAACTTCAGAAATCTCTGTTTTTATGCATCTTAAATTAGAGGATAGACAGACAATAATGGCGAAATCTCAAAAGCCAGGCACTGAATCAACAGCATATGGGCTAAAGAGCTGCCTTTTAAGTATCTGAAAGCGTTCCTTTATTTAAAAGCATTTTTTGCAGTTTTGGCTCTTGATGAGGTGTGATAGCACTTGGCCCATGTTTCAGCAAATAAGAATGGGTGTACAATCGAAATTAGATCTAATTAACAGCAGGTTTGTAAAAACTAAAATAGATGGTCTATTCCTCCAAAGGCAATAAGCATGCATATTTTTATATTGTGCTACGTATAAAACAGTCAGTTCTTGTATTTAATGTGTTGGTGTGGTGGACGCAGGAGAATTAGGCAAGCATAAAGATGTGAGATATTTTGACCAAGGCAACAGTGTGATGGCTAGACAACTAAAGTAGGTTAGATAATCTCAGAAACTGTGAACACTTTGTGGGTGTTCCATGTATTCAGTGGTTAGTACCTACCAAATAATGGTGCAAGGGGGTTGTACACACTACCGGCTGCTGGCTTGACTGTAATAGTAATTGTCAGTGTGCATTGCACTGCTTCCCAAAGTGGATAAATTAAACTTAGCAGTACTGTAGGATTTTTAAACAAACATCACTCACCATCTGTTCAAATCAATCGCCATATTTTAGAATGACATCCCAAATCAGGTTTAACTGCTGTTAAGGAATTTTATGATAAATTGGTCCTTTGTGAAGTTCCTGTTGAAAATGAAATAAATCAGGACAGCCTGTTAGTGTGGTGTTGTCACTTAAAAACACCTGATGTTGACTATATGCTGTGGATATGACTGCATACCTGTATAACATGCTATGTAAATGACTGCATTACCATCTTTTCAGTTTGGGCTGACTTAATTATTTTTTAATCCCACAACAAAAATCTTTTAGATTTTTCCGGTTTAGGAAATAGGAAGTTCTGGGAAACTGTAAGCTCTGAGTATCAGCTGAGGATTTGGGAATATGGAACAGATTATGTTCTCTTGATCTGAGAATCAGCTGAGGCTCCAGGAACCTGGGAAACAGGTGAAGTTATGGGAAAAGGGGGATATTGTGAAGCTCATAAATCATATATATATAAATCATACTCAGCTAAAAAAAAAATCAGCTATAAATCATACTATACCTCTCTGGATCTGGGAATTCAGAGAAGCTCTGGACATCAGCTGAGGCTCTGGGAAACAGGTGGTTATGATGAGAAAAGGTGATGCTGTGGAACATCCAACAGCCAATGTTCTAGGAATTTGGTGAGGACGTCATAAATTAGCTGAGCCTCTGGGAATCTCGGTTTCATGTACTGTAACTTCTTTCTTTTTTGAAAGTAATGTGTTCTGCTGATGGAACGTTCAGGAATATAAAGCTCTACACATTTAATAATGAATAGACAAAATCTCATAAACATTTTAAATAATGTTCATAACATTTGTATTGTAGGTGAATTACTTTACAGTTCCTTTTTTACAAAAAAGTTTGTTGTTTATTTACAGCAGGCAATTCAACCATGGTAATTTTTCTGTAGCACCTCAGCATGAAAGGTAAATTGTCCAGTTTCCTGTGCATAGAGGTTGAAGAGGCCAAATCGGAGCAGATTGTGTTTATCAGACTCCTGTCGTTTAAGCATCAACTTCAGGCCAGTGGGCTTTACAGGAGCTGAGCCAGACAACGGGCTTCCATCTGCCGCTTTTTTTTCCCGATATTTCCTAAGAAATCCGTCCTTTTGTCTGCCTGCTGTCTCACGTCTTCACACTCATCTTCATTAAATTCTTAGCTGCCTTTCTTCCCCCAAGACAGAGCTGTATAAAACTGTGATATATCTCTCACAGAGGCTTCTTTTATCCACGGATGACCTTAAGTTAAAAAAAAATCAGTCTCAAGTGTAGAATGATCTACTTAAATGTGGCATTTGAATATCAATGTCTTGGTGTCATGTTCGAGTTACATGTCATGAAGGACGATTCCACCAACATTGTTGACACTGTTGACGCCAACAAATGACAGCTTTCACTTCTGTTTCATACAATACATCAACCCAAACATATGGACATGTTCCCCAAACTGTGGATTTTGACATGATTAATATATCCTAGGAATGCGACTGCTGATACGACACCAGCTTTTTTCGCACCCTGTCAGTCTCCTCCGTCTCTCTCATGGTGGTTGGTCACGTCTACAAAATGCTTCACTTCTTGTACCGCCTTCTGCCTTCTTACCAAAGACAGGCTGAAGAAGACCATGATAAAATCTGGCAAGCCGGTAATAGTGAATGCAAATGAAAGGGACACATGCTAAAAGCACAGTGAGGCTGAGCGATTACAAAGCACTCGAGTGCCTTTTATCTCATGAAACCACTTATCCTGGAAGTGGCATCTCAAAGGGTCCCAGAGTGTCCTGCTATTGTTCATCTCAAAGGTTTCTTTTTTTATCCACCGAAGAAGGAGCATTGCTTTGATTAAATTTTTTTCAGATCAGTTTTCCTTCCTATTTGCACATTCTTTTTTTCCAGCCACTTATTTGTCAAGTTAATACGATGCACCTAACGTTATATACTGTAACACCTCCATATGCACATCATGACACATCATAAAGGCCTTAATAAACATTATAGAGTCTCATTCATTTAGGCTTTAACTGTCATAGCAACTGCTTTAGTCACGTCGCTGTCAAATAACAAATTACACACTGAACAGCCAAACCATTGTTGCATTGCTTTAACGTCACTTGATCTCTTCAGTAAAAAGCAAGGGTCAGGCAGTGACATACATGTCTTGCATTCAATATTCTCCACAGCATCCCATTCAGGATGCATTCCCAGATGTTCCCTGATTCACAACATCTCTGACTAAAGTTTTTTTTTTCTTCATATCAATCTGCCTTCTCGTGTTTGTCCCTTTCAAAAGCCCATGTATATAATTATCCCAAGCTTCAAGAAATATACAGTACAATTGTTGTGAAATGTAAAATCCAAAACTTCTTTACAACAATGCTGCAACACAGTTGTTGCATTGATTGTAGCCACTCTGCAGCTCTTGTGCAATCTCAGCAACTTGGCATCTTTGCGCAACAAGCAGAACCTTAGCTTGCTTTGTTGAAAGTGTCAATCAGAGCTGACTGCAGAGAGCAGATCCCTTACCACCACAGCACTTACTTTGCTGTGTGACACTTTACAGTGACTTTGGTGGATGGAAGCAGAACCCATGGTGCTTTTTAATCTAGGGAATCAAAGTGCACACCTTGACCTTTTTCTATACATTTTTTTCTCTATTGTGGCTGAGAATCATGCACTGTAGCATCAAGGGATTGACCAGTAAGAAATAGGTGCAGATGATGATGGATGATCAGGCCGGATGAGTAGTTTACTGGTGATGCTCAAAGCTGATTAGGCGAGTGGAAACGAGAAGGGAAATGAGGTTGCTGTAAATTAAAACTTTAGGCAGTTTGACATCAAGAAATCAAAAGTTATATGGAACTTCCAGCTGCTTAACACACAGTATGACTGCACAACAATTCCTGCTATCCATTATAACCCAAATGAGGATGGGTTCCCTGTTGAGTCTGGTTCCTCTCAAGGTTTCTTCCGATTTCCATCTTAGGGAGTTTTTCCTTGCCGCCGTCACCCTCGGCTTGCTCATCGGGGACAATCTGATCATTTTGATTCATACACATTTTCTAACATTTCATATACATTTCCATAATTTTCTTTTGATTATGTTATGCTGCTTTGTGACAATGACCATTGTTAAAAGCGCTATACAAATAAAACTGAATTGAATTGAATTGAACTTTGCAGCCTGTCTCAGTAAACATAATTTTTTTATTTGAAATAAAGACATGGGGGATGAACTTTTGTATAGTACTGTATGTATAAATAGTTTTTAGTGCCTAACCTTTGCCATGTGTTTCAAGGATAAATGAAAAGTGATAGAGACATTATCACCTTTACCCTTATAAATATATAAGACTATGTATAAAACTATTCACACTGCCGGGGGTATTGAGGGTACAGGAAAGAAACTATCCGACAATGTGGGTTTTATAACCATAAAGTTTTGTTCATTTGAATGAACACTCTGGTGTTTTTGTTTTTCTTCTTTACGGTTCTTTAGGCAGGTAAAAGTACAGCAATCACTCAGAAACAGCCAAGTGCCTGAGCGAGGTGGACCCAGTCCTTTGAGCATGTTTCGATTGCAGTGAGAAAGCAATTTGACTCAACCAGACTGAAGGAAGTGAACCAAACGCACAGTTTTTTTATTGTTTGTTTTTTGGTGCAATCGAGCTGCTAATTTGAGCCATGAGGCATAAAGTGAGCCAGTGGAGTGAAATACAAGAAATGTGTTCAGGAGGTTAAACAAATGGACATTTGATGAGCAACACAAAATTTTTGATTAAATTAAATGAATTAAACTTTAATGAAATTTTTTAAACTAATTGTTCATGTAGTTAACTAATCGTTATGGTAAAGGTTTAAAAATAAGAAAACTACTTTGAAAACATCTGTCAAAGCGTGCGCCTGTGATGGGCGTGCACCTCAACCTGTTTTCGCTCCTTGCTCACTCCGTGGGCTCCCTGCATAGGCGTCCTCCCTTCTGCAGGTGCGCGAAGGGGCGAGGCCACCAGGTCAGGCCTACTGGCGATAATTAATGTTAATGTATCTTGGGCTTTCTCCGAGTTAAAAATCCTCCCCTTTTTCCCTTCCTCACTCCTTTAACCTTTCTCCTTCCTCGTTTTTTTCTAAATAAAATTACCCCTTTTCCTGTAAGACCTCACCTCGTGCCCATGTGTCTTTGGTGCTGCCCGTTCAAAAAAAGAGTGAACCCGTTATAACATCAAATGTAAAACTACAGAGCACTCCGACGACTGATTAAAGCGCATGCTCGTTAACTGATCCTGCCGCGCAAAACGTGATTTTTAAATGCATTTTGGTTCATTTTTAAACACTAGATTTGTAACGCTAGTAGCAAAATTTTATTGACATTGATAACTGTAATCAAACTACGTGCATTTAAAATGTAATGCGTTACATTACTGCGTTATCAGGAAAAGTAATTAGATTACAGTAACGCGTTACACAGTAACATGTTATACCCAACTCTGAATATAAGAAACATTCAATGTTTGGGTACGTCTAAGCTTTAGTTTGGAATGGTTTCTTATATTTCCTCCTGTTTCGTCATCTCACTTCATTGTCTATACAGTTTGCTCAAACAGATAACCTCTAAAGATTTATCTTTTAATTTAATACGACTGTCGTCATCATCATCATCAAATTCCTCATGTCATAGATCACTAATTAGCTACACAGGATCTTTGCCAGAACTCTGCACACTTTTATCTATCTATTTATGCATTGAATTCTGGGACATTGAGTCTAAAGTGTGCACCAGTGTATCAACCACTACATATACTACGTATGTCTCATTAATCTGATTATGAACTCCACAATGCTCCGTCACTTCACAAATAGAACAATATAAACATATGGTTAAACACACGTTTATTGGTTGGATCTTTCCTTGGAAAACTTTTGCAGGTTTCTCAGTCATCTGACACATTTAGAATGTGTGTACCAGCAGCTCACGTAACATTTTATACCAGCAGCTCGTTTTCCAAGAATAAGGCCCTGATTGACCGAGATCACAAATAATTGAGCAATCTGCTAAATTGTGCATGTAGTTAGTCACATTTTTCAGGTAATTGACAAAGAATAATTGCTGAAAAGATATTGCGTGCACGGCGAATGATGAAAACAAGTTTTAAAAAGTGCTTTCGCATGTTCCAATTGTTCTCAAATGTCTGGAAAAGTCAAACTGAGACACAAGATCGAGAAATTAAGATTTTTTTAAAGACGCAGGGATATCAAAGTCCTTTAGCAACTGGAAATAAAAAGTTTTAATAAAAAACGAGAGATTTAAAGGAACAAAAGTGTGATTACCATATAATAACAAATGCAAAAAATAAGACTGTAGAAAATGTGCTCTTTGACAAGGGAAATGTAAATTACTCCCATTTTCACAGGCTTTATATCGATGAAAAGGTATGGAAACTATCAACATTTACTGTGGCATTAGAGAGTCAACGCTTCAAGAAACTTTTTAATTAATTGCAAGTTAATAAATGAATTGAATGCTTACAGATGTAGTTGTTAAATAAAATCAGCATTTCCAGTTTCAGATCATAAACATACAAAGTGGACATGTTTTCAGTCATTAAAAAACACTGACAGTTACTTTTTCAGTTACACGGTGGCTTAGTGGTTAGCACTGTTGCCTTGCACCTTCAGGGTCCGGGTTCGATTCCCAGTCATGTTTGATTCCCGTCTCTGTGTACTTGGAGTGTGCATGTTCTCCCTGTTCTTGGTGGGTTTCCTCCAGGTACACAGTACAAAGACCTGCATTATTAGGCTAATTGGTGTTCTCAAATTACCCATGTGTGTGTGTGCCCTGCGATGAATTCACACCATGTCCAGGGTATACCCTGCCTCGTCTCCTGGGATAGGCTCCAGGCCCCTGCTGACCCTGTATACAGGATAAATCTGTAAATATGATGAGTGAGTGAATGAGCTTTAGATTCTAAACAAACAATTAGAATATTTGCATTTTTAGATGTTAAAAACAAAATGGACATTTACAGTTTCAACAAAAGAAATTGGATGTTTATTGTTTCAGATATTCAACACTTAGATGTTTACAGTTGCTGTTGTTAAACAAAATAAATGTTTTATAGTTTAAGATATTGAAAACATGGACTGTTTTTAGTTGTTAAACTAACAACAATGTACATTTACAGTTTCAGATGCTAAAAAAATGCTGGTTACAGTTTCAAATGTTAAATAAAACAAAAAACATGTTTACATGTTTATGACAAAATTAATGTTTGTGTTTTCAATTGTTAAACAAAAAAGCAGATTTTTACAAATTATGGCTGGTATAAATGTGCTTACAGAGATCAACGCTTTCAAACATCAAACAAACAAAAAGTCACTTATTAATTTTTTGGTATCGCAAACATTTTTTGTTCAATAAAAAGCAGTGGACATTATAAAAAATACATTAAATGGTATGAAGAAACAGGACGTGAGGGTGAGGCTGATTTCTTTCCAAACCAGAATGCAGCAGTCTATTAGTGACAGTCAGGTGATTACACAGAGTGCACAGTTGCAGGTGTAGAGAACATGAGCATAGCCTCTTTCTCCGAGGATTTTGCTTTTGAAGAAAAATGTACACAAAAGGACAGACAACAGAACTCTAAGTTCTGAATACAGGTTCATTCAGTAGATCATAATAAACGTAACTTTTTTTAAAAACACTTTGCCCAGCCTTAACAGCTTCATCGTTGATCCGTTAAGAGAGAATATAATTTAGCGTAAAAATGACACATTTATTAAAGGTCAACTCATCAAGCACATTTCAATCCATTATGTACTTTCCATTATCTTTAATTAAATAAAGTAAACTAATTAGTGAATGTATATGGCTGCTTATTGCTCATTACACTCATTCTCATCCTATTTAAAACTGCAGATCAGCACCCTGATATCCTGATGATTTTGAGGATGAGCACAAACATTACAGCCCCTTATTAATCTGTACTGATTAGTTTCAGGATTCAAAAGCTTGAGCTCGTAATTAAAACTTAGCTGATTTTAATAATTCTTTTTTAAAGAAAAAAGTTATCAGGAAATTACTTTTGGTGAAAAGCAGCTGGGTCGACCCCTGTGACTTTCGGTTTTAAGTGAGGACCCTCAGGAGCGTAATAACAGACCTGACTGAAGGAGAAGCGTAACCCCCTCTCTCTCAGAGGGCCACTAAATCCTTTAATTATCAAGCCGAGGAAACGTGCCTTCAGGAAGCTGGGTGCTACACGCAGGCTTCGGTCATGGGGTGGGGGAAAATTCCCATTTGCTGTTATTTTTTTTAAGAGAGACGAGTCTTGTCGCTTCAGGCCGCAGTGTCAGAAGGGAACGAATACAGTCCCTGTTAGGATGAATTACTCGGGCATGTGGGCTCTGGAGGAATAAAAGAGCTGATACGTTTTAGAGAGATAAAATGTTCTTTGTCATGACCATGCAGCAAGAGAACATGTAGGTTAGCTGCTCATTTTTTTGAACTCTGTAAGAAAAGATCGTGTTTCTGATGAATTTCCTCAGATTAAACTGTTTTTATTGAACAAAAAACTTTTGTGTTTGAAATAGAGGAAAAGAGAGGAACATAAAATATATTTTTTTTATATTTTGCATCACTATACCTCCAAGTCAAGATCATGGTGTATTATTATTGTTGTTATTTTTATTTTGATTAATACTGTTATCATTATTACTATTAATAGTATTATTATTACTACTATTAATAGTATTATTATTATTACTACTATTAATAATAATATTATTATTATTACTATTATTTCTATTAGAATAGTTATTTTTCTTTCTTGTGAGTGCTTTTAATACGTTTAATATATTTTCTTTTTGCTTTTTACCACCTTTTTTCTTGGTTCTTTTTTATCCCTGTTTTAATGGGTAGCTTTAATATTTTTCCCTCTCTTTCAGATTCTCTTTCAGAAACCCATACAGTACATGATGCTTATAAAGATATTGTAAAGGTCCCCATGCAACACACACCAATGTAAAAACAGCCCACAAATGTAATAAATCACAAACCTAATACACCACTGGAGCTTTTAATATAATCAAAATGTATTATGTTTGTGGGATTATTACATTAAAGCTAAAGATTTTTATTCGATTTGTGGTATATCCTGTTTCTGTGCTGTTATTAAGTTGGCAGTCCTCCATAGTGTCTCCGTTAATGCTCCAGCTGAAATACTCTCAGATAATGCATTTTTTCCCATACTGTACACTCCCTTTATTTCACTACTCCTCCAGATGCACCATTTCAGTGTTTATGAAAAGGGGTATGGTCTTACATGAGGTTATAATAGGGGAAAAGTCTGATTGGCTTGTTTAAGTGAATCTTGCATAAAAGACTCCCTTTATAACATGTTAAATTGTCACGGATATGATATGGTGAAGTTTTCTCTAAAAAGGGTGTGAAGAGGAATTTGCAGTTTGTGGTTTCACATTATCAGGTCAGTTGGCTTGTAACTCCAAGAATCAGAAGCGAAGGAGAGGCTGGTGATGGAACAACTCTGTAATAGTTATAATATAAGTACATACTGAATAATAACAACCATAATATGATAACAGGAACTAGCTTGTTTCATGGACGTTCCACAACATTAAATGTAACTGTAAATTAATCTTGTGTTATAAAATACAAACCCAAAGCACATCATTGCCCTTTGTTTGTCTTTGGATCTGTTTTATTACATGCATTGAGGTTTTGGCTTTGAGAAGTTGTGAAATATGTCTTTAAAAAAAAAAGGAAACTAAGTGAACTGTATAATTTGCAGTAAATGACTGATTTGTATCAGCCCTGTCTGGCAAAATTATCTACTGTGAAGGTGATATTAATTTGCGAGATATAACCTAGCCATAATATTTACTGGCTAGGATGATTGCTGATGACGGGACGTCAGGAAGAAATACAGCATGTTCAGTCCTGTTTTTGAAAGCACGTCTGTCGTGCTGTATTTCACATTTTTATGCCTGAACAGCACAAAGAGAGACGGATATTGGATTATAGCACTGAAGCTGATCAGTGATAAACTCGTCATTCAGATTCTTTCTTATTTCTTATATTCTTTCGCATAAAAGGTGCAAGTAACCTTGAGGGCAGGAAACTAGAATACGAAAGAAACATCAAGCAACAAACCTAATCCTTCTTAGGATTAAAACACATTATTGTTGTGTGACCATGTCTGAAATTTCATCTATTAATTCATCAGTGATTTGGGGATTATTTAGAGATGAACGTCTTCAGGTTTACGAGAGCTTTCATCCCACGTCTTTGATAACTTAGGCACACAATGAAAGCTGAAATATGCAATATGATTGCATGCATTCAAGTTTTTTTTTCCTTCATAGTATGCCATTATAAAAATATTACAAATTTAGTAAAAAATAAAAAAAAAAACTTTAAAACTAAAAAAGTAAAAACTTTATTTACAGTAAGTACTAGTAAAGAATACATCTATTTCCTAACACTTATAACTATAAGTAAGATGGAAAATATTACCGTAGTCATCTAAAAATATTGTCTGCCATTATGGAATAAATTGGTTCTGATGCAGCCTAATTTATTTCAGAAACAAATCATATTGATATCTACATAAACGGATACTCAAAGTTTCAATAGCTGCAGATCAGCATTAGAAAATAAAAAGACAATAACGTCTAATCATTAATTATGATATATACAATTTATATGTATACAGATCCCTATACAGTTTTCTCCTTTTACCTATAAAGACAAAAAAGAAAAATGAGTTTTTTATTAATAACGTACCGGTAATTTAAAGATAAAGATTTACCTTGGACTGACATGACACCATCAAAAAGTAGAGGAAATTTAAAAATGAAACTGACAAAACAAAATAAACTTTTAAAAACAGCACCTTAATTAAATAACCTAAAAACATACAATAAAATGTAATATATTAATTTTTATATTTCCCAATCCAGTAGCATTAAAGCATTAAGGTAAATTTAAATATAATACATATAGTCAATAAAAAAATATAAATATAAAAAATATATATAAACAAATATTTTTAAAAAATGCTTATTTACCTTTTTAACGCTTTATTGCATAGAAGTTAATAAAGCAACCAAAAATATTCATTTTCAATGAATAGCATGTGTGTCCCTTGTCTATAATAGAAGTTGGTTCAACATGTGTTCTTTAGGGGTTTGTTGGATTAATAATCCCCTGAAATGGTTCAGTGTAACACTTGGCAAAACAAAGCTTGTCTTAAGCTTTCATTATGAGCAATAAGCAATGTGGTGGCCAGTTCATGGGTGAAAATTATTTCCCCTGCTCCCAGATCCACTTTTTTATAGTTTAAAGGTATGGAATATGGCCTTGCAATCAGGTAAGAAAACCTCCACAGATGTGATACTTTGGTCATTCAGTGCATTCACGTCATCAGCTGACCTTATTTTATTGCCACATACTGTAACATTGCTGAGTCTAGACCTGACCAACTGAAGCAAACCCAGATCTGTCTATGCATGATGGCCTTCTTTCTTACCCTGATACATCCATTGCTCTGGAATAGGGTCAGTCTGCTCCAAAGTCCACGCTTGATGCTCCTTAATAAACTTAAACCTTTTTTTTTTGAGTCTCACTAGCAAGTGGTTTTCATATGGCCACACATCTGTTCTTGTTACATTGTGCATTTTGTGTGTGTGTGTGTGTGTGTGTGTGCGTGTGTGTGTGTGTGTGTGCGTGTGTTTGTAAATGCTCTCACTTTCACTATTAAACATCTGATTTCTACTTTCCATTGCATTCTTGGATGCATTCTTCATCAGGTTTTTAAGATGTTTCCACTCAGGGTCATTCATGTTTTTTTCCATTAAGTTGATGTTTCAGCACTAACCTTCCAGGTTTTAATAACATGTTGGCCAGTTCGTAACCCAATTCCAGTCATTTTAGCATTCGCATTAGTTGTTCTGTTTGCTTGATGCAGAAAAAGTGTTTTTTTTTTGGGTTTTTTTTGTGTATACATTTTTCTTCAAATGTTGCAACTTTTCCCTCCACACTTTGTATTTTATTCCTTAAATATTGCCCCTAAAAATGCTGTCATATGCAATTTAGGTCACTTAATATTTAGGTCATTAAACATAATTAATATTATTCATTCAGTATATACAGTATGTTGTAATGTCATCTGTTAATTATGATTAGACATTATTAAACATCATCTATTTTTTTCTCCTTTATAGCAAACCAAGAAGAGGAGATCTTTTATTATGAGTCAAACAATGCTGATTTGCATTAGAGCACAGGTTTCATTATATTAATTAGAAACCTGACAGCGGTCCATTAATTTGCAGCCTTAAGGCTCCTAAGGGGAATTTGTGATATTAACCGAGACTGCAGATGAAACAATTCCTTTCAGAGGAGATAATAAAGCTCAGGAGTATTTTGCACTTAATAAGACTAAATTTGCCATCTACGCAAAGCACTACTTTCACCTTGCCGAAAAAGTAGGTATTGAGATTGACATCAGGTATAATAGAATATTTAGGATATGAATATTTAGGTCATGAGAATGAAGGCGATCTTTGATTTCATACTTTTTTCTGGTTCATTAAATTTAAAGTAATTGCAGGGTGGTTTTGGGAGGCCGTGTACTAATTCTGAAGAGAAAAGCCGCCTGGCTCTAAATATGATTACACACTGACATGGCTTAATTACATTTATTGCTGTTAAATTCTTGATTCTGATTGGTCAGGCTGTGGTGCCAGCTGCAAGGACAAGTGCCAGACAATTAATCACAGAAAAGTGGAAATCACGATATACTGTAGATAATTATCTAATCGCAAAAGGCCACAATTTACAGTATAGCAGATTATACATGCATGGTCATTTATGTGTAGTTTGTATCATTTAAAAATTTGTTGTTTTTTATTTTTGATTATTTGTGATCCTTTCTTATTATTATTTGCTGTTAACTTGGATAAATTCTAAAACCGGGTTTATAAATATTAGAACATTTACATGTTTTTTGGCATTGATCTTTGTACACCACCAAATCAAATTTGAAATTATGGAAGTGAAGTCAAGACTTTCAGCTTTAATTCAATGGGTTTGACAAATGGTGGCTTCTTTACCTGCATAAAAACCTCTTTTTTTTTCAACCTTATTTTTTTAGAAATAAAAACTTATTTTCTCAGAACAACCTCTAGGCCTTTTATCTGCCTGATTAATCATGGAGTAATGAAGCAACAGGACACACCAGGCCATCCAACTACGTTATTCATTTGTTCTATACTTTGAGTCACCCAAATTTGGTGTGTGTATGATAATGGTGTAATTAAATTAAAGCTGAAAGTACTGACTTCGCTCACACTTTAAGTGTTTAATTTCAAATGGCAAAAATGTATTTTTGTTCCAATACTAATGAACTGGGTAACTGCTACATTTTATTTTATTTTTTTTTATTTAGTCATGTCCAATTCTTTTTCCCGGATTTTCTCCCCAATCTAGTCGTGTTCAATTCCCCTCCCGTCACCAGGGGGCTCCCACATTAAGGCTACTAACCTCC
>JAOVVA010000001.1:16294734-16305000 GCA_028565275.1 Leiocassis micropogon
CTCAGTAGCGAATATGATTTAAAATGTAGTGAAGTACAATACTTTAAACAAAACATACTTAAGTAAAAGTAAAATTAGAGATTTTAAAAACTACTTTAAAAAGTAGAAGTACACAAAAAATCTGCTCAATTACAGTAATGTGAGTAAATGTAATTCATTACTTTCCACTTCTGAATATGACTTAATATAAAAGATTAAAATAAAAGACATGATGTTTATGGTTGAGTAGATTTTAGCCTGAAGGGTACAACTGGCCAAACTAATCCAATCAGAAAACTCTTTTGTAGGCCATGGTATTACAGGTCGAATGGTGGAAATGGATATGCAAAAATGAATATGCAGTTGTACTCAGGTATAGAACATCATTCTGACATCCAGGAGGATGTCAGGACCAGGGGTGCTATGGTGGAGTGTTCAATCATACTCTTGCCATATGAATGAAAAAATAAATTTTTGTTTATGTGGCACACCTTCTCCCCAGATGTCCTATAGGATGGCCCAGCTGAATTATAATGTATTGTAATTAGGCCATTAATATAAACATTTAGTCAGAACACCTGTCAAAGCTGACCAATCAGAATTGAGCATTCATCTGTGTAGTGGTAACAGGTTTTATTTTTGTCCATTAGGACAGGCTTGACTTAACTCTGAATTCAGTGCCCTTGGTGACTTTTTATAAAAACTGTTTGTCTTGCTGAACCCAGCATTCTTGGGAAACTGCCTAAATAAGTTGACCTTTGAACACTGCAATTTTTCTTGTGCTGATCAGGACTTGGATAACGGAACCTCTTTCTGAATGGGTGTGAAAACAAACCAACCTGCAGTCATAGCTTTTCTTTTGGCTTGTCCTCCACCTTCCTTGCTCTATCACCGCTGCATCTTTTTACATCGGCCTCTGACAGATGCATTTAGAGCAACTCTGACTTCCATTTGTTTCTTAATTGCGTTACAGCCGGAGCAGATTGCAAGTCCTAACGCAGAAATGCTGAATCCTGCTGTGATTGACAGGCTAATACATTGCACTGCCGGCGTGCTAGATTGAGTTAACTTACAACCATTATTGAAAAAGTCAACCTGAATTAGGCCAGTGGAGTGAGAATTGAACCACACGCTGGCCTCCGAGATGCCACTGTTGTAGGTGCCAATGCTATCCTGTGGCACTAATAATAATAATTTACCATGCTAATTGAGATGCTAGGAAGATTTCATGCTAGTTTGTTTTTCATCATGCTTTTGCTGAAATTGCTGCATTTGTATGCAGCTGAAAAAGCCAGGCAAAACAAATGTATCTCAACAGGTCTTTTTTCTCATAGAGAAATGAACACCAAACTGGTTGTTAACGCTAAAACAAAGATGGCCTCCAGCAGATCCCATTATCACATCAAAAGCTGCATGTGCTCATAGTCTTCTATCTGTCAACTACAGGAAGTGGAGAATGAGTGATGTGACGCAGGACGAGCTAAAAAGCTGTGTTTCTGACTTCCTGATATGGAAACAGTAATAAATGAAAGTGGGAGACATTTATAAAGTGGGGTTCATACAACAAACCTGGAGTACTATGCATTTTTATTTATTTTTTATTATGTGCCATTTATTGTCCTGCTTTCTTTTAGCAAAACACCAGAGAATGGTATGATGCGGTATGAGACACATGTAACATTGACTGAAATTCAAACCACTATTCCATAAAAATGTGCAAGTAGCTTTCACTATTTAGTGGAAATGTTTCAACAGTATAGTCTAGGGATATGGTAGATGTGAATTAGTCTGAAAAACTCAAATGGAGTACAGGTGGCATGGTGCAAAGCTACAGGGTGGTGACTGATCACTTTCAGCTTACTGATTTGTAATGGCAGGGAGTTCTGGAGGTTTCTCAGCCCTTTATGTAGCGATGTGCTTGAAATCTATTTGTGTGGTGTTTGTACATGTCTGTAGTTGTATGGATGCGATCCAAAGCGGTGCACAGTGACACATTCTGAAGCCCAGTTCTCACTTTCACAATAGTTCCCATGAATCACAGGTTCAAATTTGACTCCAACACGCTCTGATGTCATTACATTTGGAAAAGTAATGAAGCCCTATAGTTAGGCTTAAGGTGAAATATGGTGGTGCTACATGTCAATAAACCCTACTGTTCATTAATGTTTGCATATGGTAATAATAAAATGCATAACTCATTCCAGAAATTAATTGATTCATTGATACCATCATAATGCTTGAAAACTTTGCCATAACTTGACATGTCGCCTCACCATCACATGTCCTACTGTCACACAATACGGTGCTGCTACTGGTGCTTAACATGGTTCATGGATGCCAATGAACTGTACTACAGAATATACGCTGGACCTATTGGTCATGAAAAGCCGTAGCTCCAGTGCAATTTTTCTGAGCATGTTTTTAAAAAATGGTAGCGCATGCTGGCAAGCTGCTGATCTTAAGCTATGATCTTACCATATGACCATTCTCATTATGATCTGTAGCAAAAATCATGAAAGTGCAAACTCAGCTTCATTCTATCAGCATCCATCAGGGGTGACTTAAAGTGAAGTCTGTAGGCTGTGTTTTGTTGCAGGGAAGACAGCAAATAAAGCCATAGCTATTCTGGTTAATCATCTTTATCCCATTCCGAAACATTTCTATACTGATGCCCTCATGGCCCAATTGTTCACTGAATGGTTTGGAAAAAAAACATTTGGATGAAAATAATATAAGTCATATGCTATGGCCTTTACATTCACTTAACCTTAAACCAAATGAACTTCTAAGAGATTTCAGATCTAGCACTCCCCATCTCCATCTGTAACCCACCAAATGAAGGAATATCTTCTCTAAAGAATGTTTTTTTCCCATCCAGCACAGTTCTTTGGAATTGTAGAATTAGTGCTAATGTGCATTGAGGCTGGTGGGATCACATATGTCTCTTTAGAAGTTACGCAACAGCAGATTTTCCTACAATAACTCCAAAAAGCTCTAAATCTTGTCCCCTACTGAGTGGCATATCAGATTGTCCTGTGGCAACACCTCTCCCGAGTTCCGGGTTCATTGGTCTCCTATGCTTTACTACAACATTCCCATAATTCCCACAGTGTGTCATGCAAAATAAAGCATGAAAATGTCATCCACAGCGGAACAAGCCTTTCATTTCACTTTGCCCCATGAGGGTAAAGCTGGGGATCTTTATGGTCTCGATAGAAAACGTGTGTCTACATGATAACAGCTGGAGAACAATGAACTCACAGAAGCATGCATCTAGAAAAGGGCAGGTTAATTGTCCAAAGGTTTGTTTTTTTTGATGAGCCATTTCCAGTGTAGCGAGTGATTTTCCAGCTAAATCTTCAAGGAAATGGATGGAGGACATGACCTCAGTCTGACATCTTTATATTCATACTTCGGTTGTTTCTTTTTCCCCCCTTTAAATGTACAGGCTGAGCATTAAGTTCTTAAGTGTTTGTGTATGTACAACCATATTTTAAAAACTATGCTAGAGGGAAACATTATATATGGATATAGCATTGCTGTGATACCTTCTATGACAGCATCAGATCCTGCTAAATGTATATCCAGCAACACATCACTTCCTCTCATTGAATATTGATTGAAGTTAAAAACCTTTCTTAAAAACATTCTGTTGACCGTATGTTAGTGTAATTAACAATTCTATAAAAAAAACACGGGATGCAGAGTAATACATAAAGTGAAACATCCCTGTGGCGTTACCGTCCATTATCACCACATTAATGCCTCTCATCCAATCAGATTGTTTTCGTACCTAGCATTCGTTTTGTGTAACATATGTTTGAAATCAGAGAAAGTCTTGTGTACATCTGAAAAAGAGGCAGTATACTCAGAGTAAGCCATATTGACTACTGTATAATAAGACAATCAGTTACTTATTTGAACCTCACTTCCCATAGTTTTGTCACACTCACAATCATTTGATTGTGTTTTTGATTGTGATTTTTAGTGAGTCACTGGCAACAAATTGGGGCAAGTAAAAAAATTAGCACAAAAAAATAATTACATACAAAGATTGTTGAAGAAACATTGAAAACAATACACATTTAATTTCTAATACATCATCAGCCTAATCTCCTGTATGGTTTAGTTTCACTTTAGTTTCACAAAATCCTGACTGAAGAATGGGACCAGACGTAAGAAACACACCAGCTTTTCATCTCATGACTTTTGTACAGAAAGCAGAAACTCAGAAAAGTGTTGTAGTGCATCATGGGTCCCAACAATTATAGTGCTAGTCATCTTCAAAACTTCTAAAAGAAAAATATATGAATGCTCTTCACCAAAATCTTTTCTTATAGACAATTTAATATACCTGAGGGAGAAATAGCCAAAATGAGAGATAGTTTGAAAATGCATGACTAGTGTTAATATACAGGTTATGTTAGTCTTATATGAGTTTTTGTGGCACGTAAATGGTTAACATTTGTCAAAGATGAGTTCAGGCAGCATCAGTGATGTTGATGAAAGTTTTCAGGACAGAGTATATAAAATTAGAGAACCTGGTGAGGGAAAGACTGTTTACCGAGGCTATACAGTATGTGATAGCTGATACAAACTTCTTTTGCAGATGTTCCAGAACATTAAGTACCATATAAATATAAAAGAATACAAGTATTTGTTATAGGGTAATAAATAAAAGTAAAATTGTTGGCAAATTGCTGAAATAAAATTGGAACTTAACTTATTATAAGCAACTAATCAGTTTCAGGGTGTGAGCAGTAAATGCACTACATGTTTAACTTGAATAATTTTTTGTAATAACACGATGACACCTAGCAAAGCAAAGAGGCAAAAAGAAACAAGGCCTGGTTTCACCAATTCAAACAGCTCTTTGTTTTTTTTTAATTTAATGTAACTGGGTTTGATCATTTGGAAGGCAGTTGAGGTTAAATTCATCCTGTATTGGCTGTTGGTCAAACTCCGGGACATAAGTCCAAGCAGCCGGTGATTTTCCATAATTAAAGCTAAGGATTAAGGAGCCAGCATTTGCTTTTGATTCAGCAAAAAACATAAAAAAAAAAAACATTCTGAGCTGCAGGCAGATTATAATCTTTTAGCCTAAACAGAGTGATGATCTGTGGGTTTGTGCAGGGTACATTATCTGGAGATAAAGATAATAAAAATAATAAGGTGGCAGATATTCAGGCATGATGACAAAACAAAGCATCTTGCAAGCATCTTTAGATTTTACACAATAAAACATTTGATTTAAATTAGACAAGCCAGTGTCTTTTATATTTCGTTTTACATAATCCGGTGTTCTGGGACTTACAAAGAGTTAGAGCCAAGCACAGCTGGTCGCCTGGACAGAAAGATTAGATATCAGGCTGTTTGTGGTTTCTAGGTGTTCGGCTGACATTAACCTTGGGGACGTGTCAGCCGCCTCCCCCTTTGCGGAGGAGGAGCAGGGCACAGAATGTGTTGTCGTAATCAAAGGTGATGACGCGAGATGCCAACTGTTCACGCTGGACGCTGGCCCAGACCTGTTCCCGAGCATCTCATCATCACGCCCGTCAACAGCCGTGGTTTCTGTCAGAGCCAGAGCTCAAAAATACCTCACAGTGTGATGCATTGCTGCAGATGGCCCACGGTGGCAGGGCCCCTGGCTAAACACGTGTGTAAGTAAATATCACAGGCTGGTGATTCGACCTCGTTCTCACAGACAGCACAGGCACAAGATTCAGGTTATTGATCCCTTAATTCGACAGCTGAGTGCAGGAAAAGCCAGGTCAGTCATGTGTGCGCATCCCTCATACGCATCAACACGTTCACTATGTTTCTCATGAGTTTTCATGAGTAAAAATCGATGGAGTCGTCAACTCATGATTCACGTCTCGACAAGCTCTTAATCTCTCCCGTATATCGGCTCTCCGCTCTCACTTTCTTGCTAATGTCTCCACTCATTTCTGTAGTAGAAAAGCAGCCATTTTTTATTTAGTTTGGAGCTTGTTGGGGTTGATTGGAAATTATTTTAATGCAACATGCAATCATCATGATGTGTTCAAAGATTCACTCTGTAGAATTAAATAAAGAGAGGTGTTATGATAAAAAAAATTAAGATAAAGTAATAAAGATTACAATGTTTGGATTGGATTGTCTAATAGTGTCTATTAGTAAGTGGTAATATTATTATTATTATTATTATTATTATTAGTGTTATTATTATTATTAATAATAATAATAATAATAATAATAGAATGGACATTTTATTCATACATTCATACTGTATGTGTCAACTGGACAAACTAATTTCTAAAGTAAAGTCCAAGGAGAATCTCTGAGTCGTTATCATGTAATTACTGTCATTCTGACATGCATGAAAGTGGGATAATTCCTGCCCTCATGGAGTAATGGCATATGTGAAGCTGTCAGATTTAAATGTAATTTTTGCTGCACACACCGTCATGAAATATGAGGAAATAGATCAGATGTTGACCATTTTTTTCCTACAGCATGAATGTGTCCTTTAAAAAATGCTTAGAAACGTACAATCCAGGATGCTCTTGCTATTGCTAACGGGTAAAAAAAAAATATATTTAATAAAGAAAAAGTTTGAAAGGTCTAATTGGTGGTTTATTGTGGCACCATAAATTTCACTTTCTGGACAATATTTTTTTTAGGTGTACCAGGATTTACTAAGGTGCGGCATCCACCCTTTGTAAATGTATCCTCACTCCCTTTGGGGTATGCAGAATTGGATTGGGATATACCATCTACTGGATGGTATTTCCTTAATCCTAGAAATCTTGCTCTCCAGTTGCTTCATTATAAATGTGTATGTACATATCATATAATTCCACACCACACATCTCAAATGAAACTCAATGCAGATCTTCTAAATGTTTCACAAATTGTTTTGGTGCCTTTGTCCATGTTTCGGAAATCTCTGCAGATGTTTCTAGATTGTTGTTCTTTTTCAGAAAAAAATCATCTTTCGTTCCCAAACTTCCCCATATGAAAATATCACTGGTTTGCTCCTATGCTGTTAGAAAGCCAGTTCTCAATTTTTTTTACCGATTGATTGATTGATTGATTGAAAATTGAATGTTTTCCATGCAAGAGCTACCACAATAGACTTTTTGTCTGTGGCGATTGGTTTTGTTGTTTACATCTCTTTACAGAGGGTTTACAGTTCATAGCTATTTTTATAATGCATTTATAAATTGCTAGCATGATGCATTACATACTGTATGCTATTTATAAGAATTACCAATACATACAGTACATTCAATACAGTACATATACAATTCTGTAATGAAGTTTAAGCATATTTATACTGTAGCATTGTGTTGCCTGTGAAGTTTTATAATATGTTGTAAAGTAAGGTTCTGTAGTATTTTTTAGTTTAATAGTATTCTGTAAATTTTCGTACCACAACATGGTTTGTAGTATGCTGCATAGTTGTAAGGTTCTGTAGTATGTTTTATGCATAAGTTTAATATTAAACTAATGTAGCATGTTAAGTTTTTGGTATGCTATAAGGCTATAAGGTTCTGTAGTATGTATTTTTAGTTTAATTAGTATTAATTTAATTAATATTAATTATTAATAAATAATTAATACTCGTCATTTTGTAATGTTTTGTAATGTATCATACTATAAATTTTTAAGGTTGTGTAAAGGTTTGTAGTATGTTGTAAAGTTGTGAGATTCTTTTTTTCATATTTAATAGTATATTGTATATTGTAATTTTAAGCTTGTGAAGTTTTGTAGTATGCTGTGAAGTTATGGTATTTTATAATACGTTTTCAGAAATTAAGAGGGTACTGTAAGGTATTAAAGCATGTAAAGGTTTTAGCATGCTGTAAAGTTGTAAGGTTCTGTAAGATGTATTTTTAGTTTAATGGTATAATGAATAAGGTATAATAAAGTTTTGTAGAATGGAAAGGTTTGTGTTACTTTGTATAGTTCATAGTTCTGTAGTATGTTTTAAAAATTAATTGTATACTGTAAGGTATTGTAGTATGTAAGGTTTTTAAAATGCAGGACAGTTGTAAGATTCTATTGTATGTATTTTAAGTTTAATAGTATACTTGAATTTATTGTAGAATGTAAAGGGTTGTAGTCCTTTGTATACTGGTAAGGTTCAGTAGTATGTTTAAAAGTTCAATAGTGTACTTTAACATTTTGTAGCCTGTAACGCTTTGTTATCTGTAGTTGTAAGGTTCTGTATTGTTCTGACGTTTAAGAGTATTTTGTAAAGTTGTTTACAGTATTCTGTAAAAAAATTTTTTTATAGTGTGTTAAGAGGAGGTGATAATTGCTCTGATATAATTAATGATTACAAAAGTATATCTTTGCACATTGAATAGATTTCTAAGCATGTAAGCATTTTAAATAATTGTTAAGTTTTTAAAACATTTATTTCAATAAAGAAAACAAACAAGTCTCATACTGATCCATGGAAAGTTTATGCATATGTACAGTATATATGTATGTATGTATGTATGTATGTATGTATGTATGTATGTATGTAAGAAAAACTAGCAACTAGCGAATTTACAATTTATTGTATAAGAATATACCAAGTCTTACAAACATCATTATCCATTATCACTCCCATGCATTCACTCATGATTTTTGATTGTGTGTGAGGTTATTGCTGATAGCAGTGCCAGACTAGAGCACCCATCAGGCAACTGCACTGCAGATGTTCACATCATGCAGCAAGTCATATGATCACATACTTATTTGCATAGCAGTTGTAGTCTAGAATCTGTTGTTAGTAGCGTCATGTGCATTTCATAAAAGAATGGTCCAGTTTGTGTTTATGGTATATGTTCTTAATTTCTGTTCTTGTGAGTTTAACGTTTAATAAAATACTCCACACTTGCATCGCTCTCCAATCAATCCATGACAGTGTGAAACAATGCAAAGCTAGCAAATCCTGCTCCAATAAGATTTCTCAATATCATCCAATTGCCTTTCTCGTAAAACGCCACCACTGCTTTTGTTTAAAGGAAGCAGAGCCTCTCGCGTTCATGACAGAGCTAAAAATGTGTGACTTATCCGTGCTCTGTATACACAGGAGAAATCACTGGTCCCTCCGAAGGTCACAAAGTGATTTTTTTTTTTTTCATTTCTCTACTTCTTTCCATGGCTAGCTTCTCTGAGGCACCAAATTAAACCCATCTGTGCGCTTCCGTCCGTACAAGACAAGGGAATTAGTTCCCTCAGTGTCTCTTATCTCTCTACCTCCATACCCTGCCTAACATGCTCTGTTTCTTCTCCAGTAATGAATATCTACCCAATTTAGTTCCTTGTCTCTCTTTCTGGAAATAAATCCTCCCTCAGCTCCTTGGATGAAAGAACGTAGGAATCCCCAGAGTCCTAGCCACAACCTCAGTGCTCAGCGCTGTGACCTTAATTGATAAGCATGGTATTCATTGGACAAAATGGATCTAAAGACCTTTACTCCTCATAACTCCTTCTGCAGCATGACATAGGTAATCACAGGCAGGTCAACCACAGAAAGATGCTGATTAATAAAATGAGCTAGAAAATAGTGATTGTGCAGACAACAGACCTGCACAATTTCTAAGAACTTTATTCTTGTGTGTTCAAAAACACAAAGTTAATGGCAACAAATATTTGTCTTATAGCTGTATTGTCTGGCATGGTCTGGCATAGCTCTTAAGGAACGCATTACCCAATCACCATATTTCAACAAAATCCAAGAGCAGACGTTATAACCTACTAAAACTAAAGCAAGAACTAAATTTCTCCTGTCAATGACCAATCCAATTTGTTCACAGCACCAGTGTCAGCAGGTACTTAGATACATTGTAGGTAACACAGGAATCTGCTAACTAAAATAAAAATTCTTCAAGATCAAGACATACCTTGATAAGAATGTCATTTGTATTTGTACTTAACAGATGAGTGTGTTTGTATCTAAAAGGCAAATGGTTCTGTGCAGTAGTGTTTTTTTTTTGTTATTGACCATTGCCATACGACCGTCAGATAGATAAGTTTGTTTGTGTGGGAGATGTGTGGGAAGAGGACATGTTTTTTGGCATATATAAGTGTGGTTGTATTGTAATGTGGTTGTAAGTATTGTTGTTGTACAGACAATAGGGGTGTAACAGTATTCAAAAGTCATGCTGGTGGATTTTTTTGGTACAGTGAAAAGGAGACATAAAGGTTATTTTAAATTATTTTAAATTTATTCATATATATACAGTGGTGTGAAAAACTATTTGCCCCCTTCCTGATTTCTTATTCTTTTGCATGTTTGTCACACAA
>JAOVVA010000001.1:16305100-16316645 GCA_028565275.1 Leiocassis micropogon
TGGGAAAATTAAATTTGGTTTACGAGTGTTTTGGAATACGAGCCCACTTCCGGAACGAATTATGCTCGTAATCCAAGAGTCCACTGTATTCTAAATCATCATGGCTGCACACCGCATCCATATTTAAAAAAATGTTTTGTCTGTACATTGGTCAGTACTCACTCCTTGATATCTTATGATATCTTTATGTTTTATACATTGGAGGAGAGGAAACCAGTTTCAGAATGGTTTCTGTCTGTATGTCTGTCTAGCCAGATTTTGTTACAGTATCATGCAAAACTGGATTGACAGAATTTAATGGAACTTTGCAAACCCTTAGGTATATGCCTTAAGTTAAACCTGTGCCATAAATTAAATCAAAATGTCCAGTAGAAGGGAAGTTTTGTGCCATATTATGAACCGCAAGTTTTGACAGCATACTGCGCTGGCGTCAAATCGACCAGTGAAAAGAATTTAATGAAACTTTTACAGTACATAAATATCTGCCTGAAATTTAACCTGAACCATACGTAAAGTCAAAATGGTGAGTAAATGCGATATTATGAACAGTTATGATAATAATCTACTTAAAATAAGCTACTAATAAGCTACTTCCTCAATGTAAACAAACCTACACCAAAAGATATTAATTAGAAAAGCTAAATTTTATATTTTTACTGGGATTACTTAATATTTTCACCACTGGAATAACAGTGCTGAAGTGGTATAAGTGAATTCTGAAAATTTCCAAGCACTATTTAAAGCTATAGACTGTGTTCACTCGGATAATAACACCCACCACACAGATCTTAACATCCTGTACGAAACACTGTGGTACAAAAATAGTAAAGCATTAAATTTAAAAAAGTACCATTACACCACTAATACACAAATATATTAAAATGTCCTAATAATAGACAATTCAATTTCATTTTTAAAAGTGTAAGTAAAAAAAAAAAAATCTGGAACATACATAATTTTTTTAGATTTCAGTCCTTAAAAATGTCCAAACCATAGTCTTGCAATAAAATTAAGTTTATATATATATTTACTTAAAATTACTTCAAATATTTATGTAAAAAATATATATATTTTATTGTTTTCTCTCAGCTATGTTTTCATAGCCTGTCTATCAATCATCTTCAGTTGTCTTTTTATTTAAGATAACATTTGTGAAACGCACTCTGAAAAAACACTTTGCTCTTTTTTGGGACTCAATTCATAATAATTCTGCTTTTATTCTTTAACTATTTTACTGAATTACATCTAATCTTTTATATTTACCTTTTATTTTTGTTTCTCCACAGCGGCCCCTAAAGGTCCGAAGCTTACCATGACCCCAAACAGGGCAAAAGTTGGAGACACAGTGCGCATCATAGTGCAAGGATTCCAGGTATGGAAACCAGGGATATGGAAACAACATATAACTTTTTTCACTCTGCCATTATTTATTTAATAAAAATAAAGCCAGCAATAAAAAACATATGGGCAATACCTGTATTGCTTCCAAAGAATTTAAGAGGGGTATGTTGAAGCCAGGCGCTAATAATCATCAACCCTAGATTAATTGATCATCAGCAGGTCTGCAGATCTCTACAAAAGAAGTTTTGGCATTTTGGTGGTCTGGAGCATTCAGTTGTGTGTTAACACAATGTCAACAGGGAAAGACATAAGCAAATTCCTTAGAGAAGCAATTATTGCTGCATGTCAATCTGGAAAGGGTTATGAAACCATTTGCAAACAATTTAGACTTCATCGTTTTACATGTTGGTTATGATTTGGGCTTGTTTTGCAGCCACAGGACCTGGGCCCCTTGCAGTCATTGAGTTGACCATTCTAGAATATTTAAGAGGCAAATGTGAGGTCAGCTGTCGGACAGCTGAAGCTTGGTCAAAATTGGGTCATGCAACAGGACAATGAAAAATAAATGAATAAAAGAATGAAAAATTAAAGAATCAGTCCAGACCTCAATCTAACTGAAATGCTGTGGTGGGATCTTAAGAGAGCTGTCCATGCCCAAAATGAATGCCCAAAAACCTCAATAAACCGAAGCAAAGTTTTAGCTTTATGTTAGATAAATAATATGAAAAAAGTTGTATGTTGTTGTTCATATGAGGTTTTATTTGACTACTATAATACTGAGACCAGTTACGATCAGATGACTTTTATTATGTTTTTACACACACACACACACACACACACACATATATGGCTTGACTTAAAGTTAGAGAAACAATGGCACATTTTGCTCTTAATAATTAATAACAGTATTCCCTTTCTTAGCTCACATTTCTCTGTGATCACTGTAGGATTGAAACGAGACAAGACTAGGCTTAAACGAGACAAGACAGGACTCGAGACGAGACGGGACTAGAGACAGGAGACGAGACGGGACTAGAGACAGGACTCGAGACGAGACGGGACTAGAGACAGGACTCGAGACGGGACTAGAGACAGGACTCGAGACAAGACGGGACTAGAGACAGGACTCGAGACGAGACGGGACTAGAGACAGGACTCGAGACGAATCGGGACTAGAGACAGGACTCGAGACGAGACGGGACTAGAGACACGGAGAGACCAGAGACAGAAGAGACTGAACAGATTAGTGGTTATTTGGGTTAGTAGCTACCCTGGTTATTGTTACGATGGTTGGTGACCTAACCGGGTTAGTATCTAAAGGGGTTAGTGGCTAACCGGGTTAGTTACTGACCTAGACGTATGGGGAACCTAAACATACGGGGAACCTAAACACACGGGGAACCTAAACACACAGGGAACCTAAACACACTGGGAGCTTACACAAACACTAGAAACACACCAAACAATACTTACATTCATCTTGAGACAAACACCACACTTCACAAAACCGAATCAGCTACACATACACAGAAACACACTTAACATTAACATGACCACAACTAGAGCCTTTTAGCACACACACAGGTCACATAACTTAACAAAACTCAAACCAAAATACAAATTAAACTAAACAAAACAAAATGCCCACATAAATATGACGGTAAACAATACTCGACCCAGTTTCCCAGAATGAAAATTTATAGGAGATCTAATGAGCTACCTCGGTTCAGGTGAGCACCCGCATCACCTGACCGAGATGCCTTCTGGAAAACTGAGTCTACAAACTAAAACTACAAAACAAGACTCTGGACAAACAATGCCCTCTAGTGTTGAACCCTCACAGTTAGTGCTATATGTGTTTTACACCAGTTAGCAATTAATAAATTTTTATATTAATAAAGCAAAAAAAGGTATGACAGGCCTTATGGAAAATTCCAGTATACTGTAGCATATTAAGTTTACAATTTTATTAGTGAATGATTGTTTAGTCACAGTTTGGAAATTGAGATGTTGTTGTTTGTCGGTAAGAGCGTTCATAAGTGATAGGTAAATTGTTTCCTAACTTCCTTAGAGGGCTCTTTTTTTTTGTTGTTTCTTGCTGTTTTTTCATGCTCGGCATAAGGTGCGCTAACTTCCCTCAACGCAATCTGAGCCAGCCATCTGTTTAGCGATACCTCTGCAATGTTCAGGTGTAATTATTTTCCGCCTGTATTCAGACGCTGCGAGCTGGTTGTGAGCGCATCACTGTCAGGAACGCAGCGTTTTCTCACCGTTCAGCCACTCCGTCAGTTCAGAGGGGAAATCAAGCAGGCAGATTGCTTTAGTGTAACGATCATTGGCTGCCAAAAGCAAGAAATCTCAGCTCAAGCAAAAATAAAATAAAAGGACAATGGCTGAGGGGAAGTTGCTGGCCTGATCTTTGTGGCAGCGATGACTCGGGGGAGGTTCTCCAGTTCACTTTAAATCATCTTTGTAGATTTATGCAGCTGTTAGTCAGCAAATGATGAGGCAGTTCAGTTTTATTAGACTGATACTTTATTATTACAACTGAAGCAGCCAAAACAGAGTGACACATCTGAAACATTAACATCCTGATGTTCGTTCCCTATATATTTGATGTGCGCTATTAAAGGAAATTAAGAAAAGTCATTACAAACATGCTCCACTGTCCAACTAAATTAGCATAGATGGAAGATTTAAATAGAAATTTTTATTCTTTCTTTCTTTTTTTATTGTAACCGGTAAATTGATCAATGATAAGATTTTTTTCTGCCTCTCTCTGCTTATTAATGATGTAAATATATGATAATAAGTTATTCATATTCAATCCATATTTCTTTTTTTCTTTTTTTTTAACAAAGATGACAGTGCCATCAATAATGTTTTGTGAGCGTTTCTAGACCTGTATTATTTATACTATGCACCCAAATCCATTTAAGTAAATTATGGCATTTGCTTCCTTCATATCGTTCTTGAGCGAAAAATATTAAAAGTTGTGCTATCAGATTATTCTGAATAAACTCTTGGTTGAGGTGGTGTTAAGATAGTGTAATGCCATTACATTGCATTTTAATTCAGCAATGTTTTTTTCCACAGTAATAACTAATAATTACTAGCTATCCTGCAAACAAATCCCAAATATATATTGGTGTGACCTACTGAAAAGTAAGCAATGAGACACAGAGAACCCAACAGAGACTATAAAGAAAGTAAATACATGCAAGCTGCACTACTACTGCTATTACTTATTGTTATAACAAATGATTAGTAATAGTAGGAGAAGGAATAGGAGTATTAGTAGTGGTAAAATTGTAATAATAAAAAAGGGAGAGGAAGGAAGAAAGAGAAAGAATAAAAGTAGCAGTAGGAGTAGCATGAGGAAAAATGATAATAGAAGTGATATTAGTACCAGTAGTACAAGGACTAGTAATTGCAGTGACAGCAAGAGTAGTATTAACATCGGAAGGAGTACAGCTAGAAGTACTTGTAGGAGTTTTGAGCAATAAGAGGACTGGTAGTAGTTTGGAAGAAGTGGAAGAAGTATTTTTATTAATAATGTAACTATTAGTAATAACATTAGCAGCAGCAGTATTAGGAGTAGTAGTAGTTGGAATGGAAGTAATAGCAGAAAGAGTACTAGTACAATAAAAGCAGTAATAATAGAAGTACATAGTAGTAGCATTAGCAGTCATAGCAGGAAAAGTATTATTAGTAGTAGTAGTACAAGTAGAAGTAGTGTGAGTATGAATAGTAGTACAAATAGCATGAGCATACAAAAAGTTTTGGCAATACAAAAAATACAAAAAAGCATGAGGGGTGTTCAAGTAAACCATGACTTGTGCTGACATTTATTTTGAACGGATCTATAAGGGGGACAAGTGCATTAGTGTAGCAGGCTATTATAGAGATAAATAAAGGTAGTTTTTCTTCTCATAACTGTCTTCTGTTATTGTACACAAGTGCCTCAAAAGTCCCGTTCGCTTGAACACCCCTTGTATTAACATCAAAAAAAGAGAGTGGGTTACATGAGAATGAATATTTGTTAAGTTAATTGACAAGTGCTATCCTGATGTCAGAGTAGTTGCGGTAGCAGCTGTAGTAATAATATGGAATATAGGAGTAGTATTAGTAGTAGCTGCATTGGGTTTGTTTGTTTTTTTGTAAAAAAGTTTTTAGGGATACAATATAGCTGATTATATTTATATAGTTTATTAATTTTCAGTCTTCTGTTGTTTTAGTAATGTACAGCTCCACACCTATTTTGTCCTGGAAAGCCAGCAGTTCAATGGCAATTGCACTGACAGCAGGGGGCTCTAAATACCACAACCTGCTAATTTTAACCCTTTAATACCCCACAACATGAACTACACCTTGCTTAAACATAAATAAGCTATTATGTGAAAATAACACTGTATGTGCTCTAAATATTTTTACATCTCAAACAGACTTTCATTTTCAGGTATTTTCATCTCCTTATGAGAAAGGGGACGTATGCATTCCTGTATGCAATCGTGAACTCATTCCAGTGCTCTCAGGGTGTAAATGTGTGACACACAGCCAAGCCATGATGTTCTGTCAATCATTATCAAGGGTCACATGACTTTGACAGATGAAGATGTCTCTCTTGGATGGATGACCAATCAAATTTGAGAGTATTGTATTTACTGTAATAGTATTTTCAACTATTATGACTGGAAAGCTGAACAGCTAAATATAGATTGGGGTAGTTGCCCCTTATAACTTGTGGCATAGTCTTCAGGTTTATGAAGAGTAAACATTATGCAGAACATTAAGGAAAAATATAACGCACATTGTACATAACTGTTTGTTGAAGCTCCACAGTTAAATGCTGAGAAGTAAAGAAAGTAGAAACAAATGCTTAAAAGGATATATACATACACTTACACAGGGTTCTACTGAACATTACTTAAGGTAATACATTTTGGTTTCTGCTTCAGGCTTTTCCAGGCCTAATAAGAGATAATGCTTGACAAAGTAATGCCATAAGAAGGCGAGAGTAAAACTCGATAGTCTTCTGCCATCATCTGAAGTACCTATTTGTTGTGAGTGCTTTCATGGACCATGTGCCTGACACACAAGCTCAATTTTTATTTGTCCCTGCAGTTCATAGGGAACCGTGAACAAGTCTATAATAACAGGGTTATAATAAGGCTAACTCGCTCTCGTTTCCTCTGCCAGAAAGTGTCTCGATTATTGATAGAATTTTCAAGTAAAAGTTAAGTTAAAAGAAGAAAAACAGTTCTAACTGAAATGTGTTGGAAGAAACAAAAAACAGCATCACAGCTACGGGTTATTCAGTTACAGTGAAAATGGGTTTATATTATTGATATTATGGGATGCGTCATCCCTCAGGTTGCTTTTTATCTTTAAAGGATTTTCTGCATTAGCATTAAGAGTGTACATATCTTTCTACCTCTAGCATACACTCACACACAACCATTACTGTCTTACAGAACGAGGTGTTCCCAGAGCCGTTGTTTACCTGGACGCGAGTGGGTGGACGTCTGCTAGATGGCAGCAGTGAGAGGGAGGGCAGGGAGCTGGTGCTGGAGCGGGTGCCTGCAGAACTCAACGGCTCCATGTACCGCTGTACAGCGCAGAACCCACTGGGTTCTACTGATACACACACACGCCTCATTGTTTTCGGTTAGTCACTACACACACACACACACACACACACACACCAACTATAGTCTTCATTTAAGGGTATTTCCCATGACCTATGCAAAATAAAATTCATAGAAAATCAAAGGACTCCATCAGAAACTAAGTCAGATATGTGATGGTGTATCATGGTGCCAGAACAATCACAGGCCTCATAAATATTTCCACCATTCCTGAAATTTTGAAATGGAGTCACTGATTAAGCATAATTTATTAAATGGTGGATTGTTGTGGTTTACAGGTGGTTCATGCATCTTTATAGTGGATCATAGAATCCAAAAACAAGCTTTTGAGCTGTCATCATGCTCTCATGGAGGCAGTGGGGAAAATCCATTAAAATGGCTAAGTCTGACCTTGTGTACCAAGTTACTCAATAGTTTGGGCTAGTAGATACTAAATTCACGACTAAATCCCAGTGCAGTAAAATAATAAATAGTCAACTCTAATAGTTAGTATATCCACTGCTAAATAGTCTGTATAAGACCTGGATAAACCCTCTCTGACATCACCCATAGGTTTTCAAGGTCAAATGTTGGAGCTCTGGTTGTCGACATTTTGGCAGGAGCTCATTCCACCTAAATCTCGGTTATTCCATAAATTGGCAAATGGTTTGGAATGACGGAGCACGTCTACTTAACTGGTGTTAATGCATTTGATTGAACTCCATCATTCATACCCTACACGATGTGGTGTGTTAACTCCTACAATTCTTGTGGTAAGTCAAACTAAAACGATTCCAGTTAGCTGCTTAGCTAAAATGCTGCAAAGCATACATCTGCCGGTTTGACACCTGCAATGCAGTTATCACTGAACTCAGCCACATACCTAAATATGCATAATTGTATGAATTAATATAATTTTAACTGATGAATTATATAAAAATGTCATGAATGGGAAATCTAGCTATGGAGACCAAAAACATTTTTTTTTGTGTTTACCAGACTGCAGATGTTGATTTCAGTTGTAAAGTTGGACATGTTCCAATGTTGTTTCAACATTGGAACATGTCCAAGTAGGCGAATAAGTAGGTCTCTGTCAGAAATCATAAGTATAGTGTAGTATGTTTAGAAATGATGTGAGCTAATTCATAGGTGATTTAGGGGATGTGATGTCACAGACTGGACTAAACCAAAAATTATCAGCATTTCGATTCAGGACAATAGCACTCATAGCACTAGCAATCATATGGGAGTTATAATAATAATCTTTGCTTCATCACCACAGAATGTATGGTAATTAGTATACATACATACATGTACATCTATTTATATATACATATATACATCTTATCTATTCTCCATATACTGAGTTATTGATCTGTACATTAATGCTTGTTTATCAATGATGTGCATACAATATGTTTTCCTTTAAATTAAACATTGTTTTTGTGAAATATAGTGAGGAAAACCTAGTGAAAGAAAAGTTTAAATAAACTAAATGGAAACAGAAAAGGAAAAATAAGTTGCAATTATCTAATTTGTTTTATTCCCTCTCTCATCACAATCAACTGAAATACACACTGTAAAGACACACAGATGTTTCTGCTTTATTATGCATAAAACATTTTATTGACATTAAAGAAGTAACGCAAAGTTGTCACTTGTGCTCATACATGTCACTGCAGAGACTTTACTCCCTCCATTTTCAGACCTGTAATGGAGAAAATGACATGTAGTCCATCAGATGAAGAATCGCCTCACCGCCATTTCCTCATTAAAATCTCCTGAAAATTTACAAATCGTCAGGGAAACCATTTGGAGGATAAGTGTCTCTACGGGGCAGGTTCTGTCTGCAGGGATAGATCGCCTAAAAGGAGCATTAATGTTCATTTAACGGCTCGACAGACCCCACGGCATCGTCTGAACCTCAGCAATTGTGGGATATCAGTGTGTGAGAGTTAGCGTGTGAACACGCGCAGGCCCTGCGTATTACAAATCGCCACCTGTAATAAAGGATGTAGATTAGTAGCGAGAGAGAAACGGGTTCATAGCTTTAGGCCTCAGTAATAAATGAGACAGAAATAATTGTGACAATATTGTGACGACGCTGTAAAGTTTATTACGTAATGCCTTTTTTTTTTTAAACAACACGACTGCTTCCTCCCGTCTCATTCTCTTTTCTTCTCTTTTCTCTCCTATAGAAAACCCGAGCATGATGAAACACCCACAGATTCAAAACAGTAAGTGTGGGAAGCTCCTGGGACCACAGAATAGGATGGGATCTGGCTGTATACCAGAGCACCCAACTTTTTCTTTTTTTCTTTTCTATTTTCCCTTTTTTTTTTTTTTTTTACATATTTGAAATGACAAATGAACCACCTGTGAAGTGTCTCTGCAGCATCTGCTGCTTTCAACACAGTATTGCATAAAATTGCATTATGAACTTAAGAATTTAAGAATGTAAGTGCTTTAGGATGATGAGCATGTTAATAACTTCTTAATAATATATAGCTATAAACTCAATTCTTTACACTTTTCTTAAGTGTGCTGCATGACAGTTTTATATATTATTTATACAAGTTTATCTTAGCAATTGTCTTAATTGCTTTATAAAGGTTTATTCATTGACCCTTCCTATAAAGCTCATACTCATAAATTTTAAATTATACATTTGACTCAAATATATAATATTTTTAGAAAGGTTAATTAAAGTTATAGTTGCATTATAATCATTCACAGGTTATAAAGGTTATATTATGAGCTACAGAAGATGTCATATGAATAGTATTAATAGTAATACTTGACTTACAACATGTCCATAAACTATTAAGAAATTTTTTACAGCAACTTCTTCGAGCTTATAAGTCAAAATTTATGTTCATAAAATGCTTTACCAAAAGTAGAATAAGCACAGCAGGTCACAGCAGGTTCTCCTGATAAAGTTTTTACATAACACATTGCAGAGCTTTACCTTCACAGATTCATATTCATGTAATAACACTATCCATATTTTATAATGAAGTAAGCCTGTGCCTTTTCTTTTTAAAAGGCGCTCATGAAGCTGCGCAGTCTCCCGGAATTGCACATGCATGATTTGTCATTTGCAGTGAAAAACATTAAAACCGAGTGACTGCGAGCTGCTGATAAATTACAGTTTCTAAGCATACAGAATCTGTCTCTCGCTTATTCATTTGTAACATCTTACAGAACCATATGTAAAAAACTAATAAGGGATTTAAAAGCGGAAATAATCTCTCTCCTATGCTTTCTCTCTCAATCTCTTTTAGTCTTTATTTTCTTTTTCTATATCTCTCTTTCTCACATTACACTCTGGTACCTGCGGATATAAATTTGAATATGCAAATTTAGCCGTGAGCAGGTGCACGACTGTAGGGACAGAATCAGGTCGTCCTACACCCTCGTATGCAAGGCAAATAGCTTGTAGGAACACGGCCCAGAGAGTACATTGTACATGAACCTGTGCAGCAAAAAACAACATTGTCTTATTAATTCATATTTGAGTACAAAAATAGCTGAAAACTAAATGGGATAGTCTATAGATGTTTTATACAGATGCTTTAATGCTTTTTTTTTATTATTCCTGTTAAAAAATGCTTAATAATGTTTCTAGTGAGAAAATAATATATAACATGCAGTCAACAAAAGTGTGTCCTACCATATGGTAACTATAATATTTACTTGCTAGGTAACATTATAGTACAGTATCAGGCCTGGATGCAAGCTGAGCTTAACCTGGCAGGAAAATTAACTCTGGTGTTTCAAAAGCAAAAAACGGGGGGAAATTCCCCTTGAAAAAACGTGTACATCAAGTTTTAAAGTTGCATTGCAAATAGAATTTGTATTTTATAATCTAAATTGGATATACTTGAAATTTCAGTAAAAAAAACCAGTTTAAATTAAAGTTTATCACACAGGCCTACAAAATTAAAATATACAATGAAAGACAATATACTGTAAATCAGAGAGCTTTAGAAACACAAACATTGCTAAATCCAGTTGATTATTTTAGCATCATTGACCATCATAAATTATATTCATGTCAAGTTCAATTTGATTAAACAAATCTTTATTACTATTTGGCAATCATGAATTTTGTATATTTTGTAAAATATGACTACATTGAATTTCAGTTTAATTTCATTGACCCTTAACATTAAAAATATTTTACTATTTTGAAATAAATACATTTCTTACATAAGGATTAGTACAATATTTAAATCGAAATCCTAGTGGCAGAAATGTTATTTCATAAAACATTTTAAGTTTTTTTTTTTTTTATGGGTAGAAAAGGGGCTACACTTTGCCTCATTTGTCTGTAGTTGTTGTGAAAGTTATGATTTTTTTTTTGCATTGAGACTGAATAACTCTGATTGGATTAACAATATGTATATAATTTCACTGAAATGTCAGGGGGCGCTAGAGGGCGTGATGGATCCAAGCGCAGAGATAGGCCGGCGATTCCGAGTGACAGATGATGTGTTCGTGGATTAAAGAGTAGGCGCGTGCTGTGGCGTGAGCAGAGAGTCTCGCTGGAAAGCGGAAGCGCACGTGAGAGCTCT
>JAOVVA010000001.1:16317022-16333220 GCA_028565275.1 Leiocassis micropogon
GATAAGAGGTGGTTGGAAGAATGGAATGGGAGTTCTCAGGTGATCATGGCGGGGCTGTGGCTTGACGTGTCGTGACACTGAAATAAAAATTAACCTATTTCAACTTTAAAATATTTAATTTCAACATTGAAAAAGTAATCTGAATGCTAATGGCACCGCTGGAATTTTATTTATAATGACAATTCAATATGTTGATATAAAATAAGCATACTTATATAAGTGCTGTCATAACGTTAGCATATTAACTTTTATGAGTTTAGAAACTTTCTTTTTTAATTCCTAGCTTTTTCTTGTCTTTATATTTTCCTGATATTGGATGTGTTGAAATTTGTAAGCAAATAAATGACAAACAAGAGAAATACAAGCTAATGTCAAGGTTATGAAATACAAGCTAAAGTCAGGGTTGATTGTTGATCTTTATTATTTTTAAAAAATGGGTTTATTGTTAACACTGGAATTGCTGTAAAAGGCATGAATCTTACTTAAGTTTTGCAAACAAACACTACACATGCAGTTGTAGCATTGTTCCTCTTCCATAATAATAGTAATTGAAGTCAATAACACATTTCACACAGGTGGCTGACTGCTGCTGTCACTTATAGTCTCAGCGTGCACTATGAAAAAGTTGTATATGTTGGCTTTGTACTTATTGTCAATTAGCATTAGTGCACTGTTCTCTCAAAGGACCTTTTCAGTGCTTTAAGCAATTACAGTGTATATCGAAGGACTTAGAAAGCAGTCTGGTCTTTGCAGCTTGTCCTCTACATTATAACTTCGAAAAAGCACAGATGCAGAAAGAGCCAGGCACTCTTTTATTCCTTCGAGGTCTCTTTCTGGAATTAAATTACAGAAGACCAAAGCCCCTGAAGCCATGCTTTAGTTGCTTTTATTAGTAGTAGAAAAGTAGTGGAAAAAAATTGTTTGACCCTTTTTGGGGCCTTTATATCCAGCATGCATATTGTAAAATGTATGAATATTTTACACTCGCCAGCCACTTTAACAAGAGGAAAACCAGTATTTCCACTTGTTCCTGCTATTATCCTATCAGGGCAATTATCTGAAGGCAAAGCATTGCATAAAAACACACATATACTGTATATACGCTTCAATTAGAGTTTAGTTCAAATAACAAAATAGGAAAAATGTGATCTCAGTGAAGTTAACTGTACGGATGTTGGTGATAGACAGACATGCTTTGAGTATTTTGAAAACTGCTGTTTTCCTTGGATTTTTACATTGGATTAAACCAAGATTTTCTCTTGGGATTAACACCAGTCTGGAGAGTTTATAAAGCGTAAAAATATCTAGAATATCCAGATAGGTTCAAGCTGACAAGAAGGCTACAACATTCATTCAAATAAGCGCTTTTTGTATCTAATGAACAGAAAAGCATCTTAGACAACTCATCAAAATCAAAATGTTTGACAAGGCTGAAGCCCTGATGCTGTTCTTTGCTGTTGTATTCCATATGCCGCGCCAAGATTTGCAGTGTTTTGCATTTTAAGATGCCTTTCTGTTTACCATGGCTGTGAAGAATGGTTGTTGGAGATATCTTAGCTGCTCTATCAGCTCAACACAGTGTACCCGTTTGTGTTCACAGTGTGGAATTTTACATTGAAAATAAATTCATAATTAAGCAATCGGTCACCTATTTATTTGAAATATAAATTATCTGATTATCTATATCCACATATTTTTTTTTTATTAAATGTACCTGGTCAATTTGATATATACTTACCCTAACACTACCCTTTACCTGCTGTTTCCAGGTGGGGGTTCCAGTTTGCACGCGCACAGAGTGATATGGATGAACCTCGTCCTCGTACTGTCTATCAAAGTGACATGTGCATTCAAATAAAAACTGAGTGATTGAATATAGTGAAAAAAATATATTAAAAAAAACAACTGCCCACACCTACGTGTCCGTCCACGCTGACCAAGCACATACTAATGTCCCACCCTGGCACATTTTTTGGACAGTCTTTAGAGGATACCTGCAACATCGCCAGGAGTTGCCACGTTCTCGCATTGTTTTTTTTGTTTGTTTGTTTTTGTTTTTTTTGTAAGAACTTGATAATGACATGTGTGATTATAACTACAAAAACAAAAGATATCCCTATTATAAGAAGAAGCTCCACCTGAAGTATTGTCCATGCCTCATTTTTTTGTCTTTCATCTAGGTTAAAAAAAATATATACAAAATGTAAAAAAAATAAATAAATCTCTGGGCTTTTTTCTTCTTCGAGCCGAACTCATGATGTCATTGTGGTTGTCGTGGACAGCGATATGAACAATAAAGACTAAAAACAAAAAGACAAAAACAATAATCGCTGCTCCACCCATGTACAACTACACTCCACTCGAGCACAAACATCCTCTTTTGGACACCATTTTTTTTTCTTCTTTTTCTTCTTTGGGATGGGATATTGTTTTCTCCATTTATTTTTTTGGTCTTGAATGGCTCATGGCTGGAATGTACAAAAAAGACTTCTAAAAGACAAAAAGCCCTGTGAACTGGTGAGATTTTATTTGAGAAGTAAAACAGAAGACCCTCTTTTTAAATGTATTTTGTGTACATCCGTGTAAATACTGAGAGGTATATTAAAAAGAAAAAAAAATGAAATTCAGAGTTATAAGGGGGTTGTGGGGTGATGGGTGGGAGATTAGCAAAGCTTTATTGCTTACACATGTTTGGTCATCCCCAGTTCAGTAACACCATCATTAAGGAATCATAACAAATGAATTTTATTCAAGGACAGTAAGGAAAAAAAAAAGACTAAATAAATTTCCCTTACTCTGATTTAAAGATCCCTCAAACCTGTGCATCATGATGGCAGGATTGAAAGAAGAGGAAAACACATCCTTAACATAGTGTACGTCTGGCTCTCTTCTCCAGGTTGTGGTGCATGTGACGTTTGGCGATTTCTCCTCCTCTGCGTCTGTTACGGTGGCGGCATCGTCACCACGCTCTGCTCTCACCCACCTGTTCTCCCCCCCTTTTCTTGTTGCATAATATATTCAGTGACCTGCATCGTGTACAGTATGTAACTCTCTCCTAACAGGTACTGTTAGGATCATGTTATTCACCGTTTATCACCGTTCTCCCGTTTCTCTGTTCCTCAAAGGAGTGTAAACAGAGTTGTTGTATTTGTTTCATATCACCTGTATTAAAACATGGAGATGATCAACACGACATGGCTGCGTGTGCTCATACAACAATGCGCTGTTTGTTCTGACTGGCGAGATCCATTCTGGCCTCGCAGTCTGGCATTTGCATCTTCCACCAATGTCTTTATTTATAGTCATATAGGAACTGTATTTTAACAAACTGACAGCTTTGTGCATGCATGTGTCAACAATTTGCCCTCACTTAAGCATTGGTTTTATGAATCCTTGTGCCCTGTGTACCACAATTATGAAAAGTTTCTGCATAATATTTGGTGTCGGAGGAACAAACATAACCTTAACCCCTGACAGGCCACCTATTAAAAGCGGGTCCTTTGAATTGTCTTAATTTTTCTTTATATATATATATATATACACATACATACATACATACAGTATATATTGGGGGATGTGGGGGGGGGGGATCGTAACCAGTAACATTTATTCAAACTCACCCTTGTAATGAACAACCTTGGCAAAATATTATCTAATTTTCCTCTTACAAATAAAAATGAGCAGAGTCTGTTTGACCAAATGAAAAAAAAAAAATCAATTTTCAATGTTTTTGGCATTAGAGAAGGGATCAGCAATGCGCATGATGCATTTGATAAAAAGTGTAAAAGTAGCTAGTGGAGTTTTCTCTGGTTTTGTGTTCATCATGCTAGCTTTTCATACGAGCAAGTGCAAAAGTTTACCCTTGAGGAAAAGAAGAAGCAGAAAAAATTTTTTTGGTAATGTTTACTTAGGCTAATGTAATGTTAGAGAGCATACACACAGTATGTTCCAAGAGTTCCAAGAATTCCCAATTTCACACACACTAACTATTATTCATTTCAGCATATAATTTTTCCTGAATATTATGTTATGTTAGTGGAACAAGGCTTAAGTACTTTTTAAACACAATAAAGCTAATGGTTGTCATTTTACATGGTTTTTGAGGACTCTCAAAGAAATAGAGAGCCGGGGAACATCTTTTTCAGTTTGTGTTATGTGCTATATTGGCCAGGGAAACATAGGACCTTGGGGAACATAGGACCTTGGTAACTCGAAACAATAGGGCGTTTGGAACATACTGTAGGTCCTTTTGTCATGCTCTCATTATGTGCCATATAAATCTGGGGATCGTAGGATACTGGGAAACTAGGGATGACCCTGATAAAAGCTAACACTATCTCAGTATTAGAAAGTCAGAAATGTCCTCACTAGAGTATTAAATAAAACCTTTTATATATATTCAATTATGTTGTTTTTAAGGTGCTTAGTGATTGCTAGTGCTAATGTATTAAAGTTTTTGGATAATACCTTATTTGTGATTTGTGCATCACATCTACTAAGGATATCCAGCACTACAGCTCCATCCTTTTCCTTAGTTTGCGTCTCATAGCACAGTTTAGCTGCCTGAACAAAACAAACCTGCAACCCATGTAGGTTTACTTACTGCCGTAGGGTTGATTCAAATCAAGTCAAATTTGAATTGCTTTCTCGCTGCATCACATCGTACTAGAGTTCACTTGGAAGTATGTTCTTACCTATCGAAACGATCACACCGAAGGGATGAACTCAGCAGGGGTTTGATTCAGGTTGACTAAACATTGCATCTGTGCGTCTGTGAAAGTAGAACAAAATCCGGATTACTCGACTATACTCTTATAAAAGGCAATGTTCTTTTGTTACAACTGGTTCAAAAATGAGATCAGTATACCACACCTTTTTTGAAAACCACCTTGGGCATTAGTACATTGTTACATAAATATATAATAAAATAAATATAATAAAATATAAAATATAATAAAAATAATAAATATAATTTAAAAAAAGTCTTCTGCCAATCATCTTCCAAGCTGCCCTTGATAAAAAGCAATCCTGTATACATTTAGAAATATTGCAATTTAAGCTCCTCTAAACACACTGTGTGTTAAAAGATTAGGACTGAAGCCTAGGTAGGAGGAGAAATTAGTCATACAAGCTTAGTAAAATAGCCTCTACTCCATTTAGTTTAAGTTCACTACATTTGTCTGGTTCACCTGGACACTTTAAAACCTTATGAACAGAAGAATGCTTTTGTTCAGTGACAAATTTGCCTAGCTTTATTTTTAAAAACTCCTCCTAAAGCATTTGTTCCATTTCAATGCCTTCTCCATTTCAAGCAGGCCCTGCAGTACATTCTGGGTCTCTTCATATATCAGTGGATATTCAGTCGTCATCTCCAATAAAAGCCTTAGAATAGTGCTCAAATCGCTGTTTAATGGCTGAATTATTCGCTCTGAATAAAGTCGATGCCAATAGTTTGTTTACAGAATGATCACATTTGTGTGAGGAAGGCATACAAGTGATATCCTGTTATCCTACACTGCTTTGGGGAGACCGATATGGCCATTATGCTGACAATATGCGGCACGATTGACTGAGGGACACATACTGTGACGGTACAATTCTTGTTTAAGAATGTATTAAAACAGACATGAAAGGGGAATTTATCGTACATCATTTCCAAATGTAATTTCTTCATAAGATAATCAGTTTAAAATGCCTTTGCTTTTAAAATGATGTCATACTGTATGTGTATTTCTTGGAAATTTTGGAAAGAGTAACACAACTTGGGCTGTTTTGTTTATTTGTGTGCTGATGTAAATCCTTGCCTTCAAAGGAACAATGACATGAAAGTAAGTTCTCTGGGAGTTAAGGAGGACTTATATACAGTATAACACACGTTTTATATATAACTCATTTTTTATGCATTTACAGCATACATTCCCCAGGCACTTCATTAGGTAAACTTCATTAGCTACACTAGGTTCAACTGCTTGTTAAGGCAAATATATCAAACAATCACATGGCAGCAACTCAATGCATTTAGGGATTAGAATTGTAAAGAAAGGTGATTTAAGTGACATTGAACATGGTATGGTAGGTATGAGTATTTCCGAAACTGCTGATCTACTGTGATTGTCATACACAGCCATCTCTAGGTTTTACAGAGAATGGTATGGAAAAGAGAAAATATCTAGTGAGCGGCAGTTCTCTGGCAAAAATGCCCTATTTGGTTCATAATATGATAGAATGGTACTGTATGCTGAAGAGTATATCTGAACAGACCACACTTTTAACCTTGATGCAGCTGGCTACAGCAGCAGAAAACCACACAGGGTGCCACTCCTGTCAGCTACAAACATTAAACTGAGGCTACAGATTTGCATGGGCTCACCAAAATTGGACTACAGAAGATTGGAAAAACTTTTCCTGTTCTGATGAGTCTCGGTTTCTGCCATGGTATTCGGGTGGGAGTCAGAATTTGGCGTAAAACAACATGAAAGCATGGAACCATCCTGCCTTCTATCAAGGGTTCAGGCTGGTGATGGTGGTCTAACTGTGTGGGGGCTGATTTTTTTGGTACACTTTGGTGCCCTTACTACCAGTTATGCCAGAGCTTATTGAGCTGATCGTGTCCATTTATTTGTGATCAACTGGACATACCATGTAACAAACCAAAAATGATTTCTAAATGGTTTCTTGAACATGACAAAGAGTTCATTGTATTCTAATGGCCTCCACAGTGACTGCATCTCACTCCAATTATATGATTTCATAATGTGAGATGACATAGCACATTATAATATCTATTCATACATTGTAGGTTGTTACATATTTATATGGTCTTTGTAATATCTCACCAAACATTGTAGACACTCAGGGAAATACAGAGATCTAGAGCATTAATTCAATACCTAAAATGCACTACATATGCATTTATGATGTGTCATGTATTAAGTATGACCTTGGATATTGAAATAAGCTGGGTATGTGTATGCTGCTCACCTCAGGATATGTGTATGCTACTTACCTCAGGACGTACGGATGGAACGACTTATTGGAGAAGCCAGAAGGCAGCAGTGTGAAGCCAGAAGGCAGCAGTGTGAGGCTTTGGGTTCTGGATGTTTTGCTGGGAAAACTTGGGTCCTAGCTTTTAAGTAGATATAACTTTGACACATGTTATCCATTTAAACAACGGTGAACACCAAGTATTTCCCTTCATGGCAGTATTCATGAACTATTATACTGATACTTTATAATTACTTGCATAAGCCTGTACAAATATAAGTAGATTAGTTACATGTTAAGCACCTTTAAAGTACGAGTTCAAAACATCATGATGTCAGGTACATAATGCAATATGATATCTCTTCATATGATCACTGTAAACATGTATAATGCATTATACAAGAAAATCATCAGGTTTCAATAAAAACTGACAGAAATGACTAAAACTGCACTAAAAGCTTACTTTACATAGTTCTGAGTTTTTTTTTAATATACAGTACCTTTTTAAAAATACATACATAGCATTTTAATACAACTACACCACTGATGATGGTGTACTTTAAAATAGTTTATTTTGTAATCAATGTTAATGATATTTTAATAATATCAAACAGGTATGGTATCATATTTACTTAATCTATTGTAATTAAACAAAAAAACATGTTGCCTAATCCATTGTCGCATTTATCAAGCTACCAAAATGCTTCACTTGACACATGAGAAGTAAAGGGTTGCAGGAGCAGGCCTTCAGCCTGTCTAAGTATCAATTATTCAGACCTGTTCAAGTGTGTTTTTTTTGGTTCAAGTTTCTTTAAAGCTTTTACATAACTGTAAGCTAGTGACCAACCCCCCACAAAAAAATTAAACCAACAACAAATTTAAATGAAACAGTGGGACAACTTAAGGCATGAGAAATTCTTAATGATTTATTGGAAAAGACAACTGTGCAAACAGTTGCATCCTGGTCTGTGCACTTCTGTATGTGTTTAAAGTTTTATATCAGCCATCTCCACCCTTAACACAAATGCAAATACTCAACACCCATGTGCTTGTAGTACCTTGGGTATGTTCATTTCCTTCATAACTCACATGATAAAATGCAACACTGATCAATGTCTATCCTAATTTTCTATAAATTTAAAATATCAAGGTAAATAAAACTGCTAAAAATCATCTGCATTTAATGGTTTGAAGTAGTGAAAAACAGATATGGTGAATGCCCTCATACTTAAAGTCAACAGATGTCAATAGACAGTCCTTTATTAGCTCGAGAGCTGTGTTTTTGAAGCAATCGCCTGCACCAGGCGGAATAACACCCATGGCCCCGCCCTCATGGTGTGCAGCATGCAAATTCAACATGCGCAGGTATCAGGTTCCCCATCCCACATTGACAATAGAAGGAGGACTGACAGTTTGTAGTTCATCGTCAAGTTACACAAGCTGGGATGCACTAGGGCCAGAATCCCAAATAAAGACTAAATATCCAGCTGACTGCCAAACCTGCTCGACCAGAAATGCCAATAGCAGACTTACTGGGAGTGCGCTTTGACATGAAGCTCCTAGCCAAGCTGACTGTGTCTGCTGCTGCTATTCTTTTCGTCACCTGGGTTTTCTTTTACAACTCCAGGGCTCGAGGCCGAGCACGGGCCAAGAAGAGACTCCCTCCTCCTAGGAGCACTCAACCAAGTCCTGAAACTTACAGCCCTTGCAAAACGGTGTTAGAACCTCTGAAAGAAGGAGAGAAAAAGGAATATGATGGAGAAAACCGGTCTAGTCAGTCATCTGTGGATTCTGGGCAAGGTATTCTTCAACTACAAAAAACAGATGCCATGGACAAAAAGGAAGAGAATAAAGGGTTTGAGGACATTGTGAGTGGAACAGAGGGATGTTCCTCACCAATCTCTGGTGTGAAACACAACACAGATGTGGATAAGTCTGAGGACACTGTGACCAACACAGAGGGAAATTCCTCACTTTTCTCTGGTGTGGAACGCAACATTCAAGAGGTTAAAGAGTCCAAGTACTTTGTGACCAACACAGAAGGAAATTCCTTGTCTTCATCTGAAGTGAAGCATAACATGGAGGACATCTGGGATAAGGAGAAGAGAGAGGAAAAAGACTGCAAAACGGGATTGACTCTACTGACAACTGGTTTAGATGACAAGACGCCTACAAGCCCAAGCGGACGTCGATCACCATGCCAGCTAAAAAAACTGGATGGGGGAGTTGAAGTTGGGAGAGAACTCAGACAGAATATGGGTCACCCTGGTACTTTTTCCAGTTTCCAGTCAAAGGCAGAGATCAAAGTGGAGAACGCTGACCTGGTAATAGAAGGGCCTGGGGATCAAAGCACTGCAGTTCGTGGTAAGATTTATGATTACTTTGTCGAGACATCCTCACAGTCGGTTTCAGATTTAAGTCCCACTTGCTCTATAAGTCCAACTTATGGATCATATGAAGGTAATTCTTTGTCCAATGTAATTGATAAACCTCGAACCCCAAGTCCCTTGCCTTCTTCCATAATCATTAGAGATCTGGAATTCTCAAATGACTCAGATATGGTGCCTGAAGTTCCTGCTAGATCTGAAACCGGAAGACTTCTCAGACATGGATTAATTCGCAAGGACAGTTATCTTGCTGCTGCTGCAGATTCAGAACTCCAGATCCCTTTCCCCCCTCCTGTAACACGTTGTCGCTCACCAGCACTTCCAAAAGAGCGTTCAACAAGCTCCTCAGAGTCACCTAAAGAAATACAAGAATTTGGTTGGGAATCCTCTGAGGATCCACAAGTACAAACCGTGGCAAGGGCCCAGTTTTTTCACTTTCCCCTGGAAAACATAGGAAATTCAGAACTGGAAAATTTAGCTGGAAAACTTGATTTGGGCAACTGTCTGGAAGCACTGATGCTTGGCAAGAAACATGGACATTATGAGCTTCAGCAGGCTGCTCTAAGAGTTATGTCAGACAATTACTTCCAGGTCCTACGAGATCCAAACCTGTACGGTCAATTAAAGGCAGGTGAGCGAGACCAAATCCAGAGGCAGCGCAAGAGAGGCAGAAGATGCCTCATGGTGGCAGACATGGACTCTCCAGACTGGAACAGAAGTCCATCACAGTCTACAGACTCCTATACAGGTAAAGGATCTAGTGGACTTTACTACTATGATGATTATAAAGACACCTGGCACCCTCAGTGCCGAATCCCCCAGGAAGTCTTCTCCAAGGGCTGTGCAATTTGCACCATGGACAACTACCTGTTTGTAGCTGTTGGTTTCCAATGTACAGTACCATCAAAGAAGGTCTTTTGTTACAACCCTATGACATCCATTTGGAGTGAAATTTGTCCAATGAATGAGGCCAGGCCTCATTGCAAGCTTGTAACCCTTCAGGACCACGTATATGCAATTGGAGGGGAGTGTCTATCTACAGTGGAGCGTTACGACCCTAGGACAAACAGATGGACCTTCGTCGCACCACTGCCCAATGATACTTTTGCAGTTGCCCACCGGGCTACCGCTTGCAACGGCGAACTATTTGTTTCTGGTGGCACACTGAAGTATACACTCTTACGCTACAACCCCAAAACTGATATCTGGAGGCAAAGCTTGCTTGTGGGAAGCAAAGAAAGGACCACAGAAATGGTTGCAGTTCGAAATTTCCTCTATCGATTTGATGTCAACCCTCACATTGGGATCAGTGTGTATCGCTACCATGTTATGGCTCGGCTATGGTATGAGTGCTGTTCCAAGCAAATTTTCCACTGCCCTTCCTTTCAGTGTGTCGCCATGGATGACGTCATTTACTGTGTAAGTCGTCAGTTCACGATGAGGCTCTTAGCTGATGAAAAATCTCCAGACTTTGTGGCAGATGATTTACAAATCCTCACAGCAGCTAAGGGTATTTTATTCCCTTTTGTTCTTGCTCTGCCTGATAAAAGCAATCTCCAAACCAGCGTCTGAGTTTAGTCAGCTCAGCCGAGAAAAAGACTGACGCACTCAGAGTTCATAGTTGGAGACCATATTAAGTTACTGGAATGCATAGTCGTCTTAATCAGAGGCAGTCGAAGTGAAATATCAAGGCTATTAAAGCCAGTAATTGTAAAGCTAGATCAGATTTAGTGTGCACTCCCAGTGAGATAAATCTGCCGTTCCAATGAGAGCTGTTTGTTATCTGAGTTTTTCAGTCCACTCTTGGGTCTAAGTAAACTCCTAAATCTTGCTAATGTCTAGTGCTACTGCTTAAAGTGTTTTACTCGAATATACTGCTCCAAAATGTTATAAGCAAAATGTCAGCTAATCAATATGTAGAGTGGAGCCATGCTTCAATTTGCTGTAATGAATAACACAAATGTTCATAATTTCCAAGATTTATGAAGGATGGAATAAGGATATTCAGGGCATGCTTTGCTGTCACACCCATTCGAGAACTTGAACTCATGAATAATTCAAATTGATAAATTATTAAATGTTAAAACCCCTCCACCTTCCCCATTGTCCTTCATTGATATCAATGACTTGCCATTTATCTTTAGCAAATTTTTAGATAAGTCAAAGGAATGCTGAAAATATGAAGGCTAAATTTTGAATGCTTTATGTTGGTGAAAATATATTTGGAACCTTATCTCATATCATAATAATCTCGTGACGGATGCCAGTGTGGCAGAGTGGATAGGGTAGCTGCTTTTTTCCCCCCTATTGCCCAGAAAATCCTGGTAGTTGTATAAATTAAATAAGTGTGTGCATGGTTCCCATCCCATTAAGAATGGATTCCCACCACGTACCCAGTGTTCCTGCATCCAGCGATGGATCCAGCACACCCTGGACCTGGATAAAACGGGTACTTGTTTGACATACTAAAATGAATGCTAACACTGACATTATCCTTTATATATTTTTATGTACCTTGATTCGTGCATATGCATATTAGTGAAACCATGTCGACTTTCAGGACACATTTTTGTCAAATATCAAATTTGATTGTCTGTATAGCATATTTTAATATTATCAAAGTAATATTTAAAAACATTATATATTATAGGCAATGTACTTACTATATTCTGAGTGCAACTCATATGATCTGCTTGGTAAGTTTCTGTGCTGTATGATAAGGTTAGTTATGCTATTAAATGTAAATTGTTCAAATAATATTAATGGAATAATAAAGTCTGGGTTATAATGTGCCTTATAAAGAAATGTGTGATTAATTACACAATGGATTAATACAAGACAAGGAATTTCAAACAAAGCTGACAAGAAAAATATAGTAAATGGTATACCATACCGTGCCTGCTTGCTCTCTTGTTCGATCTGTAACGATGGCACCATCATGTGGATGTTTACTGTGAGTCAACAGAACCTAAACTGGCTTTGCATAAACTGGAAAAAAAAAAAATCCTGCACAGTTAAAATGTAGGACCTACTAGCAAGGGCTGCAGAATTGATCTGCATTTTTAGACAGCAGGGAAAGCGTGACACAGATGGTTGACCATCAAACGTAAGCGTCCTTGATTGCATAATTAAACACTTTGATTCGTTGTAATTAAACACCTAATGGGATGGGAGTTTGGACAGGTCCCCTCAGAATCTCCTCCTGAATGAGTCAGCCGTTTCCCAGCACACATGGCCGATTTGAACGTTGCACGGCTCAGCAAGGCTATTCTGGGACAATAACGAAGCAAATTATATCCACCCTGCATCCAAATCTGGGCGAGAAATAGAATTTGCAGGCTGTTATTGGATAAATCGATAAACACGGCTTAGCAAATATGACCAGTTCTATATAGGTCTCTCGTGCAGATTCCTACACACACTCACAACAATAAAAAGGGAACAGTTGTCTTCTTACATAAAAAAAAATTGTGATAAAATGCTCAAAAGCTTTAAATTGTAGTATATATTAAAATGAAAAAATTGCAGCAAAGGAATATTGAACAGGCCGGAGTATAAAATCTGAAGAAAACTTCTTCTATCAGAGTAACACCATGGTATAAAATGTGCTTGGGAATGCTGAAGGAGAAGAAAAATATGCTATAGCAGCTTGTTAAAATGCACTTTATTGGTGCATATAAATCCTTTTTATGCAGGAACAGTTGATTTCATGTTTTTGATTTTTTTTTTTCTGTCAGAACTGCAGTTCTGACAAATTCCTGGCTCAAGACAAATCACAGGTTTATATTAATGACCATGTACTAATTCATTATCTAATTCGTTATTATAATTCATTATTCATTATTACTATGGTAACAACTCACTTATGGTAGACACACCATGCAATCAAAACCATAAACAGATTTTAGTAATATGATATAGGAAATGAAATGTATAATTAAGCAATATGGCACAAGTAGAAGTGCAGTTATAGGGAATATTGTCACAGCTGTTCAGCCATAGGCATAAGTGTGTAAGGTGAGCACCTAGGTGATAGACACAGTGAAACCTTATAGTACGTTATAGTTAATAGGCACTATTGAAACACCACTTGTTTAATGGAGTTAGTGGGCCAGAACTAAGTTTTGTCTAGTCATTAATATGGTGAAGATTTTGATAATTATGGGAAACATTTATAAGTTTCCAGACTTAGAATTTGTTTACCATGGGAAAGACTTTAGGGCAAAGGGCTTAATAACAAGAACAGTTTAGGTTTCCTGTCTTAGTAACTCCAAAAGAAAAAAAAAAAAGAGAGAGAGAAGAGAGGCTGATACGCAAATATGTACTGTAAATTTTGCACGCTAAATACTGTAACTGTTGGTTAAAATGCGTTATATGTGAACAATTCATTGGTAATTGTTGCGTTGTAAGAGAAATAAAAAAAAAAAAAAGTCAGGAAGTGAAAATAATTTACCTTAACTTACAACTTACATCTAATAACCACATTTATTAATGACTGTACATTAACACTTTAAAATCTAGCCTAGATATTTTCAAAATGCTGTTTCACAAGAAAGGCAAGTCTAATAACCGCAAGGACAATCTTATATGTAATATCTTCTTCTTTATTAAGATGTATACAGTAGATAGTATTTAGAATTCCTAATATGACATATTCCTTTTTATAAAGAATTAATATGATAAAACAAGAGTTATACACATGGCAGGGGTGACATTGGTTTAGGAGCATTTCCTGGCATGGGGTTTATTTCCAGTTCGTTCTTTCTGATGGAGGTCAGACATGGCACTCTGGCATGCCGTGGCTGACAGAACGCATCTGTGGGGTGCACTGGATATGCCGCTCTGTACATACTGAGCATGTGTGACCCCTTCTGCTGCTTCTCCAGCTGCGCTCGCCAATGCTCTGTCAGACCGTAGTTGGTTGGAGGGCCTGGGATTATGTGTGTGTGTGTGTGAGACAGAGAGAGAAGAAGAAAAAGGGAGAAAAAAGGTGAAGTGCAGGGCTCAGGACTCAGCTGTTCTGTACTGCAATCATTAATTAGCCTGCTGACAGATTTGGAGCATATTCTCTAAGAACCTTTTAACTGCTGCTGCTTGTGACAGTAAAAAATCAAATGCAACAAGTGGCAACCAACAGCGCAACAAGTTTACAAAATCAAAGCCACAACTAGTCCACTATAGAGTCCTTTAACGGCATGTCATCTATGACATAAATCGACCTGTGGCAGTACTTTAGAATATTAAAATGTTAGAATAATACAAGACATTTTTTATGACATGACTTTATCTTTTAGTGTGTATTGTGTAATTCATTACTTACTACGTTAACATTACCATCCTGAAGTGACTCAAATCCGCACTTTAAGAATTAATCTTCAATTATTTATCACATGTACTATACAGTGCAATACTTTCTTATATTGTCCTAGATCACATACTGTATATACTACATATGGTCAGACGACTTGAATGAGAACGGCCAGATCGGAATTCATGCAATGTTTTCCCTCTGTGCATACAGTAGTCCTATGTAGGATACTGATGTCATCAGTCATCAGAAGCAGTGCAGGGATTTCATAGCAGTGCTAGCAATAACTGCTAAAATGGCTAATGTAGGCCGTCTCAGATACTGTACATCCACATTAGAATCACTCACTTATCGTCTATACCGCTTTATTCTGCATACAGGGTCGCGGAGGGCCTGGAGCCTATCCCAGGAGACTCAGGGCATGAGGCGGGGAACACCTTGGATGGGGTGCCAATCCATCGCAGGGCGCGCGCGCACACACACACACACTCATTTATATGGACTGTGGAAGGAAACCGGAAGACCCGGAGGAAACCTACCAAGCACAAAGCGAACATGCAAACTCCATACACACAGACCGGAGACGGGAATCAAACCCATGAACTGTTTGTCATGACATGCAAATCCAATCTGATGAAAAAACTTGTAATTGAACAATGTGAATGTAGGCTTAGAGTAGAATAACTTAACATAAACGAGCGACATGTTGTAACACTCGGCTTTGTTATTTAAGCTAGTTACACTTATACGGGCTCTCGAATCTAACTTCCGGTATTGCGCAAGCGTGGCGGAACAAGGAAAGACACGACACAACAATTCAAACCAAACCCAAAGTGTATTAAGTGATAAATAAACCAACAAACAAGGTGCACCGAAAATCAATAATATATACAAAATATATACAAAAGTAAGAAGCGTGTATGTGTGTGTATAAATGAAATGCAATGTCCAAGTCCGGGTTGTTATTGTTAGTGTGTGTATGTGGATGGGAGAGATGGCTCGGTCTCACCGGTATATGAAATTCAGTCCGGGAGCACGAACACGGAATGAGAGGGGTATTGAAGGGTTCCAGCACGGATTAATCCACAACGGGGAAAAGTAATCCACTGGACGCGTCAAACAATCTCTCTCTCTCTTTTTTTAATAACACAGCGCTGTTTTTCTCCTCTCTCTCGCTTCTTCGCGGCAGCGCTTTAAAGGCGGACCATGTGACCTCCTGCGTCACCGCCGACCTCTCGCTACCTGAACGCGCATTCTCGCGAGAGTTCCATCCGGGACCCCCACCTATTGTCCGGAGTAAAGGAAACCCCTAAAGGACCTTTCATGGGGCACAGCTGCTATTCTTGTATCAGCGTATGCCGTATTTTCCCCCTATAAAAATGTTATGATGAACTAATCACAGCAACTGATTTAAACCTGCATTAACAAGTTACATACATATGAATGTATGTAAGGCCACCAGCACCGATCGGTGCATAGGGCAACGAGAGTTCTCCATTGTAGAGGACTTTCGCTGTTT
>JAOVVA010000001.1:16335979-16350564 GCA_028565275.1 Leiocassis micropogon
CTGCGAGAAGTTACAGCCTCACCCGGGAACCGAACCAGCGATCTCCGGATGATAGGGCGAGCAGTTTACCACTGTGCAACTCGGAGGCCCCTTCCATATGAATACGCTTATTTATAAAATAGCACAGAGTGCAAAAGACACTAATGACAAAGCTCTGTATATTTTCTCTGTAGTGTGTTTGATAGTGATTGGCAACCTGTCCAGGGTGTACCTAAGTCTCCTGGCATAGGCTCCAGGCCCCTCCGCGACCCTGAATACAGGATTAAGCGGTATAGATGATGAGTGAGTGTGTTTGATACTTGAATACGTATAGCCAAATAATGATACTGGAATGACAAGGAATATATTACGAGTACTTTTTAAAATTTTATTTACGTTTATGATAATTTCATTAAACTCTAATGAAAGAATCCATCCCTGAATGTTTGATTAATTTGTTTGATTCCATGTCGCTTTATTACTATTATATGACTATGACATACTACAGAGGTACCGTACAGAGTTATGTTGTGTCAATAACATGACCGTATGTCACTAGACTCAAGTATTAAGTCAACTTGACATTAAATTGGACTTATCTCCATTAATGTGAATTGTCAGGAAGGACTTGCTGTATGTGTGCTTAGAACACACCCAAAGGTATTGCCCTGTTTACTGCACTAATAATTGATAAGAATGTTATTAATTAGAAACTAAATATAACTTGCTACACACACCTATAAACTCATATGCATAAGCAGAATATAAGCATGAATACCATGAAGCGGGTGATCTGACTCCTCAGGGACCCAACCCATCTTGTCAGTGTGCCAGGTGCGAAGTTTGGGAAGACCAGAGGAGTTACGTCGACCGTAAGATTCGTCATATAGACTAACCAGGTAATGTGAAGTGGGTGTGTTATGATGGGAGAAGAAAAGTCTGGTGGGAAGACCCTGGGAACAAATTGTGAATTCCTAATTTTTAAAAGCCATATAGATTTTATGACATTTCAAAAGATGTTTAAATTGTATTGAGTTGTAAAAATGTTATCAATGTTGTCATATTACATCTCTAGTAGTTGAGAAGCTCTCTTATCTCGTATAACCCTTGCAAAAAAAGTTGCAAAAAGAGTGTAAGCTGTCAAATGTTCTAACAGCTATGACTTTATTCACTAATAATGCTAACATACAGTATACTGTATCTGACAATGTTGTCTTGTGGAAATAACCATAAATATTGCTATGAAAAAAATTAGAAATTTCAGCCCCTATTTTTCAGATGCAAGGAAATTACAGCTTACTGTAGTTCTGCTATGCACCGATCAACCATAACATTAACACCGCATGACATTAAACATTAATATGGAATGTAATTATGTACCAGGAAACTGGTGACAGAATCATGGCCACCCAAGGCCATGGCCACACCCATGGCCACATGAATCATGGCCACACCCATGCCCGCTGGAACCAAAGCCCAGCCTATCCAGTCCAATTAAACAGAAAAGCCAAGCAACAGACATCTGTGAAAAAAGTCAATGCTGGCCAAGATCGAAAGGCACCAGAACACCCAGTGTACCACAAGCCACTGAGCCCAGCATTAAAAGAGGTGACAACTAAACCATGGGCCTCCGAGGGGCGCAGTGGTAAAGTGCTCGCCGCCGCCCCCAACGGTGCATGAGTGAGCAGTTTGAAAAGATGCGGTCGGCTGGCGTCACATGGTTCGGAGGAAACACGTGATAGTCTTCGGCCCTTCCGACTGAATGCTAGTAGTAGCTTAATGTGGAAGTCCCCTAGTGACGGGGAGGAATTGGACACGACTAAATTAGGGAGCAAATCTGGGAAAAATCCAAAAAAGTAATAATAATTGAAAAAAGGTCTGACCCACGGAGGCCCCACCCCACAACCCACAGCACCCAAAGGATCCAATACCAACATCCTGCTGCAAGACCCTTGTGCACAACCCAAGAGGTTTTGTGGCATCATGGGGCATCAACCTACACAATACTGGGCATAAAGTTTTGTGTTGTAATGATATGGCTTATTGGTGCATATTAGAAATGAATGTGTAACATTCGAATCTATATACTAATACTAGATCATTTTTGGATTGAAAACAAACAAGCTTTATGTTTTATAAGTTAGAAGTCATGTCATCACAAATTTTCTAAAAACTAATGCTTATACTCGTGTATCATACTCATGTGTAAATAATATGATTATTCATATTTTTTTTATCACATGACTTAGACCTCAGATCTACGCAGCGCCGTCCGTCTGACGATCACATCTGGCCTGTGATCTGTCTGAGGCCTGAAGTCCAGCCTATTGCTGCTGTTAGTTGTCCTGGGCTCCCGAGAGAACTGTCACACGCACACGCACATACACACACAAGCCAAAAAATAGACAAGTTTAAAAGAAAATAAAATGGCTCAACGAAAGCACTCAGCAAACGAAGTGCACGATCAGCAGCCTTATCGACCGCTGTCGTTTCCCCAGCACATCTTTCTCTCAGAGTCGTATAACTAGGCAGCCAGGGCAGAGCTATTTGTCTGCTATTTAAACACTCCGGCTGTGCTGAGTCAGCTTAATCGCACACCTCTAATCACTTTTGCAGAGATCTCAAGTCTTGCTGAAAGAAATCTCCCCCTATCAGGGTCTGAATCACAGAGCGTGAATTAACCTGCGATACTGTTTGCAACAAAAGCAGGCGCTTGGTGATTGTGACTGAGCGTAAATAAACGTTCCCATGAAGCAAACAGGAAATTATTTCTTCCAGAATAAAGACAAAGATGTGAGACAACCATTTGGAGCTCCAAGGAAAGAGCATCTTTATCAATGTTTATGAAGTGTGTAATATTTTTTAATATCCATGTTTTATGACTTAGATGTAAAATTTATAGATTTAATTCTGAATTCTTAAGCAATCTGAAGAGGTTCAACTTGATAAACAGTTTGGATTTGGATTGGGTGACATATAAGAGCTTAAGCAGAAGCACTCAGGTGGACTAAATCTTGTGTTGACGTTGTAGTCTGAAATAGATCAGTGACTGCAAAGTATTGGTAGGGGAGAGTGTAACCAGACAACACAGGATGGTAGTGTGTAAAATGACCCTGATGGTATAGAAGGTGAAGAGGACAAAGACAGAGCAAAGGACAAAGTGGTGGAAGTTGTAAAAGGAAGAAGGTAGAACAACTACAGCTAACATGATCGGGGAGGGTACTTGGTGTGTCATCAGGAAAGGGGAAAGTGGACAAGGAGACTTGGTGGTAGAAGTCCGGGAGTGTATACTGTACCAAGAAAGAGCTATGAGGAAGTGGGACACTGAGAGGACTGAAGAGAGTAGACAGGAGTTCAAGGATATGTACAAAGAGCATATGAGGATTTTTATGCTACTGTTAGTTGGACAGTAAGGAGGAAGAGCTGGATCTGTGGAGCAGGAAGTAGTGGTAAAGGAGGGTGCTGAAGAAGACAAAGAGTGAAAAAGCATTTGGTCCTGATGACATACCTGTGGAGGTGTGGAGTTGCTTAGGAGAAATGGCAGTAGAGTTTCTGATTATCTGTTTAACAAGAAGTGTATTGGAGCCGATTTTTAAGAACAAGGGGGATGTGCAGAGAAATAAAGCTGATGAGCCATACAATGAAGGTTTGGGAAAGAGTAGTGGAAGCTAGGTTAAGGGCAGAGGTGAGCATTTGTGAGCAGCAATATGGTTTCATGCCTAAAAAGAGTAAAACAGTTGCAGTATTTGCTATGAGGATGCTGATGGAGAAGTACAGAGTAGGTAATAGGGAGTTGCATTGTGTCTTTGTGAATTTAGAGAAAGCGTCTAACAGGGTTCTGAGAAAGGAGCTGTAGTATTGTATGAGGAAGTCTGGAGTGGCTGAGAAGTATGTTAGAGTGGTGCAGGACATGTATAAGAGCTTTAAGACAGTAAGGTGCTGTAAGGTGGGTCTGCATCAAGGATCGGGCCCCCCTCTGAGCCCCATCTTGTTTGCTCCGGTAATGGACAGGATGACAGATGAGGTTAGACAGCAGTATCCATGGACTATGATGTTTGCAGATGACATTGCGCTTTGTAGCGAGAGCAGGGAACAGATGGAGGAAAATCTAGAATTTGGAGGTATGCTCTGGAAAGCAGGAGAATGAAGGTTAGCCACAGCAAGACAGAATAAATGTGTGAATGAGAGGGACCCAAGTGGAACAGAGGTAAAGAAGGTGCAGGACTTTAAGTACTTAGGGTCAACAGTCCAGAGCAGCAGAGAGTATGGAAAGGAGGTGAAGATTCGGGTACAGGCAGATTGAAACAGGTGGAGAAAAGTATCAGGTGTATTGTGTGATAAAAGAGTATCAGCGAGAATGAAAGGAAAGGTGTACAAGACCGTGGTAAAACCAGTGATGCTTTATGGCTTAGAGACAGTGACACTGAAGAAAAGACAGGAGGCAAGAAGGTATGATGTTGAGGTTGGAAGGAAGGATAGGATCAGGAAGGAATCCATCAGAGGGTCAACTATTTTTAGAAGTTTTGGAGATGAAGTCAGAGAGGCCAGATTGAGGTGGTTTGGACATCTTTAGAGAAGAGATTGTGAATATGTCAGAAGGATGCTGAGGTTGGAACTGCCAGGCAGGAGGTCTAGAGGAAGACCAAAGAGGAGATTTATGGATTTAGTGAGAGAGGGCATGAAGTAAGTTGACGTGAGAGAAGAGGATACAGAGGATAGGCTTAGATGGAGGCAGGTGATTTGCTTTGATGACCCCTGAAAGGGATCAGCTGAAAAACAAAGTGTCTTGTCTCTATGTCTCTCATTTTTACTCCAGTCACTGTACCTGAGCAGTTTCAGAGGAACATTTTTTGTTTGTTGGCCGTATAGTGACCTGTGAAGCAATCTATCATAAAAAAAACATTGCAGGCTGTGGCAATAAAACATTTGCTTTCATTTATTATAGTTTATTCAACAGCATTTAGTTTAATTTAATATGAAGAAATGAGGTGTTTCTTAAGACTTTTGCACAGCACTGTATATTTGAGCATAATAAAGCAAGTATAACCAAATGTTTTATTCACATTTTTGCTTATTTCAAACTTAATATGTGCTATTCTAAAGGAAGATTGTTTAGTTGAATCTTTTAAGAAGTATAATTAAGTTTATAATGTAAGGTAATGTAAGGTTTATAAGGTAAGCTAAGGTTATAATGAAAATATAGTACAGTGGAACCTTGGAGAGAAACTTGGTCTGCGAGTGTTTTTTCAAGACAAGCTAAATTTTTAAATACTTTTAAATTTGACATATGAGTAAAGTGTTGGTTAATTTGGTATTTATATTTGGTATTTATTATTTTTATATGAATATTATATTATATATTTTTTATTTCTTATGGGGAATTTCGCTTCTTTTATATACAAGCATGCTTTCGGAATGAATAATGCTCGCAAGTATTCTATATAGTAGTTACTATATTAATATAATATATTTGCATACTATATAAAATTAATATATAATTAATATAAAATCAATTAATATATTTGCATATCCATGCATTATCCATAAAATTTAAGTTTGTAAAAGTAGTGAATAATGTTATTTAAACAATTACACTGTATGAGAGTTTTCATTATTTCAAATCTCAGAGCTCTTCTTCAATTTCAAGTCTGATTTAACAATCCCACAACAATGGCATATATTTCACAATAATGTCATACACACATCATTACATTACAGTTCATCAGACTGAAATAATGCAAAACATTTGGTGTGAAATAATACCTGAAGTCTTTCCTCAGCCCAGTTGCCTATAAGCACTTTTTTGGAGTATTTCTGCTCGATCCTCCAGCCCGGCTGCGTCCATTTATTATACTCCATGTCCTTCTCCTGCATACTGCACATTCACCTGTCTTTGTGCACCAGAAACTACGGCACATTTACATTTGGATTGAGGACAAAAAGGATAGCAGATCCATTGTAACCCTGACACAGCAGGGGGGGAGGAGGGAGGAGTCTATTACTATAGGAACGGTAAACACTCATTAAGAAAGAGGTTCAGATTTCTCAAGATGAATTTTGCTTTGGGCAAGGCCTGAGAGGATGAGCATTTAAACATGGATTTTAATTTTTTTAATTAATTTTCAGTATTTGACAATTCACAATATGACATACAGTATATGTCACAAGGACTACTTCCCTAGGTATAAAACAGGCATGTTAGTGTTAAAGATCATAATATTTAATCTAGAATCTTTTTTTTTAATTGACAAAAATACAAATAATGGACAATGGATCAAATCCAGAAATAGGGATGCTAACTGACATCGTTTGTAAAGGGTGTTTTTTGGTAACTAATATTAACATACAAAGTATTAATAGTAATTTCTATCAGCCCTTTTTGTCTTAAGGCTGTATAAAGTTATGGCTGCTTTGTAGAAAATTTGAATTTTGCATTTCAATTGCTGTCCATAGGGATACAGCTATAGATTTCAATTAATATATTTCTTACAAATGGTTCGATCACAGTTTCGAGTCTGTGTGTATGTGGAGTTTGCATGCTCTCTCTATGCTCAGTGGGTGTTCTTCATGTACTCTGGTTTCCTCCTACGGTCTAAAAAAATGCAGAGTAGGTTAACCGGAATTTCCAAAGAGAATGAGAAAATCAGTGAGAGCAGATGAATATATTATGAAAAAGCATGGATGCATTTTTATACTTTTACATGTGATTACCACACAGATGAATTAACACTAAACCTTGTGCTAAAAAATACTCAATGTTTACAAACAGTGGAGGTTTAAGGGCAGCTATTCCATCCATCCATCTAAGAACCTCTGTAGTCCAACTAGAGATTATGGAGGCCAATGACCATTGTATTTGTTCCCACCCTAGAGGTGAAGGCGACAGTGCTAACCACTAACCATAGTTTAATTATTTATTTGATGAATTAAATTTTCCTCTGAACCTACATATCTAAAATAATTATTTATACAATTACAAAAAGATATACAAATATAAAATATATACAAATATTAAATTATTTAGATAATAAATGCATAATTTTTCTCTGAAGATACATCTCTAAAAGAATTATTTAATTATTATTATTATACAGAGCTTTATCAACCAGGCTGTTTAAAGGGCAAAAAAAGGGTAAATTATTTTATTTTATATATATTTTTTTATTACTAATTCAATTAGGTCTTACTGTCCAAAAAATTAAGCAATGGCCACTTTTACTAAACTGAAATGACAAGACACAAAATAGATCATGGTTTATGTTTAAATGTACTATGATATCATTGTGTGTCCTACCTGTCATCTATATTTTATTGTTGCCTTGCTGGAACACAATTTTTTAAAGGAAAAAATCTATTTGGTTTGCAATTTCCCAAATACTTACATACTGTACATTACTGCAAGAGTTGCAGCCAACCACACAACAATGACAATGACAAAACATATCGTTCTTACATGGATAGACAATTTTTTTCTTTAAATAGAGACACATCCTTTTCTTGATTTTGTCTCTATTTCCTGTATAGAAAAAATAATAATTTTAGAGCAATAAATCAGACTGGAGACACTGCTCTTTTCACTAGTATGCACCACCAGGACACTTAGAGTATTCACAGCCAATACAGACTCTAGAAAGAGACAGGAGAAAAACATCCAGGTCTCAGAGTGTCTTTATGTAACTGACAATGTCCTCCATGGCCCTTACTCCACTAGGAAAGCTCAACCAGCTCTTTCTGATAAAGAACATAATGCCATGGAAGCCATCAGGGATGTGATGCCATGTGACCTTGACTCCAAGATCCTGTAGCCTCTTCATGTACAGGATCCCATCATCCCTCAGCACATCATACTGACAGGTTAGGATAAAAGTTGGTGGCGTGAGGCGGAGCACTTCATCCTCAGCCAGTAAAGGTGAAATCCCTGGCTCGAGACCATCTTTAACTATGTGATAGACATCACCATCGTGGGTTGTCACCACCTGCTTCCCACCATCTTGGAATTCCGGTGGGAGGTTTGAGGGGTCGAGCCACTTGCTGTAGTGCAGTTTTAACTCGGCAGGAACATGTCTGCCCTCCAGCACATCCTGGCACACAGACATGTCACCATTTAGGTACTGAAGGAAGTAGAAGACCATACGTTCGCGGGACAATAGGGGCACGGCATAGTTCTGCCGATAAGAGGGCAGGTTAAAGTCGGCCATCTGCAGAGCTGGGTAGATGAGGACGAGGCCACAGGGCGATGGCAGATGCCCATCCGGGCTTGTAGCCAGCCTCTGGCTGACAGCAGCTGCCAAATTACCGCCTGCACTGTCTCCTCCCAGTGCCACACGGAGCGGGTCCACATTGAACTCAGCCGCCACAGACAGGAAATGACGCGTAGTGAGTTCGCAGTCATCTAGTGCTGCAGGAAACCGGTGCTCGGGAGCGAGTCTGTAACTGTCAGGATAACAAAAAGCACAATGCTTTATTATACTTTCTCAACAAATGCATGAATAAGGCATAAAGCTGATGAGCCACACCATAATGTTATGAGAAAGAGTTAGTGGAAGCTAGGTTGTGAAGAGAGGTGACAGTCTGTGAGCAGAAGTATGGCTTCATGCCAAGAAGAAGCACCACTGATGTCGTGTTTGCTTTGAGAATGCAAAAGTAAAGAGAAGGTCAGAAAAAGTAGCATTGTGTGTTTGTTGATCTAGAAACAGTGTATGATAGCGTTCCCAGAGATGAACTGTGGTATTGCATGAGGAAGTCAGGAGTGGCAGAAAAGTATGTGAAGGTGGTGCAAGATATGTACAAGGACAATGCACAACGACCGACTGGTTTAAGGGGTTTAAGCCCCTTCCTGTTTGCAGGGGTGACAGACAGGTTGATGGATGAAATTAGACAAGAGTCCCCATGGACTATGATGTGGATGATATTGTGATCAGCAGCGAGAGTAGGGAGCAGGTTGAGATGAGTCTAAAGAGGTGGCAGGATCCACTGAAAAGAAGAGGCATGCAGATCAGTAAGAGGAAGATGGAGTACATGAGTGTAAATAAGAGAGAGGTTGAGGGAAAGGTTCAGTTCCAAGGATACAGTACTGAAATGAAAATGAAAAGAGGAACAATATTACCTTGTTGTCATCTGTGAGTTTATTTCTCCTGAAAGCAACTAATATACACACTATCAGCGTTTTGATTTACCACTGTATGTGTAATGTAAGTGTTCAACGTATGTGTGCACCACATCACTGTAGAAAATGTTCATATTGTTCACACAGATTCTCAACCCGGATTTCCGGAACAAAGGTTGCTGCAGAGCTGCACAGTTAAACACACTCTCCTTTAACATTCCCAGCAAGTAGGCATCAGGTGGTGTAAGATCAGGCAAATGGGATGGGTATGGGAAGGAATTGTTCTGCCACCTTTTTTAAACTCGGTCCCCATTCACAACCATTTCCATATGAGCAGAAATAATACTAAACTATGAATATTTTTTTTCTCCATCGAGAGAACCATTTCCAACAACAACTGCACAACACAACTTGCTTTTCACTACTGGGAACACGTGTTTCTGGAGGTATGCCCTGTTGACAAAAGCACATGCATATTTAAGATGCACGAGTTTCAGTTTTGTATATTTTGGCGCATCCTGTATTTAGGGTCATGCAATGAGGAGTATAGTAGAGAAGTAAAGAAGAGAGTGCAGGCAGGGTGGAGTGGGTGGAGAGGAGTAGGACAAAAAATATCAGCAGAATGAAAGGCCAAAGAGGAGGTTTATGGATATGGTGAGGGAGGACATGCAGGAGGTTGGAGTGACAAGGAAAGATGTGGTAGACGGAGTTAGATGGAGACAAACTGTCTGCTGAGCAGCCGAAAGAAGAAGAACATGAATGAATGAATCATTGATAGAGCAATTTTCAGAGTACAAATTCCACAATTTATGATTAAATATTACTCATAATATATTATAGCTTTAAAATAATATGTATACAAATAAATAACATTATTTTCTTATAATTAATAAATATATTCCCTATATGACCCTATATAAAATATTATATTAATATATGAAAAGATGCTTGCACATTAAAATTATTTGCTAAATTTGTTTTAATGAAACAAAAGAAATGTACGTTTAAAAATGTTTAATGTTGTTTAAATGTTTAAAAATGTAAATCTTGTTATATAACTTCTACATACAGTACATATAATTTATCAGAAAATACAATTAAAATATATTTTAAATATCCAATTATATATTACTGTTGCTGCACAATTAATCGCATAAAAATAAAATAAAATGACAGTTATGGACCTGTGTGCAAAAGGCTGCAGTTTATTACAGGTAAAATACTGTAGCGCTCACGGCTATAGGAACCACACCACCAGTACAAAACAATTGAGTTTTATTAACTTGGCTGTTGTCGGCCACAGCCACGCCAAAAACAACAACAACAACAACCAGAACCGGAATGGTATCCTGCCTCTCTCACTCAGAACCGGACTTAACTTTCTCACACACGCAGAAAACTCTCACGCATGCGTCTCCCCATACACACGCCCCCACACGCATACACCACACACACAAAACGTGGTCCCTTTCTCCCTCTGCTCTACCCTTTTACACAAACTGTGCAGTGATAGATATACTTATAATTTATAACTATACTCCAATGCTACAATATGCATTTGTCAAAAATTTAAGTGTTTGTTTTTGTTTAAAAAACATTAGGTGATAAATTAATATTGGCAAACATCCTCTTAATGACAGCATATGTCAAATTATTTTCTCATAGCCTAGATAAATATGTTTAAATAGAAAATGGTACATTTAACCTCACCGTTTAAATCACGATCACATTTAAATTTTATTTTGTATAGCGACAACGGTTATTGTGTGGTGCAACAATGGTGTAATAAAGAGCAAAATAATTAAAACGTGATTTTTTTTTATAAACTCAAATTTTACTCTTATCTAAATGATGTTTGAAGGCACTCAAATATTCTTTTCAGTCTTATGCCTGATCAATACGTTTTATTTGCGTTTTATTTATTTTATTTGCATCAATTTGTTTTATTTGATCTTATTTTTAGGAAGTTGATTTATTATTGGTTGGTGCAACACTGCCACCTACTGGACTGGAGAGTGGAGCATAAATTTGGCAAAATAAAAAGAGTATCGCTTTGTCTGAGACAAAGGCATTTAAACAGTATTTTAATGTTTATTAGATACTTTTAGTAGTTTTTACTACTTCAGAAACGGACAATAATCCTTTGTGCTACTGAGGCTAATTGAAAATTGCAACGCTCCCCCCAAAAATCCACTGATTCACAACCACTAATATTTCTATAGGTCACTTGGTCCAAAAAAAGGAGCTGATTTTGGACATGTCTCACAGCAGGATGCAGCATTAGCCAAAGCCAAGTGAAAGAGTATAAACCATTGTGGCCCGATTTCAATACCTCCATGACTGTGTTGGTGTATTTTTTAAAATTTATTTATATGTCTGCTGAAAACTGCCATTTACGTAACAGTAATAATTACGTGAAACTTTGTTTTAACTTTTTGAAACAAAAAATACAGGACATCTGTTATTGGCCTTCTTGCATCTGATGACACAACAATCTGTCCGATCTGATTCTGGGCACTTCTGGATGGCAAAAGGGACGTTTCTTATAGTATGCCAGCGCTAACACCCACATCACCATAAAACCAGTCACATGAGCACTTTCAGGCATGGCGTTATGTCATCTTAAACAATGCTTTGTCTCCTTAGTAATTGCTTCGTCGTTCTGAATTACCTCTGATGAGTTACAAAGCTAACTAGCATCTAACACAAGGCTTAATCCCAAATCTCTCTCATCATCGTTTCATTTTGCACAAAAGAACCGAATGAGCTAATGCTAACGCTAGCAAACACCATCAAATGTATAAGGAATCAAATAGCTGTACACCATCTGAAGTAATCATGTTATGATTATCAATAAAATTTCTGCAAATTAATATCCTTATTACCTTCTTTATCCATTTTCACATTCTTGTTTCTCTTCTGAATAAGTTGCATAGTTGTACACAACATACTCACAACATACTTTGTAAGTCGCTCTGGATAAGAGCATCTGTCAAGTGCTTAAATGTAAATGTAAATGTAAAAGAAAATAATCAGCCAAACAGAAGCTATCAATTGCTAGGTTACTCTTTTATCTGTGTGACCTCGAGTAATCTTTAGGTAACCTTTCTGTTATTTTGGGGGGGTCCGAAATACACCTTGAATATAACTATGTATACAAAAATACATACATGCATAGTAACCTAATGCCAGTTAATAGTGCACCTGCCATCCCCTGTTTTGACTGATATCAAGGTAGTAGAGTGTCGACAAATTAGCAAACTTGAAGAAATGTACTTAGTAAGAGCAAACAATGTTATCAATCCCGTTTCTAAAACGTTTTTTTTAGAAATTCAACTATTTTTTTTATTTAAGCATATTTAAGAATTCTAATAGTAAAAAGAAATTCTGAAAAACAGAGTTTAAAGAAGGCGATTTTTGTTCTTACCCAACAGACACGACCACAGTATCAGTCTCTTTTGCAATGTGCCAGCAAACTTCATCGTACAATTCTAATAAACATGTTAAAAGGTAACATTACTGACCATTCAGACAAATCAAACAAATGAAAGAAACCAGCCAGGTGTCTCACCAATGCTGCACATGACCCATCCTCCTCCATGATAATACACAAGTCCTCGTCTTTTGTTCTCTGAGAGAGCTGTGGGCTCATAGATCCTCACTGGGACTCCAGCAAATGTCAAGTCTTTAACACGGAGACCGGCAGGAGGGGGACTTTTATGAGCAAATCCTCGATTCGTACACCACTGAATAAACTGCGCTTCATTACACAAACCCAGACGCTCTAGGATTTGACCCTGAGACAATATTAAAATAATAATAAAAAAAAGTATAGAATATATATACAGTATACATATATAAATGTATATAGTAAATATCAATAGTAAAGTAAATAAATAAATGCTTAAAAACAAATTTAGGGGTGAGGCCACATGAGCTCAAGTTGTAAAAAAAATTATAGTATTACAGTACCTGAAAACTTTTAGCTATAAAACCTGTGTGCTGAGATAGTTAACATAACATGAATAATATTAACTAATATGGTCACAAGTATGTAGACACCTACACATCACACCAACATGTCAACCTATTTCTTGATTGAAATTGTGAAAGTTTCAAACAAAAGTTTCTATGCACCACTTCAACTTTTGCCTAGCGTAAGTTTCAGTTAGCTCAAAACACTAGCATTAACATTAGCTAACAGAATCAAAGTAAAAGTTAGAATTTTAAATAAATATTAGTTATCTGTATAGTCATTAAGGATGGGAATCACCATTCACCACCTGATAAAATAATATCCGATACTTAGATTTTAAATAGATTGTAAATATCCCCATTATATATCATAATTGTAAATATCCCAGGTCAATATTTTTTTCTGTTTTGCTACAATTTTAATATCTTGAACCTTTAAAAAATCATCACTCAAAAGTTTTATATGTTATCTTTATTCAACAGGTTTGCAATTGAATTGAACATGAGTAATTACATGTGGCTCATTCCTTATAGCATTAGTTCAAATGCACAATTTTTAAAATGAAACTATTTTTAAATAATCTCTGTCATCCATCATTACTGTTCTAAACATACTTAGCCAATAATCCACTCCTACCACATAAGATGCCAACATGTGAATTGTTTAGAGCGCCACCTGTAGGATTATAAAGAAATGGTGACATTTTACTGCCTCAAATGGCTCTTAAGTCACAAAGTCCAATTTGCCAATGAACCAGAGGGTTAGATAGTTAGCAGGTAGGCTCACAAGGCTTCTAATGCGTGCAGTTGTCAAGATTAATTTGCGCTGATGGTGTTTTGAGACTGGTGTAAGAGTGTGCAATGATTGTGTTTGAAACTGATGTCATAAAAATATTTTTTTAAATAATTGTCACATTATTAGAAATGTGGATTATAAGAAAACCTAAAATTCATTTATCCTCTATACCGCTTATCCTGTGTACAGGATGGTGGGGGCCTGCATTTTTCAGAGAGTTTACAGGTGAATTAACTTGACCATTTTCAATGCCCTTGACTTGATGATTATATCAATATGACTTTATTATTTAAAACTTACTGATTGTAACTTTAAAAATGAATGTGAGGTAAAAACAATATAATAAAAAAATGTAGCAAGAAAACATTATAAATATTATATCATTGAGCTTTCTTGGAAAATGGCCTGTCCTCTTTGATTTCTGTGCAGAACAAATTCACTTGCATGGACTTTGCATCATGCACAGGGTATTAGAATACATTGTCCTTTATCATAAATACAAACCGGGATAATTAAAAATTAACAGCATGTCACACTTCAGAGAAAGAGATTAATGGCACAACTGGATTCAGCTAGAGTGTATTAACTGTGACATGCATGCAAAAGTTAATATTTATACACTGTAGAAAATATGCATTTTATTTCATTTCTGGAGATATACAGTGGTGTGAAAAACTATTTGCCCCCTTCCTGATTTCTTATTCTTTTGCATGTTTGTCACACTTAAAT
>JAOVVA010000001.1:16350664-16366604 GCA_028565275.1 Leiocassis micropogon
CATTCCATCTGAGGGCATAAGTTCTTCTAGTAGAGGGAGCCCTAGCACAAAGAATAGTTTCTATTACATTGGCTGGAGGACATGTCTTAATTGGCCCCTTAAGGGGCCAAACATGAAGGTTCCAGTGCTCGGGCCTGGGATAAAATATTGTTCCCTGCGCCTGAGACAGAAGATCCCTCCTGACCGGAATAGCCCGTGGTGAGTCGTCGAGGAGAGATATTAGATCTGAGAACCATACTCTGGTCAGTCAACGGGGCGCTATCAATAAGAGGTGAAGTCCCTGTTGACGGACCTTCGCTAGGACTCTGGGGAGCAGAGCTATCGGAGGAAATGCGTAAACACGCAGTCTGGGCCATGTGTGGGCCATGGCGTCCAGACCCAGGGGAGCTGGAGAATTTAGAGAGTAGTAAAGGGGACATTGTGTCGTGTCCGGCGAGGCAAAAAGGTCCACCTCTGCTACCTAAAATCTCTCCCAGATTTAACTGACCACTTCGGGGTGGAGTTTCCATTGCCCATGTGTCAGAGCTTGTCTGGACAGCAAGTCTGCTCCCACATTCATATGCCCCGGAATGTAAATCGCCCTGAGGGACAAGAACTTGTCCTGTGCCCAAAGCAGAATCTGCTGCGCTAGCTTGTTCCAGCGGCGCGAATGCAATCCGCCAATGGTAGCCTCTCAACTGCTGGAGGAATTATTTCAGGGCCAGAAATAAAGCCATCATTTTGAGGCAATTGATGTGCCATGCAAGAAGATGACCTCTCCAGATCCTTTGGGCTGGATGGCAATCTAAGGCCGCACCCCAACCCATAAGGGAAGCGTCTGTCGTTAGCATCTTGCGACGACAACATGGACCTAGAGTGTGACCCAATATCAGAAACCGGGGTCTGAACCACATAGAAAGGGTATGAAGCCCCTGGTGCGTAACCCTTGTTTGCCTCAGGGAATTGGCCCTTGGATGAAATCCCCTTGCTCTCAGCCACAACTGAAAGGGTCTAAAGTGCAGAGGGCCCAAGAGTATCAATATGGATGCATCTGCCATGAGACCTAGGATTCTCTAAAAGTAAATAACAGTCACTTTCTGGCCTAGCTTGATGTTCTTTAGGATACTTAAAATGGATTTGATGCGTGCAAGAGAATTATGATCAAATGCGATATGATCGAATCCCATACGACCCCCAAATATGTTGTCCTCTGAGCAGGAGAGAGAATGCCTTTCTTGGCGTTGAGTCTCAACCCTAGAGATGTGAGATGAGCTAGGACGACATGTCGATGTCGAAGCGCTAGCTCTCGAGACTTAGGCAAAATCAGCCAGTCGTGTATGTATTTCAAAATACGAATGTCCTGGAATCGTATAGGAACCAGAGCTGCATGCATGCTTTTTGTATATGTGCAGGGTGACAAGGCTAGGCCAAATGGAAGGACCTGATACTGGTAAGCTTCGCCCCCGAAAGCAAACCTCAGGAACCTCCTGTGTTGTGGCAATGTTTCTATATGAAAATATGTGTCCTTCAGATCGATTGTCACAGATCAATCTTCTGATTGGATTTGAGAAACAATCATCTAGACCGTCAACATTCTAAGATAGCGGTTCCACCCATGAGGATCTAGAATTGGACGCAACCCCCCGTTTTTCCCGGGAACCAAGAAATACCGGCTGTAGTAGCCTGACCGTCTGTCTGGCAGGGGAACATGTTCTATGGCCCCTATTTCCAGCAAAGTCGCCAATTCTTGTGTCAGCAAATGAGCTCGTTCCGGTTTCACAGAAGTCCACCCTGTTGAAACGCGGAGGATGATGTGCAAAGTGATTCCTTTGAACCCAAGAAGATATACTTGGCAGTAGCTTCCACGCTGTCAATTTCTCTGAAAGGGCCACAAGTTTTGATACTTCAGCTAGAATGGGGTGGGTGGCTGACGGTCCCGACTCTTGAGCATGGTGGGAAAGAAACCTCACGAACGCTTCTTCAGCAGGTCAGCCTGGTATGCCTGCAAAAACCAGCATGGGGTGCAAGGCAGCATCGACCTGACCCGCTGACTGAAAAGCCTTCCCCACTAGGGAAGATGTTAGTGTACACGGCTTAGTGGGGAGTGTGGGCTTCTTTAATGAAGATGAGCTCCCAGGAGAGAGATAGTCTGCAAGCGTTTCTTCAATATGGGGCATCATCATATAGCCCCGTGTCTTTGCATCAGTGATCGTCGAATAAATCGACGTCGATGGCACAAAGATACGGGACGAATAAGGATTAACCATGAACTCGTCATGGAGGTCACCAAAGAAGGGCCACCGGCCACCTGACAGAAACCTGTCGTCTAGTTTTGAGCGTTCGGGTTTTTTTTTTTTTTTTTATCTCAGCAGAAGCAAGAGAAGAGGTCTCTTCCGCCCGATCAGAAGAAGTGCCGAAGCGCTTGAGAAGCGGACGCAAGAGTTTTCAAGAGAGAGAAAAGGGCAAACCCGTCTCACGCGCTTCAGCCAGATTTCCCTTTAAAAAACACGAGCTGGGCACGAAGCACTCTGATTGAGAGGAGATCACAGTGCCTGCATTCCGAGGATAGCGTGCTTTTTCCCAAACACTTAACGCAGAAAGCATGGCGATCATCATCATCAAGAAGTCCCTTACATGGAGGTAAACTTGTTTTTACTAGTGCCATTTTTACTGCTTTTTTTTTTTTTTTAACTGCAGCGAAGTATTTCAAAGAACGACACACACACAATTCAGTCCTTGAAAACAAAAATATCTGAGGATGTTTCCGGTTTATGCCTATTTATAACGTCCAGGTGCACCTAATCAAATGACGTTACCAGACCGAGGTTATATATGCCAAATTTCTGGCGTGTTTGACACACATGCTTCAACAACCAGTTCGCGCAAAGAGCGTTCCCATACCGTTTTCACGCAGCATCGATTGTAGCTTTTAAATGGGAACGCAAAATGTACCAGAAAAAATATTAGAAATCAACAGATGGCAAGGGTACACTTGTTATCGGCCAAAACACAATATTGGGACTGATTTTATTTATTTATGTTATACGTATACCAACTTCAGCCAACTTCATATGCTAGAAGCATATGACCTGTTACTATGAATTGTTACTTAAATTAAAGCATTCCGTTTTTTGGTAAAAGCTTAAAAAGCAAAAAATCTGTATTGTGATTATGTCAAATTCATGTTGCAATATCTTAACAATTTTGCGTTTTAAAATAATACAACTTTTTCAGGTTTATGTCTTTTCATGTGAAATCTAAATTGGCCAAGTTTCATCTGAATGAAAATTAAGGTCATTGAAGGTGAAAAGTTATGGACACTACATGTGTCACGTTTTTATCTCGAACTGCTGTCATTTTTCCTTTTTTTCCCATGCTGTCATGTCTTCTCTCTCACGTGCTCATGTTTTTCTCTTGGCTGTCATGCTTTTTCACACGCCCCGCCTCTTTACACACCGGCATCCCATTCCCAACTAATTTCTCCCGGCATTTAAGGAAGCGCAGAGTGCTGTCTCGCTACCAGATTATTGCGTGCCTTCAGAGCCCAGTTTTCTCGCGTTTCTTTTTTTCTGTAAGTTGTTTCCGTTCTCGACCTCACTTGTTTTCGGTATTTGCTTCTAGTCTATCATTTTTGGATCTCGTTCGCTGTTTGTTTTCCAGCTGGTTTTGACCTTTCACTTTGGTTCACGGTTACGTCTTTGCACGCTCTCCTTTTGGATTTTTTGCTTCGCTGACTGACTCATTGGCTTTGAACTCTCGCACTGGCTCACAACAGTGTCTTTACTCGCTCCCTTTTTGATTCACACATCGCTGACTGATTTTACTGGCTTTTCGACCTGTTGTACCGGCTCTGAATTACGTTACTAGGATTTTTCCCCCAAAACACGAAAGTGCTCAACTGCCAGCATGCCACACCTCCCTCATTGAAATCCACGTCTGAACCACGCCCCTTTGGCGCTGTAAATCTGCACTTGGGTCCTGCTCCTCTAGCTCTCTTCATCTCTCTGCCCCGCCTGACAACATGAAATTATACCTAGCAAATGTGTATGCATATTTACAAACTCATTGATCAGGAGATAAGAAGCAATAAGTATGATGAGTATCATATGATCCTATCTGAAAATTCACTTTTCACCCTAGGTGTGTCACAGTCACGCCAGGCTCCAAACCAAGTCAGATACAATGCGCTCCATCTCCGGAATACTAATTACCGCCACCTGATGTCAATCTCTGCACTCCTATAAAGACAGACACAGCACTCAGCGTCCGGGCTTGTATTCGAGAAAGTGGACCAACACTATGAGATTCCAAGTAAGAAGCGTTTTAATTACCTGACTTCTTACCTGTGCTCCTTGTGTTTCCTAGAAGTGTCCCTGTTTGTTTTCCCTCGTCCTTGTCTCCGTGACTTCGTGGTGTGTGTCCGTCGTACTCCAAGGTATCTCCCGAATCAACTGTTCGCCACTCGCAATTTCCACAAAGGAACAAAAAAAGGAAACATCAGTCCACGTATCTCATTCAATGGAAGTAACCTTTGATATAAGTCTTACCTGATAAGCATTGCACCTCTTGAAAACTGCCGTTGATTCTCATCCTGTCAGTAAACATAACTCATTCTTATACTTGCCTACCTGTGTGAGTCCGTCTTTGTTACAGAAACCCGGACCCTAACAACAACGAGGATGAATGAGGCATACACGCGCTGTGGAGCAGTTATGCCGGGTGTTTGCTACAACACCGTCGCCATTACAGAGCGCATCCACCGGCACTCCGAGTGCTTCTTCTGCGCCCCCGACATTCAGTCCCATGGCACCACCAGTGCCCTTCTCTGGTTCGGCGGGGAACTGCAAGGGATTTTTACTACAATGCTCTCTCACATTCGCCATGCAACCTTCAAGTTACCCAAATGATCAGGCTAAAATCGCATATATCATCTCCCTTCTGTCTGGACAGGCCTTGCAGTGGGCGGAGTCGATCTGGTCAAAGGCGGGACCATTGACTGCTTCCTACGACCTCTTTGTGGCTCATTTCCGGGAGATGTTCGAGCGGACTGACAGTGAGGGGTCGGCAGGTGAACAGCTCTACCACCTGAAACAGTGGAATCAGCCAGTACAAGATTATGCGCTAAGGTTCCATATGCTAGCTGCCTTAAGCAGGTGGAATGAGCAGGCTCTCCTCACTACTTATCGTCAGGGGCTGGAACCAAACATGCGGCTCATGCTTGCGACCCATGACGATGCTATCGGGCTAGAACATACAGCTCTCCATCCATTGTGCGGCACGTCTCGCCTCCTGCCACCCCAACAGAAAGAACCCTGCAGACCTCCTCCTCAGTCAACCGCAGACATCTGGGCTTCCCGAACCGGGAATGGAATCCATGCAGCTGGACAGAGGTCGTATCTCAACCGAGCGACAGAGAAGGCTGACCCAGAGTCTCTGCCTGTACTGCGGTAACCCGGGGCACCTCAGCCGTGAGTGCCCCATTCGTCCCCCTTGGCATGTGGTGAGTACTATGTCCACTAACATAGAAAGATTACAACCTCTCACCACAAATGTACGCCTTACTGCTTCCCACGTTACTGTTGCATCTCTCCTCAACTCTGGATCAGCTGGAAACTTCATCTCTGGAGACCTGTGTCGACCTCCTCAAAATCCAGACCACTCGACAGAAAAACCATTTCAGGTACAGTCCAAACCCCTGTCCAAGAAGTCCGAGCATCAATACGCCGGTCCAGTGACACTACAAATAGGCCTGTTCTACCAGGAGGAAATCACATTTTTGGTTCTAAAAGAATACAACTCTGATGTCTTCCTAGGACGTCCGTGGATGATTCAAAATGATAGAAAGTCCATTGGAACAGTCCGTGGAGGTTCCCCCTCAATACTCCTCATTCGCCGATGCATTCTGTCCAAAGAGAGCAACTCAGTTACCACCACATCGACTAGGGGACTGTGCGATTAACCTGATTCTGGGCGAACCACTGCCTCGTGGACGTATTTAACCTCTCTCAATCCCCGAAAGGAAGGCCATGAATGAATATATTGCTGAAGCTCTCCAACACGGCTACATCCGACCCATCTACTTCCCCTGCTGCCTCCAGCTTTTTCTTTGTGGCCAAAAAGGATGATGGATTAAGGCCTTGTATCGATTATCGTACCCTAAACAAAGCCACTGTAAAGTTCTGATACCCGTTACCCCTGGTACCAGCAGCCTTAGAATGTCTCCGTGAGGCTACCATCTTCACAAAGCTGGATCTCCGCAGTGCATACAATTTAATCTGCATCAGAAGGGGAGATAAATGGAAGGCGGCTTTCGTAACACCTACAGGGCATTACGAATACCTAGTGATGCCATATGGCCTGGTCAACGCCCCAGCCGCCAAAATTTCATGCATGAGACCCTCCGTGACTTCCTGCATCAGTTTGTTATTGTCTACATCGATGACATCCTAATATTCTTCGAATCCGAACATCGACAACATGTCACAAAAGTATTCCAATGACTGCGTCAGTTCCAGCTCTTGCTCAAAGCCGAAAAGTGTTCGTTCCACCAATCATCTGTCAAGTTCCTCGGCTGCATCATTGACTAAGGGGGCTTTGAGGATGGACAAGGTAAATGTTTCCACGATTTCCACCTGGCCAGAACTTACTACCATCAAGGAGTTACAACGATTTCTGGGCTTTGCCAACTTTTATAGAAGATTTATAGTGAATTACAGCAAAATCGCAAGCCCATTAACTTAAACCCACATTGTAGAAATGGAACCCAGAAGCCACCTCTGCATTTCAACAGCTCAAGTAAACCTTTACTTCTGCACCGATCCTCGTTCATCCTAATCCAGAGCTCCCGTTCGTGGTAGAGGTGGACGCGTCGACTACGGGGGTGGGAGCCATTCTTTCCCAACAACAGGGGAAGCCGCCTAAGCTTCATCCCTGTGCCTTCTTTTCGCGGAAATTCAACCCGACAGAAAGGAACTATGACATCGGAAATCATGAGTTGCTGGCCATCAAAATGGCCCTGGATGAATAGAGACATTGGTTGGAGGGAGCTGCCCACCAGAAAATTTTTGTCAACCTCATCCACTGGGAACATCCACCATCAGTATCAGAGCCTGCTCCTGATGCTCCACCAAACTGCCCCCCAGACCGTAGGTTTGTCCTGGAAGGTGATCGTAATGCACTCATCCACTCCATTCACACGTCACTGGGCACTGGACACACAGGGATTGACAGCACTCTCTCACTGCTACAGGATCGCTTCTGGTGGCCCAACATGGAGAGGGACGTAAGGAGGTATGTCAATGGATGTGCAGAATGTGCTATGTCTAAGAGCCCCTGACGTTTACCCGCCGGAAAGATCATGCCACTGCCTATTCCTCAACGCCCATGGTCGCATGTAGGAGTAGATTTTCTCACTGACCTACCCGATTCGGAAGGCCATCCTTGAATATTTGTCATCGTGGACAGATTTTCTAATGGATTCTGATTGATCCCTCTTCGAGGCAACAGCAATGGAAACAGCAAAACTCCTCTTCAACCAGGTTTTTCGCTACTTTGGCATTCCGGAGGACATCATCTCGGTTCGAGGTCCCCAGTTAATATCCAGAGTCTGCCGAGGTTTCTTCCGACTCCTAGGTGTGACCATGAGCCTCAGGATATAACCCTCAGAAAAATGGGCAGACAGAGCGAAAGATCCAGGAAATCGCCCGCTTCCTTCATACCTTCAGCCATGGCCACCAGAACACCTGGAACCAGTTCCTAGGCTGGGCCGAGTACCAACGAGGTTACCAACCTCCGTTATTCCCTTGGACCGGCGAACCATCATACCTTCCTGTGGTCGACAGCTGGTTCTGGGAGAGTGAGAGAGTCTGGGAGGACGCTCATCACCATCTGCAGCGAGCTGTACACAGACACAAGAACAACACTGATCCATGTCGATCCATCGCACCAAATTTCCAACCAGGAGACAAGGTATGGCTCTCGACTCGAGACATGTGTCTACATCAGCCCTACAAGAAGCTCCATCTCAGGTAAGTCGGCCCCTTCATAGTCCTGGAGCAGGTAAATCCGGTAACATATAAAGTACAATTACCTCCACACTATCGAATGCACCCAACTTTCCACGTCTCACTCCTAAAGAGATATCTAAATCCTGTCATTTCTTCAACAGAGCCTGGCCCAGAAGAGGAAGTGCCCCCTCCTCCGATCACAGTGGATGAAGGCACCCTCTTTCAGGTCCAAGACTTCCTGAACTCTCGCCGCCGTGGTGGTCGTCTGGAGTGATCTCCTGAATACTAATCACCGCCACCTGATGTCAATCTACACACTCCTATAAAGACACACACCATTCACAGCACTCAGCATCCAGGTTCGTACTCGAGAAAGTGGACCGACACTCTAAGATTCCAAGTAAGAAGCGTTTTACTTACCTGACTACTTACCTGTGCTCCTTGTGTTTCCTAGAAGTGTCTCTGTTTGTTTTCCCTCGTCCTCGTCTCCGTGACTTCATGGTGTGTGTCCGTCGCTACTCCAAGGTATCTCCCGAATCGACTCTTCGCCGCTCGCGATTTCCACAAAGGAACAGAAAAAGGAAACATCAGTCTACGTATCTCATTCAATGGAAGTAACCTTTGATATAAGTCTTACCTGTTAACAATAATTATTAATATTCATATTATTTATGTTCAGCCATTTTAGCATTTGTACATTTATTTTTGCATTTGGATCATTGGCTCATAGTTTAAAGTTAATTCTTTCTGACATTTTATGACATCAATTGGGACAAATATACGACCACTTACTAAATGTGCTGTAAGTCCAGGTGAATTTATGCCTTTAATTTACCACAATATTCGTGGTTTATCATAAATAGATTTATTATAAAAAAATGCAAATCCAAAAAGAGAAAAATGATTAAAAATATATTCCCTGGAAATGGTTATTAAGAAGTGATTAAGCATTTTTAACTTCCTACGTGTGGTTACCACAGACAAGAATTAGCACATTACTTTTGTTTAATTGAACCCTTATAAATATAATATGTAAGTTCATACAGTACATAAGGCTGCTCATAATTGGGATATGGATAGATCCTTAATAAATGGTTTGAGGCCGTATTATTCTCAGTACGAGAGGTTCACCAAAGCCTGCACAGGGTTCTCCTAGTTTGAATTGCTAGATGGGTGCAAGCCTCTGGGTGCGTCATTATACAAAAATCTGAAAATTGCAATTCAGTACTCTCTTGACCTGATAGCAAAATTCTACAGGTCCCCTTGACCCCCATATCCTGTAAAAACAGGCTTTTTGAGCCCTAGTGACATTCCATCATCTCATGGAAAGAATCTGTCATATGCATGCTGCTTAGGCTTTTATTTAGGTAAAGTTTTACACTGGGCTAGTCTTATAGGCTCCTGATCTTTTCCTCCTTTGTTTTGCTCACAGAAAGGCTATGGGCATCATGCTGAACATTAGTTACAAGCTGTCAGTGCAAATGATTAAATACTGTGCCTATAAGGCAGAGTGTCTGACCATCAACTGGCTGTGCCTCAGCCTTTGATACTAGGATGCACCTTCACCTTACGTTTGCTCCATTGGTTTCACCACAAGATGCTAAGGCCTATTTTTTCTAACAAGGATTCTGTGTTTTATTGAGTGGTGGAAAAGATCAAGAGGGGAAAGTCAAGTGCTATGAGAGAAAGAGAGAGAGATGTGTGTACCTCAGACCTGAGTGTATCTGTGTGTCTGGGTCAAAGCGAAGACTGTGAAGAGGAATAAAAAAGCCTGTTTAAGTTGTCTCAAGCCTGACTTCCATCTCCCCTCAGAAAGTGTCTCTCTCTCACACACACACACACACACACACACACACACACACTTGAATGTTTTCATATGTTTTCATTTCGGCTCCATCCCTAAAGGAATTATTTATGCAGAGCTTCATCAAGCTATTTGGTTAAAAGACAAAATAAAGGTAATTTCTTGTTTTTCCTTAGTTCAATTTAAGTCTTACTGTCACAAAATGTGAGCACTACACACCAAGGACTGCTCACTTAAATGAAAGGATAGACGCATACCAAAGTAGATTGTGGCTTAAAAATGTTTAAGTAAATTATGATATAACTGTGGTTTTTACCTACCCTCTGTATTTTATTCTTGCTTTGGTGGAACACAATTCCGTTATTGTTAAAGTATTGTCAACATTACATCAGGAGGTCCAGAAGGATTTAAACAAGTCTCGAGGTAACACATTCAGAGTTTCGGTGCTTCACAAAAAAAGAGATAGAGAGCATTCATATGTGAACACTTTATTGCTTTGTATGATGCAATGTGTGTTAATATCATTGTTATGTGTTTTATACAAATGTGATTTTTGCACAATAATCAACTCCACACTGCCATGACCTCTGACTGAAAATCTTTCTATAAACTATTATTGACAATTTGAAACAGCTTTCACTTTTTTCCTCTGTGTAAGGCAACATACTGAAAGTCTTGTGTCAACCAATACAGACTCAGTGGGAAAAAAAAGGATTACAAGACTCAGAGCGTTTTTACATAGCTGACAACTTGCTCCATGGCCTTCACTCCAGCAGGAAAGGTCAAGATGCCATTCCCGAAGAAGCTCATAATGCCATGGAAGCCATCAGGGACATGATGCCATGTGACCTTGACTCCCAGGTCCTGTAGTCTCTTCCTGAACAGGATCCCATCATCCCTCACCACATCATACTGACAGGTTAGGATAAAAGTGGGTGGCGTGAGACGGAGCACTTCATCCTCAGCCAGTAAAGGTGAAATCCCTGGCTCGAGACCATCTTTAACTATGTGATACACTTCACCATCGTGGGTTGTCACCAACTGCTTCCCACCATCTTGGAATTCCGGTGGGAGGTTTGAGGGGTCGAGCCACTTGCTGTAGTGCAGTTTTAACTCGGCAGGAACATGTCTGCCCTCCAGCACATCCTGGCACACAGACATGTCACCATTTAGGTACTGAAGAAAGTAGAAAACTGCACGGGCGCGGGAGACTACAGGCACGGCGTGGTACTGCCGATAAGAGGGCAGGTTAAAGTCAGCCATCTGCAGTGGTGGGTAGATGAGGACGAGGCCACAGGGCGATGGCAGATACCCATCCAGGCTTGTAGCCAGCCTCTGGCTGACAGCAGCTGCCAGATTACCGCCTGCACTGTCTCCTCCCAGTGCCACACGGAGCGGGTCCACATTGAACTCAGCCGCCACAGACAGGAAATGACGCGTAGTGAGTTCGCAGTCATCTAGTGCTGCAGGAAACCGGTGCTCAGGAGCGAGTCTGTAACTGTCAGGATAACAAAAAGCACAATGCTTTTCTATACTTTCTCAACAAATGCATGAAAAATATATACCACAATATATGATTATATATAGAAATAAAAGAAAGGTTTTGTTTGTACATTGGTCAGAAATCGCTCTTTCAATGATATCTCTACGTTTTTTACATTGGAGGACCGGAAACCGCTGAAATAACAGCGCTGAAGTGGTAGACTGTAAATGAATTTCTGTGTGCTAGAGGCAAAAATTTATCTTTATTTAATGTTATTTTTTGACTTCTTATCTGTGATCACTCTCTGATTTACTGAAATAGGAGTGTATTTGGCCAACGACACACGAAGTACAACTTAGCGAAAACAAGCCGTAATATACTCAACCTTACAACATTTTATTTCTTTGTATTAATAAGTTAGGCAGAAAGTTCTGCTGTACAGAAAGACAGGGAGACACCTACTTGGGCTTCAAACTAAAATAATATCACTAAATTTAATTAAAGATGATCAGCTTATTTTTTCGCTTTAACTTTTTAACCGCTCATACAAACCCATTACCCATCAGGACGGATACTTACACTAGTTAAGAATATATCACGAAACAATTAGCTTTAAATAACACATACATAATTTTTTTACATAGATAAAAATAACCAGATTTTTTTGTTTCTTACCCCACAGACACGACCACAGTATCAGTCTCTTTTGCAATGTACTGGCAAACTTCATCATACAATTCTAAAAAAATTTGGAGAAAATGCAAAATTACTGACGACTTAGACAAACAAATAAAACAAATAAACAAGCTGTGTGTCTCACTGATGCTGCCAAAAACCCATCCTCCTCCATGATAATACAGGAGTCCTCGTCTTTTGTTCTGTGAGACAGCTGTGGGCTCGTAGATCCTCACTGGCACTCCAGAAAAGGTCGAGTCTTTAATGCGGAGGCCAGCAGGAGGGGGGCGTTGACGGCCAATTGCGCGATCCCTACACCATCGAGTAAAATGCACTTGATGACACAAGCCCAGACGCTCCAGGATTCGACTCTGACAACATTTATCAGAAATGAAAAAAACTTTTTTTTTTATCCCGCAGTGTAAATAAGACTTGGAGGCAGGCGCATATGAGCATATGAAAGTTGTGCTATGAATTACGGTATTACCTAGACATTTTTGGAATCTGTGTGCATTAGTTATCTAACTAATGTTATTACATAATATAAACATTAAAAAAAAAAAATTTTAAATACTATGAATCATTTGTCACTTACCACTTCATCTATCACCTATACCGTGGATCTTATTGACCTAAAAATACTAGCATTCTAGCAAATATGTTATTTAGCTAAAAAGTAAAGAATAGCTGGGCCGGCGCAGCAGTTAATTTTAATTAGCTTCAGCTGCAGTCAGAAATGAATATATACTCACTTTTTCCGAATCAGGATGAATGTACAATATACATAATAAAGAACAAAAACAGGCATTTGGTGAACAAGTTTAATTTATTGGGTGTTTTCAACCACATTATCTAAGTACTTAGCATAATCTAGATTTGTTAACTGTATATAATGAAAATAATTCAATGTCAACATACTGGACATAAAAAAGATCAACATGTGATGTCATAATTTACAGTAGCACTATAAAAGTGTACATTATTAGGAATACTGTTCATTGTTGAATCAGTTTTCTTCCTTTTCCTTTTTTTGTATGAAGCTCAGAGGGCTTTTAGGAATGTTTTTTTGTTATTTGCTTGTTTGTTTTAGCGTAATTCAGTTTTGTTTATAGTAAAGGCCATATTTAATGAGGGAAAAGATGTACACATGTTTCTAATCCATTCAGGGTAATTTATGGAACAATAAAAGCATTAAATGTTGTATTACTCTAAGTATTCCTCTAAATTTTAGCAGACAGATCAAAGAATAATGACTGGACATGGTTTGGACCTTGATCTGTTTCAGTGTGATTACACATTAATCTGTGTCAAGATTACCAAATGTGATCAACATTAATATTTAAAAGTTCACAGGTTATACATTTAATAATAGATGCTTGATTTGTTTAAATTTGTTAAAATGGAAACAACGAAATAATCATCCTTCTTTATTTTCATTCAGAATGTATTCACTCAAAAAGACTTCAAGCTTCAAGCACTGAGTTATTCGATAACTCGGCCTTTAGCACAAACACAAACCGGGGGAAAAAAAGATAAGCATTGTGTCACATTTCAAATGTTGAGACTCAGAGTAATGCACAACTGGGTTCAACAAGAGGATTTAATCTGTAATGACTATTGTAATGTAATAACTATATGCTGTAGAAAATATGCATTACATAAAGTTTTCAAGAACTTGTGATGATGGAAATTTAAGAACCATTAGCAAATCACAATGTACACACTCACCACAACTGCTATGCCCACCATAAAACAGTGCACAAGGTGAAGTCTTCCACCATTACTGAGTCCTGGAGGAATTTCAGCGTTCATTAACTCAGAAAACACCAATCCGATTACCAAAAAGCAAAACGCCGCAGCCAGAGCAGCAAAACCAATAATCAGAATAGCAGTTCCTATGTACATGGCTGCACCGAAGTGAAGCATTCAACAGCTCAAACACCTTTCTGACTTAAAGCACTGTGTTAATGTTATCTTGATTCTTGCACTATCCCACCAGTGCCAGATGTACTCCAAATGACCTGCAGGGCTAAATAACCAATAACAAGGACTACTGAAGCAGCTTTTTGCATGGAATGTTTTTAGCACTAACAGTGCACTTTTAGCTTTATTGCAACACCCTGTGTATGGTTAGGACAAAATAAGGAAATTTTTTTATATGCAGCTTTATTCAAGAGATTTGACATTTTCATACATGGTCAGTCAGACAAGAACAGAAATCTGAGGCTACAGTAAGCACAAGTTGACCAAAACTTTTTTTTTTTTTTAAAGAAGAAAGAACAAAGTGTGCTTGACTGAATATGAACTTTTCATTCTTGATCTGTAGATGGTAGTGACATGCTGATGAAACTGATGACAGACAACCACTTCAGCACATACGCACAAGGGGTGAGTTGCCAAGTCCATTGTTTTTTTTTGCAGAATTGAAATACTTTTTATCCTCCATTGATTAAATTGTTATTTTATTCATACCAGTATCTGTAATACTATAAAAACCTTGTTTATAAATACTGTAATACTTAGTGACTTTTATATATTACTGTGTTTTGGTTGTGCATTGGTGGCTCAGTAGTAGGGTTCTTACCTGTCATGGCGGAAGGCCTGGGATCAATTCTCACCCAATTCCCAAACCCCAGCCACTGGACGCAGTGCCGTCCCAAGTCTGAATGCAATGGAAGGGCTGCATCAGGAAGGGCCAAGTTGTGTGCAGATTGGATGGTCCGCTGTGGCATCTCTTTGACAGGACCAGCTTAAAGACTAACAACAACATATTAGTGTGTTTTAATTTTATAGGAAACTGTATTGTCCTTTGTCCTGTTCCTGTCCATACATATACAAAGACAATGTTTTTCATAACTAAAAATAAATATATAAATCTGTTTTTATTGTCATTTTTTTAAATTGCAAACATAATGAGTACATTGGCTACTTACACATTTGGATGATCATATGGTTTCATAGAGAACTAAGAGGGTAGCTTAGCTTTTTCTATTTTTACCCCTCAACAGTGGAATGAAATAACCAAACAGTAAAATAAAGTAACGAAACAGTCCATAATCAATAGCAGTATATTTCATTTTTGTTTATTTTACTATTTCTAAAGTTATGAGTTTTTTACATCATAATAAGTTATATTCGTTTGGGCTGTATTTTCTCTAGAGATTCTAAGTGAATTTAATTTTAGTAACCCTGAATATGTCTAATCTTACTACATAGTTCATGACTTTTATATTATTTGTTTTGATAACTTTAATGCCAAATCTAAAAATCATCTAAAAATACTGTAACCAACATACTGTACTTCATTAAACAGTTGCATTATTACTACAAACCAGCATGTTACTGTAGTGTAACAGGCGGTTGCCTAGTTACGGGCTCCTGGCCAGCGGGGGCGCTGTGGAAAGCCGTTGATTTTATAAAAGAAGAAGAGAGGCTAGGCTAGGCTAACAGCAGCAACCACACGGCTAAGGCCTCATACAACCCAAATGCGAGAGTTTTATGTCTGAAGCGCATGAGGGTTTTTGTTTTGATTCCTGTTTCCCTTTGTTTTCTCTGGTGTTCCCCTGGGTGTAAATGCGTCACTGGCTGTGTTTGGGGTGTGCACGCGGGACCGGACCTTCGGCATCCACCGCGCCACCAATAAAGGGACGTCCGCACTATGAGGACGTCGGGAGAGGAGCGGGACGCCCTCTCTATTGTTTATTAAGTCATGGACTTTGTTGAAGAGAGAAAAGATGCTGAGCGTTCAACTAAATTACAGATTGTGGGAATGTGGTATGTGGGGCAGAGTGTGAACGGTGTAAAGCATAATAATTAATGTACTTTAATTGTATACTTGGTATCTGTAGTGGTCCTTACCCTTTTCTGCTAACGGCTAGTTATTGTTCCAGTAACAGTAGGTAGTTTGTTACAGTTCAATTCAATTCAATTCAATTCAATTTTATTTGTATAGCACTTTTAGCAATTGTCATTGCCGCAAAGCAGCTTTACACA
>JAOVVA010000001.1:16368440-16385725 GCA_028565275.1 Leiocassis micropogon
ACTCAAAAGGACTTTGTATTAAGCACTGAGTTATTCGATAACTCGGCCTTTAGCACAAATACAAACCAGGAAAAAGAAAGATAAGCATTATGGTAATGTACAACTGGGTTCAACAAGAGGATTTAAACTGTAATGACTATTGTGATGTAATGACTATATACTGTAGAAAATATGCATTACATACTTTTTTCAAGAACTTATGGTGATAGAAATTTAAGAACCATTAGCAAATCACAATGTACACACTCACCACAACTGCTATGCCAACCATAAAACAGTGCACAAGGTGAAGTCTTCCACGATTACTTAGTCCTGGAGGAATTTCAACGTTCATTAACTCAGAAAACACCAATCCGATTACCAAAAGGATTACCAAATTACAGCCAGAGCAGCGAAACCAATCATCAGATTAGCAGTTCCTATGTACATGACTTGAAGTGAAGCGTTCAACAGCTCAAACACCTTTCTGACTTAAACAACTGCGTTAATGATATATTGAGTCTTGCACTATCCCACCAGTGCCAGATGTCCTCCAAATGACCTTCAGGGCTAAATAACCAATTTCAAGGACTATTGAAGCAGCTTTTTGCATAGAATGTTTTTAACAGTGCACTTTTAGCTTAAGGTTGCTCCTATGTTGCAACTTTATTGCAACACCCTGTGTACAGTTAGGACAAAATGAGGAACATTTTTTATATGCAGCTTTATTCAAGAGATTTGACATTTTCATACATGGTCAGTCAGACAAGAACAGAAATCTGAGGCTACAGTAAGCATAAGTTGACCAAAACTAGGCGATTTTTTATAAGAGCCTCTTTCCACTATAGCCTCAGATTGTATGTAATTATGCACAGTATATAACTCACATAACTTAATAAAAACAAAAAATAAGTGAAAGCTTTTATATCTGTGCTGTGTTTTCAATTTTTTTTTTTATTATTCTTATCATTAGAGTTAAAGAAGAAAGAACAAAGTGTGCTTGACTGAACATGAACTTTTCATTCTTGATCTGTAGATGGCAGTGACACGCTGATGAAACTGATGAAAGACAACCACTTCAGCGCATACGCACAAGGGGTGAGTTGCCAAGTCCATAGTTTTTCTGCAGAATTGAAATACTTTTTATCCGCTGTTGATTAAATTGTTATTTTATTAATACCAGTATCTGTAATACTATAAAATCCTTGTTTCTAAATACTGTAATACTTTGTGACTTTTATATATTACTGTGTTTTGGTTGTGCATTGGTGGCTCAGTAGTAGGGTTCTCACCTGTCGGCGGAAGGCCTGGGATCAATTCCCAAACCCCAGCCACTGGACGCAGTGCCGTCCCAAGTCTGAATGCAATGGGAGGGCTGCATCAGGAAGGGACAAGTTGTGTGCAGATTGGATGGTCCGCTGTGGCATCTCCTCGACAGGACCCGCTTATAGAGAACTAAGCTGGGTAGCTTAGCTTTTTCTATTTTTACCCCTCATCAGTGGAATGAAATGACCAAACATTAAAATAAAGTAACCAAACAGTCCATAACCAATGGCAGTATATATTAAATTTTTGTTTATTTTACTATTTCTAAAGTTATCTCTTTTTTTTAGCCATAATAAGTTATATTTGTTTGAACTGTATTTTCTCTAGAGATTCTATGTGAATTTAATGTTAGTAACCCTGAATATGTCTAATCTTACTACATAGTTCATGACTTTTATATTATTTGTTTTTATAACTTTAATGCCAAATCTAAAAATCATCTAAAATTACTGTAGCCAACATACTGTACTTTTTTTAACAGTTGCATTATTACTACAAACCAGCATGCTACTGTAGGTTGCATTGTCCTCTGTACTGTACTGTCTTGCACTGCATTTAGGAGAAATTGAACTGTTTGCTTTGCTTGCACGCAGTAGCACTTTATCTACACCCGTATTGTTGTTAAACTGAGTTAGATGTACTCTCATGTAGTCCTGTGTTGTTTAGGCTGCACCATGGCCCTTCCGTAACATTGCTGTGTTTCTGTATAGGATTAAAATGACAATAAATGCCACATGAATTGACTTGGTTCATTTTATTCTACCATGAAGATCTGGCAACCCTGAACGTTTACTGATCTTTGTCTCTAACCTGTTAAAACTTATACAAAATCTATGAGCCTGTGGTTTGCATTAATAATTATTGTATGATATCAAATTCACAAGTTTCTTTACTTATTTGCAATTGAAAAAGGCAGTCAAGCGGCGGGCATATTTCACCGTAACACATTTTCCACAACTAGACAACTATTTAGCTTTTCCAGAGAGTTTCTGGGCCATTACTAAGAAGCTCACGCCGGTACAAAGCGTCCATTGTGCGGCTGTTCCAGTTGGAGCAATCCTCCATTCAGCTTTCCCCAGTAAAAGCCGAGAGCCAGGGCCAAAAATCACAGACTGGAATCTCTTTTCTGGCTCCTGGATTTACAGTCTGGGAGCTTTAAGCGGTATTTACAAAGGTTCCCGTGTTCTGGGGATTCAGCAGCCAGAGGAAATTGTGCTTTTTCACCCAGGCCTGGAGGCTTTGGTGGGTTTTATCTCAATGCTGGCTGAGAATTTTGGAGGAAAGTATCTAGTAGTGATATACGCAACATACCCAGGACTACTCGACGACATTCAATAACAAGCCTGTCAGTGACACACAGGCCGTCGCTGTTATCCTAGCACTCAGGGCCATGTTATTACAGCCTTCAACACCTTTTTACAGGATTATTTTGGCCTGGCTTAAGTGAAAACAGATGAGTGTATGATGATGAATACACAGAAACAAGAGTGATGTTGCATTACAGATGCCAGAAGCAGGCTTCAGGTTTATGACTTTGTGGGTTTTTACTTTAAATGTGTATCCCAGTTCAAATTTAATTTTTAAATGAAATTGCAAAAGAAAAAAAAAACAACACATCATGTTTAAAAAGTCAAAATTCTGTTTCTTTAGTAAATCGCATTTTTTTACACTTTCCAAAATTGATCAAACATTTCATAACATATTATCCTAAATTGATGCATTCATACATATTAAAATCTTTTTTTTTTCTTCTGCAAAAATAATTATTTAAGGCTTAATGTGGAAGAAGATTGTTTTCTTTGCTGACACAAGAATGTTCAAATCTCAATAATGCCTCCTAGTGGCATCCAGTGTTTTGCACGACAGTAGAATATATCAGCAAATGTTGTGGTGTTGGAGAGAAAAAAGTCCTTTAACTGCTCTTTTTAAATAGACGTACAGAATACATAACACTACTTGGTCTAGCTAAGCAAACTTCAGAACATGAAATCATTATAGAGTGGCAACAAACTCACTAACCGTTTTTCACGGTGTGTTAGTGGTAATGCTAGCTGTATGAGCAAGAATAACATGCTAGCTACCTTGTAAGGACTGTTTCGAGAAAAGAATTATATAATTTTTTGACCTCTGTACTGGCCATGAACATACTGTACTGTACAAAGTGGGGATCAAACATGGACACCTCCAAGTTTGTCTTTTAATGGCTGCTATCTAGCCAGCTAATATGATTTGTCTTGTAAAAACAATGATCTGTATTAATGCAAAGTGCTACTTTATCTACTTCTGATGCTATGCGTCGCAATGTTGATTTACAGTAATTGAATGAACTGGTAACAAGCTCACACAACTATATTTGTGCAGAACCTACATTTAGCTTCTCCTGCTATCCAGACTTTAAAATGTTCAGCCAGACTAAAAAATATTAACATTCTGAAGGGGTCACAAATTGTTCATTTTTATAAAATATTGACTTTCAAAATTTAGTTATAAATACAATGGGCATGTGCATGTTTAAATTGACCTGTAATGTGTGTGTGATGTTCACTAGTAGTTAGCTAGCCAATTTATGAACCTATATTAACTAATGTTGGTAAGGCACAAACTGAATAAGACCACCTCATCTATAAGAATTAGAAACTTTTATTATATTAAATTTGGTTAGCTAAAAACTTGTATTACTATACAAGCATTGGTAAACCTTTTACGTAAAATAGTTTACACTAATAATATTCTTTACTTTATATTTATAACATTAAATCATTCATTATAAACGTATATCTTTAATTAACGTCACCTAATCATTTTATTTTACTTTCGTTATTAGATTCCATCAGCTGCTGATATAAAGTTAGTAAGGCTAGCATACATTATATTAATATTTTTCATAGCATCTGCCTGCTCTTTTTATGTGGCGATCTTACTCAAGTCATCAAATTATAAACAAATAAAATGGGCCCGATTGTGTCATCTTCTGTGGATACGGATTAGTAGTTCGCTTCAGCCAAGATTGCCACCCCAATAAAGTCATTAGGATATCCCATTGTAAATAGTTCCAGCCACACTTCTAGACACATTTACAGCATTTGGCAGATGCCCCTATCCAGAGCAACTTACTTTTTTTTTTTATCTTACTATAGATCTGAGCAGTTGAGGGGTAAGGGCCTTAAGGGGTTTGAACTTAGGATCTTCTGATCACTAGACCAGTGCCTTACCCACTGAGCTACCCTTGCCCCTACACATAAGAATGTATAACCATTTTAGGATTATAAATAAATAAATAAATAAATAAATAATCACTGTTTTTGTTAATTAAGGAAACACAGTGGTGTACCCAAATTGTCCATAGTGTGTGAATGAGTGCGTGCGTGTGTGTGTGTGTGTGTGCCCTGAGATGGATTGGCACACTGTCCAGGGTGTACCATGCCTCATGCCCTAAGTCTCCTGGAATAGGATGCCTGTGTACATAGATGCCCACGCATGCCTGTGTATATAGATGATGTCTATGTACCTGCGATGAATCAAGTAATGATAATGACTTTGAAATGTTTCTCACATCTTGTGAATATTGCATCGTTATTTTATTACTTGCAGCCTGAGTCCTGAGTACTTTTTTTTGGCACAACTGAGAACGTCTTCAGCAACACGGGTGGTGTAGTGGTTAGCACTGTCGCCTTGCACCCGTCTCTGTGTGCATGGAGTTTGCACATTCTCCCCGTGTTTGGTGGGTTTCCTCCGGGTACTCTGGTTTCCTCCCATAGTCCAAATATATGCAGATTAGGCTAATTAATGCTCCCAAATTGCCAGTAGTGTGTAAATGAGTGTGTGTGTGTGTGTGTGCCCTGCAATGGATTGGCACCCTGTCCAGGGTGTACCCCGCCTTGTGCCCTAAGTCTCCTGGGATAGACTCTAGGTCCCCGCGATCCTGAATACAGGATAAAGCGGTATAGACGAGATGAGTGAGTGAGTGAGAACGTCTTCTCCTTGTTCTTGTCTAACCGGTTAGAAGAAATCTTACACTGTCTCACTGACTGCTGCTCTTCAATCACACTTAACACAACAACAACCCTGTTCTGCCATTTTTATTTTTTACATAACACAACACAACAGCTTTAGAGACTTTGCACAAACCCAGTGCGAACAACGGGCACGTGACCCGGCGGTTGGAAAAGCGACAAGACTGCCGCGCGAGCGCGGTGACGGAACGCTGCGAGGCGCGCGAGGGGGGAGGGGTCTTTCAGCACGTAAAAAAACAAGCTCGCGACAACGTTCCCAGTGTTAAATTGAAGTGAATAAGCACCTGCAGCCCTCGCGTGCTTTGCGCTCGCGCCGTGTACGCTATACCGACTCGGTACACTGTAGTGTGTGAGGGTGACGGAGACGGACTTCTCCTCCAGCCCGCTCGAGCTGTCAGTCAGGATTAACGGTCACTTTAAAAAGTCCCTCGTGGCGGCGGCGGCGCGAGCTGAGAGTCTCGCTCACCCCAGCGCGAGGCGACGCCGTCACTACGGGTGATCAGTCCGCGCGCGCGCGCACGCAGAAGAAAGTCTCCGCTTATATAGGCTGTGGAAGTTTGTTAATGTGCGTGACATAAAGGAGAACGCGCGAGCACAGCAGCACGAGGTCAGGCTGAATTAAAAGAAAGAACAATATTTTTGTGTAAAGAGAACCGACAAACTCTTTAGTGTGTGTAAGCTTGCACGCATTTGCGCGCTGCATAGCACCGCACGCTGAAGCACCGACATGGCCCTGAGGACGCTGTGCTCCGCGCTGCTGCTTCTGCCCCTGCAGATCTTCTGCTGCGCCGTCAAAGCACTCGCGCGCGTCTTCATCCCTGGCAAACGCAGAGATCTGTCCGGGGATGTGGTGCTCATTACCGGCGGAGGACGCGGCATCGGTCGGCACCTGGCCCGAGAGTTCGCCAAGTGCGGGACAAAGAAGGTACACACAAACTGTAGTAATAATTATAATACAGAAAGGGGGGGAAGCAAAAGTGCAGAGGATTGCGCGCGGTTTTGCGCAAGACGCACACTGAGTAATTGTTAGACCTGAGCGATATATCATAATCACGATACTTCAAGATATTTTCACGATATTTCAGTAATATGCATTACTACCAAAATTTTCCATTTAATTTTTATATTTTAATAACGTTTGTGTTTCAAACATCAAAAACACACAAAAAAAAAGCAAAATAAAATATAATGAAACAAGATGTCCTGCAAGGCTTTTGCATAGGAGAAATGAAGACTTTTTTTAGGAACTTTATTGAAAATGTGTCCTTCACATAATGACGTTTATGGACGTTCACTTCCCAGTTTGACTGGTTTCTTTGAATTTGTTAGTCAAGTTGTGGTCAGTGTGTGATTGCAATGCAAGCCATGTTCCTTAGTAGAACTTGTGACAGCTTCCTAATCCCAGAAATAATTTCAGGACGTCTAATTAAATGTTTAAATGCATTCTAATCTAGAAAATGTATATATATTTATATATGTTTTAACATGTATATTTTTGAAAACATTCTGTTAAAAAAAATTTCCCATATGTACAGTATGGAAAATTTATGTGAATATGGGAAATGAAGTATAAAAGTGCAACAGTATTTGCTTATTTTTTCCCTGTCATTTTGTTTCTTCTGTCTCAAAATCAAAGCTGAAAAGTTGTACAGACTGTTTTGTTTCTGTCAGTAGAAAGTATAAAATGAATGACGTCCTCATGTCAGGGACAGTTGCAGTGTTTAGCACTGAAACATTAAAAGTAGCTTAAAGATTTTTTTTAGGTTATGTGGTGTCAAAAGTGCCGAGACATAATCGTACACATAATGATGTATCATGATGGTAATATATTATGATGTTTGCATCACTTTATCATATCTCTTAGCTCTAACTGACTCAGAAATGTGCGATTTTATTTCTGAATTTTGTTTCATCTATGTCTGCCAATATGACACCAATATTGTGATGTATTTCAACAGTTGAACATTTTTATGCCTCAGTTCTTGCACTATCAATCAATTAGAATATTTGTATTTTGTCAGTTTTTTCTTTTTTGTTAACAAAAGCTATTCGCGACTAAATATTTTTGATACATGGTGCATATCTCTACAAAGATAAAAGGGATATAGTTCATTGTTGCTACATTTTTATGTGCAGTCCAACAAAATCGAGGTCGAAGAGTTGTTTACAACGTATTTTTTTAAGTGTAGCAACCAGTCATTCGCTACACTTTAAGAGATTAGTTTTGAAATCAATTCTAGTGCAAGATTACATCATCTTTACAAAATCGAATATGTAGTTTTTTACTAAACAGATCAGTGATCGCGACTGAGTAGGTGAAGGGAGCTGTCTTAAATAAATGCATGGTGATTAATAAGCCATCATCATATGTTTTAAAATCTTCAGAACATAGATTTGCATGTAGTAAATGAAATTATGTTAATCTACTGTATACAAATGGTCCTCGTGGTCCTTAGGAGTGCTTTTCTTTTTACTGTGCGTTTTATTTTCAATCACAAATATCATAAATAGCATAAATATAATTGTACAGACACCTTGGTAAACTTTACCTCGTTTAACCTGCTGTTGCACAACATGCGTATGATTGTGAAACTGTTGTTTCAGGCTTTACAATCATAAAACATTCTGGAAATGTAAGAAACCCACACAGGCTAGCTACTGACACAAGCATCTTAATGTCGGAAGAATTTTCTTTAACAGCAACAAACGGTAGTGCTGTCTGTAATTCAGATCACTGGTTAGGATATTAATGTTCTTGTTCAAATCATTATTATTGATGTATGACTCGTACAGGCTTGTTTTCTGTAAGGAGATGTTAATTTAGGATGTTTAGAAGGAGTCTCTAGACGGAGGGGTTTGTAAAATCAGAGGTAAAAGGTTTGAGAAGTAAAGTTCCGAGATCTGAACTGAGGAACTTTGTGGTTTTACTGTTAAGACGGTCTGTTTCTTCTTCTTCTTCTTCTTTGTCTTTTTACCTTAAAGATAAATAAAAAATATGGGCTGGTCATGAAATCTCTATGCAGCAGCTTTACAACCGGAACTAACAAATTTCACAGATGCGCCATAATTTTAAATGTGGTTAGAATTGGATAATAAATACATGTTGTTTATTACAAAATAAAAATAGTAATCAACTGTGGTTTAGAAGAAATTAATTTCTCTCTGATGTGCTATCACTGCAAAAGAATCAACTTCACGTCACATTACGTTACATGTATAGAATTTGTCAGACGCCTATATGCAGGGCAACTTAGATTCTGTCTAATTATTCATCTGAGCAGTTGAAGCTCAAGAGCTTGCTCGAGGGCTCAACAGTGACAACTTGGTGGTTGCAGGGATTTGAACCCAGGACCTTACGATCAGTAGGCCTATGTTCTTGTCCTATTATATAAGCACGGCAGGAGAATCGATTTACTGACAAAAGCATGTCTACTAAGATAGGTGGCGATATGCACCCTTTCAGCTTGTTACTATTTTATTCCTGGTCGACCTATTACAGAACATCACAGAACAAAACAATCGACAAACAATTTAGCTAGCAGCAAACTGGTAGCACTTTGAACAGTGAAAACATGGGCAACTTAACAGTGCTTCATATTTCATACACTTTACTTTTTGTACAAATGAGATGCCTGTTATTCCATGTGGTTATCGTGTTATGTGAAGGCAGACAACACCAGTTGTGTTTCTGTGTCTGATTGAGGTTTAAATGCCGGAGTGGCTTGACTCCCAACCACATTATCTGGCTGTGCTGGTCTGATTTTAAAAATTTAGATTTAGTACGATTTCAGTCAGATATTTCAATATTGCATTTATTTTAAAAGTCAAATGATGTCATGAAAACTCATGTGCTCAGTAAGTCCGCCTTGCACCATCCACAGCGCCTTTGTGTCTTTTTCCTTATATTAGTGATACAGTTATACAACTATAGCAAACAAAATGGGTTCACTTGTGCAAACCTATAATGAAAGCTGCTTAATATGTCAGAAAAGATTGATAGAACTGCTGAAAAGTTGAAGTAAGGGGTGGGGTTAGTGTTTAGACCATAAAATCCAATGGAATTAAACTACAAATTCATAATAAAAATGCCATATTACTTCATCAGGTTGAAGAAAGCAGGACCTTTCCCTAAACCAAAAACATAATGTATATAACATGAGTATCATAATTTTAAAAAATAGGATTGCTTAGAATTAGCATTCGAGAGAAGTGGCATAATGCAGATAAACATTAATAGCCGTGTAATAAACCTACAGGACATGTGTGAAGAAATATCGAAGAAATGTCATCCTGTGCCTTAGAGCTTTATGTATTTTAGACTTTGGTCCTGTTTGCTTTCTAGCCACTGTGAGTTGTAGCATTTGGCCTGTCAGGCCTGGAAACAACCCAGGATTCGATGACATCTTGTGGTAAGCGAGGAGCACGTACAAAATGTGGCAGCTGCTTCACTCCATCCTGAACATGCACGCAATTCATCCTTGAAATAGAAACTGGAAATAAAAACAAAAGGTCTGATTCAAAACCACGAAGCCCTCCCTCAGTCCCTCACGTCCTCTCAGCACTTTCACTGTGAAAAAGGGATGGGATCGTTGCCATTTTAAAGTAATGATGCGCAAGCTAAAAATAATGATGTAATGCTGGAAATGCGTAGATAGCAGCGATGGGGTTTATTCATCTCTGAGCTACAGTCTTGCAAGGAGATGTAGAATTTATTTGGAAGGAGCCTTCAGTGTGAAACATGAAGTTATCAAAGACAGAGATGTGAAAGTACTTTGTTTATTTAGCTTTTATAAATACAGTACTCACTTATCCTGAAATCTGATTGCCGCTTTAAGTGTTTATATGCAAACAATCTCATTATATTCGAACAATGAGATGTTTTTTAGCACTATTTTCAGTCTCTCTAATTAATCCCAGGCGTTCACAGAGCACATGCTTTAAGTAACTGAAGAACTTTTGTTCTTTTTGGTAGATAACTTGGAAAGACAGATGTATTTACAGTCGGCACATTTAAATGTTTTGATCTCCAATTGGATAGAACCTGAAAACTCAAGAATGCATGAAAGTCTTAACAAGGACCAGAAACTGAATAAAACCCACCCCCAAACCCACACTTTTTACATAATGATAGTGTAGGAAGTTTGTAAGGAAAGGTTCTGGCATTCTCTTCAGCCACCTTTATTTGTAAGAATAAATGGATCTGATTAGAGAAGCCACCTTGCTATAATTTTTAAATAGATAAATCAGGAATCATCTTACACTCAGCAACGAAGGGAACTGAATGGCTGCCTTCTTTACGACTGCAGACCTGCAATACCTCAGTGACCACAATGACGAAGGCGTTTTTTTCTGTATTTTTCTCAACCTAACCACTGACTAACCAACAATACTAAAAATACTGGGCGGCATTGTGGTTTTTCCACAGGGCATTCTGTAAGCGTTGTGATTTCCTGCATCAACAGATGAAACCTCTTTGAGAACTACTCCTCGTACTCGTCTTTCCAATCCCATAAAGACTTTGTTCTTTACAGCTGCGCCACAAAGGAAGCTCTCAGCACGTCTCTCATTGTCAAGGTGTGAAGGCTTTAGGAATGGCACCTGCACTCGCCAGCTCCACAATCGGCCCATTCTTAAAGGAACTCCCGAGAAACCTGCACCATAACTGCACCTCCAGAAAACTGAAAAGACCCGACACACCACCCGCGGCTCCAGGTGCAGCCCGACACACTAAGTAGCTGCAAGCCAGGAGACCTGTATAAAAGTGTTTTTTTTTTTTTTTTTTTAAGAGTGCAAGAATGGCTTCTAAGCATTACAGATTTAAAAAAGCGGTTAAGTGAGGACCAATCTGAATGCTATCTCTCTCACTAGCAGTAAATATGATCTTAACTTCATGATGCTTTTAGATAACTGGATGTCAAAACTTGGAGGAGGTTGCCTAAGCCAATACCTACGAGGTGTTTAAGGTCTCAGGACAGAGCATATGTGCACATTAGATCCTCACAGATCACAAAGTTCTCGTCAGTTCTTGCCTCAGGCACAATGACAGCTACTAAAGGTGCCGAAGCTGGAACTGGTACTGAGGTGTTAAGGAAGTGAGCCTCATGTAAATTGCACTCTTGCTTTTTGTGTGTGTGTGTGTATGTGTGTGTGTGTGGGGGAGGGCAGCAGGGCTGCATACAGCTCCCAGCTGGGCAGTGCCCTGTGGCTGACCCTGCTGTCTCCACACTAATTAGACAGCGGCAGGCGACTGCCTCCTGAACTCCTGGTGGCCTTCTTCTCCGCCCCCCTGCTTTCACACACACACACACACACACACACACACACAAAGTCACTACTGTTTACAAAAATTAGATTTGGGCAATAAGCTGATTACTGCGTTTACATGCATATCAGTAATCTGATAAAGCTTTCTAAATGCAGTGCATGTGGAAAATGTGCTGGATGCAAACACTGTGTCCTGCCAGCAAAGAAAATAGCATAAATGTTAAACACACAACTCTATTTTAGCTCCTATTTACTATTTATTTATTTACTTTATCTCTAGTTTCTCAGTATTTAGTTTTAAATAATTAACTTGTCAGGTTTTTTTTTTATGTTTATTCCTGTTTGACCAGTATAACTGTTTTCTGTTATTCTGCATGAAAGTCCCAGTTTGACTTAAACATCCCTTGTACTTTACCACAAAGTAAATGAATAATTTAAAGGGATAAATGTTTAAATGATGATTAAGATATTTATCCTTCAGTACAATTTGTAAAACATGGAAAATACCCTTATAATCAGTGCAGTAAAAATAAATAAATAATCCAGGAGGCTGACTCACACTCATTATAATGTTTGGTAAGAAACATGGCGGAGATGAATAGAAAGAGACACACATGAGCAGTAACAAATTCTGTAAAGAAGAAACGTTAAGTGATACAGAACCCTTTTTTTTTATAATAAAGTCAAGTTTATTATAAAAGTTTTATATTTAAGTCAACATGGGAGAGCAGGTTTTAGACATTACTTCCAGGTTCACGCAATGTTGCTAGTCTCCGTGCAGACTTCAAAATAAAAATGTAACATTTAAAAAAATATGTTTTATGTGTCTGAAGTTAGCACTGTCTCCTCTCACAATCCAAATACATGCAGATTAAGTTAATTGACATTCCCAGATTGCCCATAGCGTGTGGATGAGTGTGAGTGAGTGTATGTTTGTGTGCCCTGCGATGGATTGGCCCTCTGTCCAGATTTTACCCCACCTCATGCTCTAAGTCACCCTGAATACAGGATAAAGCAGTATAGATGATAGAGTGAGTGAGTGTCTGAAGATTAGAGGGTCAAAAAGTTTGATTACATGTTTTATTTTCAGTATTATTTGTCCTTTGTAAAAGAAAATAATAATAATCAGTAGAGTTGGGGAAAAAGCTGTCCCGCCCTCTAAAAAAAAATTCTTTATGTGCGCATTTGAAGTTGAAAAGTGTTGCCGTTCCTCTATAATCCTACACCTAGTACACTTTAAACTTCTCACAAAACACTGTATCCTGTGTGATCTATAATTGTGAAGGAATCTGAAGAAGAAAAAAATCAAGAATCAAATTGGCATAATCACAATACAAATCGAATCAGCACCTAGGTTTGGACTAAAGTTTGGATTTACATTGTTACATCGTTGTAGAACAATACTGTATTTTTTCAAAACTATCAAATGGAGTATGGAATTATGTACAACAACAAAAGGCAGTTGTTATTTTGAGACACAAAAGTCAACTGTTCTTGCAAGAACAGTATTGTCAAGTGCATTTGCAAAAGCCATCAAGCACCATGATGAAACTGGCTCTCATAAAGATCTTCCTAGGGAGGCAAGACCAACAATCACCTTTGCTGCAGAGGAGAAGTTTATTAGAGTTACCATCCTCAGAAATCACCAATTTTGGTAACAAGTCCCCTACATGGGAACATAAGAAGTTAGATCACACAGCGTACATTGTCACATGCGTGCAGTGTGCATCTTCTGCAAGTGCAGTACAAGCCCAGGATGTCTGAAAGTAAGCTTAAAAGCAGCGACGATGAAGCTGGTACTGCTAAGAAGCACCAAGCAATAACGATGGAGACAAAATTGAAAGTAATTATGAGAGAATAAAGCAAGGTGAAAAGATGGCAGACATTGCTTGTTCTTTTAACATAAATCGTTTAACCATACAGTATAAAACGCTGTACTGTAATATACTGTGTATACCCAATTGTGTTAGTATCCTAGTACCTAGACAATGTTTGTTGGACTTAAAAACAAATTGGACATACAAACAAGCTCTCGGAATGGAACCAATTTTTGTATGTAGGGGATTTGCTGTAACAGCACCTTAGATTAGAGCTGTTATGACACTTTATAGAGCATAAGTACAGACACATTATAATATCCACTGTTCAAAGGTGATTGTTGCATATTTTGAAGCCTTTAGCATTGTTTTACAATGTAGGAAGAAATTTAAATCAAGAAAGATCATGGAATTAGAAGGTGTGTCCAAACTTGAAACGTAGTGTATAGATTTATAGTAGGGCTGCTCAATTTGATTAAAAAAACAAAAACATTGCGATTATTTAGATATATTGCAATTTAATCAGCGCTATTTAAATATTTAATGTGATTTTGTATTGAAATGTATTTATCTAGGCTAACACTAAATAATTGGACTAATGATCTTATTAAGAGGATGTTTGACAAATACTTAAATTATTGACAAACTCTCCATCAATTTCAGACTATGCATAATAGGTACCTCTAATAAATTGCAGCCGTTTGTGATTAAATAATTGCACAGGACCATATTGCCATTTCAATTTTTATGCGATTAATTGCGCAGCCAGAGTTGAAGGTGGTGAGGAAAAATTCCCTGAGATGACATGAGGAGGAAACCATGAGAGCAACCAAACTCAAAAGGAAAAGCATTCTCATTTGGGTGATACCGGATAGCACCACCATCAATAAACCGCTTCTGTAAGTGGTTACTATATGGTCAAAAGCGCAGCTGAGTACCAGGAAATGAGTATTAGTTAAGATGAGGTCAACTTTGTTGATTTTAGCAAATGTTCACTGATGGAGACTTGGGTACAAAACTGTTTGTGGCAATATTAGTCCTATGTTTGGAGAAAACTGTTTGTATTAGTAATGTTATTTGTAATTTTAGGTAAAACTTGATTCCAGATTTGTGATTTAATCTCGGAATTCAACTAATGTCAAAGCTTCTGACCAATCAGAAATGAGAATGGAGTATACATGTTTTACACTGTTCTTGCAAACATGTTGAAATCATTGCAAGTTATATTAATATCTAATGCAAGTTAAATAAATAAGTAAAAAAACATTTAAATTTAGTTTCTGTTTGTTTACAGCAGATCAGAATAGATGTCCTTTCTGTAAAAGGATTAGCGATAGCCTGTGGCTTGTTGTATTACCCTACTGTATGCTAATGCAGAATCAGCCCTTGCTTACTTTAAAGACTTTTCATGATAAGACTCTGAGATAAATGACACACAGGGATTGTGTCGCGATGGGTGTCCGCCAAAGAAAATATCAAGTTTGTTGTCAAATCCCATTACAAATTCAATCTAGATCTTTCCACTAATTGCCTCATCAGTCGTGCAAACAGAGCAGAGACACGCAAAGATACCTGGTCGGGGTTATCCTGCAAAATCCAATCACACCAAGCCCAGGAGCTGACGCAAAAGTGCTTCTCTCATCCGTAAAACAAACGCTGCGAGGCATGCTCCTGTTAGTCCTGCCGTGCGCCGATAAATGATCTCCACTGACTGGATTTAGTAGATTGGAAGTGCAAACACCGAGTCGAGAACTCTGAGGTCTACTGAATGGGAAGAATGTTATTGCAAAGCGTTTTGTTAATTTAAATAGATTTGCAGATAATGGAAGTGGAATTTAAATAGTTTAGTAAAGCTTTCTTTTGTCAGACTCTTGTTCAATTACAGGGTGGTAAAAGGCCTGGGTTTGGCAATTTAAAAAGTAATAATGAGTTTAATTGCACTCTTACACATTGGAAGACAATTTTCCACAAGAACGTGGATAAATGTGGAGCAATTACTGAAAACGGTACCTTATCATGGCTGAGCAAATAAATTCAACCAGGCAAGACGTATGGACTTAAAAAAAAAACGTTTTTTTTCCCCCTGCACTTTTTTTGCACATCAGGTAGTGAAATACAGCGCCAGACCAAAGCTGTAAATTTGTACATAATTTTTTTACAGATCATTGCTTCAAGTTGTCAAATACAATCTACTATTTTAGCCAAGTCATCGTTTGCTCGTCGCTCTCTCTCTCTCTCTCACACACACTTTTTCCAGTGTCTTGGAGCAGAAAATGACTAAACCCATCTGTCCACCAGGCCGTGTAATGACACCAAGAATGTGTGCGAGAGCTCAAGAGATGAAGAATAGGCAGCATCATCCCTTATTTCATTACCTTTCCCTGACCCCACAGACTGACAGATCTAATTGCCCACTCATGGCCCCCCGTGTCCCTGTCCTGGCCAATTCCTTCACATGGGCATCTCTCTTAATCCCCCCCAATGTCAGTGTGGCCCTGCTGTTCTCTCAGTAATAGGCATTTTTCCTCACTCTAATAGGTCACAGAGAAAAGGAATCTATATCTTACATTAGAATTGTATTTTTCCCCCAATCTTTTGTGTAGAAGACACCTTACTAGCAATAGCAGGGGGATCTCAGAAATTCTCTGCAGCCTGATTCAGCAAGTGACATTTAGTCTTTGGATAGATAGTTTTTCTTTTCTTTTTTTCAAACCATAATTCATATTGAATTTCATATATAGCACTTATAATCAATCTTTACAATGTATTGTGGTCTTGCTTTTAACAGGGTTACAAAGAGGGGTGTGATTACATATTGTGTAGGAGTGTGGGTGGGCTTAGTGATTCTGTATAAGTATGGATTTATTTTTTATAAAATAACTCATATGGGATTAAGTAATTAAGTAACAACAGAAACATTCGGTGGTTATTTTATTTTTATATTGTATTTTATCTTTATATTATATTTATTTCTAATATTCTTGGGTCCTACCTCTGCCATAGTCTCTTCCGGGCTCTTCCCCAGCTTGCAAATAATCTTGGGATAGATCTACTGTCTCCTCTATTGTAAGGAATGATTACTCTATGATGTAATCGTCTTTCCAATAGATCATTTGAAGGATGCGGCCCTGGAATTGAGACGCACACAAAGTGCATGGTTAGAGATGGTGCAGGTGTGTAGGTGCGGTTAGAGATTAGAGTGCAGCAATGCAAGGAGATGTTTAGAAATTCTTTAGGAGTCAAAAGCTGTCATTAGATTTTCAGTGGGAGCAGGGCGGTTTGGTTAGGGCGTGGAATTTACAATTTGAAACTGAAACAACTGTTTGTTTTCATACGACCTTGTACAGGAAAGGCGGTATTCCACAGGTTCTTGACCCTTGACCTACACTTCCTGTCTCCTACCAGGTGATTCTGTGGGGCCGCACAGAGAAGTGCCTGAAGGACACGTGTGAGGAGATAATGCTCATGGGGACGGAGTGCCATTACTTTATATGCGATGTGGCCAACAGGGAGGAAGTGTATAAGCAAGCCAAAGTGGTACGAGAAAAGGTAATTATGGATAGCTTTTGTTTAAAATTATATGCTATTTATTCAACCAAGTGCTTATTTGTGAACAGTGTTGGGGGACATTACTTTTTAAAGTAACTAATTCCATTACAGAATGAAAAAGTAATCAGTTACATTACCTTCTGATAAAAGTAACTAGTTAGAGTACTTTTCCATTGCAGAAAATGAAAACTCCTTTATGATTCCTAATGCATGTTGTTTTAGTCAAGATCTTTATAATTATTTTACCATCATCACTCAGAGAAGTTTGGCCCATAATCTGTTAACTACTAACAGCAGGAATAACAGAGGGGGGCGGGTTATCGGGGGCGGGGCTTGT
>JAOVVA010000001.1:16401900-16415297 GCA_028565275.1 Leiocassis micropogon
CAAACATGCAAAAGAATAAGAAATCAGGAAGGGGGCAAATAGTTTTTCACACCACTGTATATATATATATATATACATATTGTCCACATATTGTTTTCAATGAAAATTATTTGTTCAATGCTGCAGAGCCTTCATTATAGGAGGCCTGTTTTAGATTGAAAAATGCAGCTAGAGTGATGTGCTAATAAATTTATGTTCCAGCAAAGTAACTAGACTTAATTGGTGTGTTTGTGGAGGCAGTGTATCCTCACAGGATACACACACAGCTGTATCCAAAATGCTGAAGAGCTGCACAGAAGCTGAAAAGAATAATTGGTGGTTCAACACCTGGGAGTGAGAGGTCAGGCTTAACGGCAGGAGTTCACACTCAGTAGAGTAATTAGCCAAAGAGGTGACGAATGATCCTGTCTCACTTCTGCACTCGGGACATCAAACACCAAGCCACACTGCTGGTTGCATGATATCTTTTCAAAATTGTGACCAAGGTTGGCCTGGTTATAATCATTTACAGTAAAATTCAAGAATGTTGTGGAGATTCTGGGTTGTGTGTGCACATGCAGGTGTGTTTTTGAAGTACATACATGTTCTTGACATTCACAAGTGCATTTAACTACTCAGAACCCATTAAAACCTCTCTGTCTAGTAAATAATCCCTATAGACACTTTTTCAGCAACGATACGTCACTAAGCACAGTACTGTATCCTGATTTATAATTAATATACTTGTCTAATAAACCAGGAATATCTCTCCTAAATCTTTAACAGCACTTTATTCCTACGTAGCATTAGTTAAATTAGCCTGGCAGCTACTTAACTGCTAGTAAACTAGCTTGTAATTCTGTGAAATTTTCCTTTTTCCTCTCAGGATATCATTGTACAATTTCATTTTCTTACTGATTTATTTGTTGGGATCTCACTGATTTATTTACCACATCAAATTGTTCTTCATTGATAACACTATGTACTGTATTAAGCTAGCTAGGCTAACACAAACTCTGCACCAAAAGATTTCCAGGATCCATGCAATCATGTTCTAATGATTCTAACATTAAATTTGTTTAAGGAAATAAGAATGTAAGAATATCTATGATATTGAAAAATGTGATTTGAACCCTGTGGTAATAAATTTGACCCAAACTAATAACACACAGTATAATCAGAATCAGCATCTCAAAAAAGTTTAAGATCTAGCGTCTGGGAATTTTCACATTAGGCATTGTTAATTCGTACCATGCTCAGAAACAACTACTCCCCTCTCCCCACTCCCCCACTGGCCGGTGTTCACACTGTATTTTGTGCACTATTCTCAGGCATGCTAGCATATTTATAGACACCCCGATACATCAGGTGAAAATATGCGCTGGTTAGCCGCCATTAAACGCAAGAGACGAAGAGAACAAGGCTGTTAACTTTCATGCTATACCCAATATTATTGATTTCAGGAATAATATAAAGAACGACCCTCTCGCGTGCCTTGCTACTTCATCAACTTTGGCTGCGTAGGTCAGAATTTGAGATGGATGTGTGCTGTGACCACATGGAGATTTTGGAGGTGACCAAAGGCACTGATGACGTGGTGTCTCAACAGTTATCTATTTCTAATCTCAGGTATGATTGGCTTCCAAATTTTATTTGATCTGAACCAAGTACAGTATGGGAGGAACATGCAAACTCCACACATTCACACATACACACACAACAGAGGCGAGATTCAAACCCCCATCCTTGAAAGTGCAAGTTGACAGTGATAAGCACTAAGCCATCATGATGAATGTTTTGGTATCGTTCCTAAAATTCGCACCTACTCCCCATATTTGAAAAGGGCTAAAGCGTTGAAACCTTTTTTTTCTTTAAAAAAAAAAAAGATAATTAAACATCTCATTCTCACAGACAATTCTTCAACATCAACTGACTCACTCACTCCCATACTTTTTTCACTGTCGAAGTCATATGTATTAGAATAAGCACACAATCCTAAAACCTCTACAGCCTGTTGTCAACCTTCTGACCACTCAGATTCAACAGCGCTGTGGTGCTATTGACCCTTTGCAGACATGTGACTATCATTACATCTCTCACAACAGTTAACGTCAGAAGTACCATTAACTAACATTAGGCTACTATGTATTTTCACTGATAATTATGTTCAAGGTGTTTTTCTGAGCCAAAAAATCACAGAAATATTACCTTGTGGATTGCCTGATTCTTTGTCACACAGATAAAAGAGTATCATAGCAATTATTAGCACCTGTTCTGCTGATTATTTCATATGCAGCATACAGTATTGTGGTAAGCTTCATAACTTATTCAAAAGAGAAACAAGCATTGTGCCCTGCAATGGATTGGTACCCCGTCCAGGGTGTACCCTGCCTCATGCCCTAAGTCTCTTGGGATAGGTGGTATAGACAGTGAGTGAGTGAAACAAGCATGTCAAAATGGATGATAAGGATGTAAATTTGCAGAAGTTTGAATTGTTGTCACGTTAACATGATTACCCTAAACAGTGTATAAATATTTGATTCCGCCCGGATTTGGTGGTGTTTCCTAGTGGTAGTAGTACCATTAGGTCATTTAGAGCTTCTCTTGTAAATGAGATGATTTACACTCACTCACTCATCGGTTGTACCGCTTTATCCTGTATTCAGGGTCACGGGGGACCTTGAGCCTATCCCCGGAGGCTTAGGGCATGAGGCGAGGTACAACCTGGACAGGGTGCCAATCCATCACAGGGCACACAAACATACAATCTGCAGGTCTTTGGACTGTTGTAGGAAACCGGAGTACCCAGAGGAATCCCACCAAGCACATGGAGAACATGCAAACTCCATGCACACAGAGAGGGGAATCGAGCCTGGCCGGGAATCGAACCCGTACCCAGAAAGTCCATGGCGACAGTGCTAACCTAAGCCACCTAGCCGCCCTGAGATGGTCCAATTCAATTCTATTTTATTTGTATCGCGCTTTTAACAATGGTCATTGTCGTAAAGCAGCTTCACAAAATCAAAAGAAAACATGGAGACGTATATGAAATGTGAGAAAATGTGTATGAATCAAAATGATCAGATTGTCCCTGATAAGCAAGCCGAGGGCGACCGTGGCAAGAAAAAAACCCTTGAGATGGCAATAGGAAGAAACCTTGAGAGAAACCAAACCTTCACTGTACAAATGCTTGGCTAAATAAATAGGTTTTTAGCCTAGACTTAAACACTGAGAGTCCTGAAAACATTAATTGGAAGACCATTCCATAACTTTGAGGCTTTGTAAGAAAAAGCTCTGCCCCCAGCTGTAGTTTTCATAATATGTGGTACTGACAAGCAGCCTGCATTTTTTGATCGAAGTAAGGGAGGCGGATCGTAAGACACTAGCAGTTCACTCAGATACTGTGGCGCGAGACCATTTAATGCTTTATACATCAAAAGTAGTATTTTAAAATCGATGTGAAATTCCACTGGTTGATGTGCTCATATCTTCTGGTTCTAGTGAGGACTCTCAATGCTGCATTCTGGACTAACTGAAGCTTGTTTATGCATCTAGTTGAACAACCAGGCAGTAAGTCGTTACAATAGTCCAACCTAGAGGTGATAAAAGCAACAATTTTTTCTGCCTCATTTACTTACTCATCGTTTATACCGCTTTATCCTGTATTCAGGGTCGCAGGTGGCCTGGAACCTTTCCCAGAAGACTTAGGGCACGAAGCAGGGTACACCCTGGACAGTGCCCCAATCCATCGCAGGGCACACACACATACACACTACAGGTAATTTGGGAATGCCAGTTAGCCTAATCTGCATGTCTCTGGACTGTGGGAAGAAACCCACCAAACACGGGGAGATAATCCAAACTCCATGCACACAGAGACGGGAATCGAGCCGGGGCGGAAATCAATCCCGGACCCTGGAGGTGCAAGGTGACAGTGCTAACCACTACACCATCATGCTGCCCTCTGCATCATTCAGTGACGATATAACTCTTTAAGCTCAACTTTATTAAGCTGGCTTTTTTTCCAGTGGGTTTTGCTGAGACATACAGTATAACTGCTTACGAATTATGTTGCCCAGAGGAAACATGTAAAAAGGAAAAAGCTGTGGTGTATGAGGAATTATATGTAGTAACATTATGCAGGTAACATTAACTAATACTGACATTTAACGCTTTCTAATTAATAGCTAAGTACCTGTTCTGGGGTTTAATCCCAAATAGCGTTAAATGGAAATCTAGCGTGCTACCTACTGTAGTGTGTTGAATGTTCCACACACCAAGTAGTGCCCTTGTTCTCGGCTTAGAAAAGGATTTGGGATTCAGTAAATCCCAGTAAAGGGAAAAGTAAAAACTAAAAAAAGACATGACTTGTCAGCCATGAAAAATAGCACAACCAGGTCAAAGGCAATTCAAAATGACTTAGAGAAGAAATTACTAAGTTGAAAAAAGTGTTGTTTAAGATTATGTAACTTTATATCTGTCTTCTTGCTGAAAGTGCTTCCATGAGTGGTTTTGGATGTGGGTTTTGGCACTGGAAGAATCATCCCTTTTGCCATCCAGAAGTGGGTGGGACCATGTTGAACAGACATTGATGTGCAAAAGGTCAATTGAGGGATATCAAATGTCCTTCATAAATAAAGATCACCCTATGCTATTTTGTATTAATGTATTAAAAGCACATTACATAATGCTTTATAAATAAGTTGATGAAATTCTTCGAGATAAGGTCCTCGCAAAGGTCAAACCCTTTTTGAATCGGAGAAAGGAGAAAGCCATTCATTCTTTTATTAGTTTGTGGCTAGACTACTGCAACGCACTTTATGTTGGAATCACTCAATCTCGTCTACATCGTCTTCAACTTGTGCAGAATGCTGCGGCTTGTATGCTGACCAATAATCGTAAATATGATCACATCACACCAACCCTGCATTCCCTCCACTGGCTTCTGGTACAGTTCCGGATTCAGTTTAAACTTTTGATGTTTGTTTGTAATGCGATTAATGGTCTGGTACCTTCCTACTTGTGTGAGACAGTAAGCTTTTATTAACAAAGTAGAGCCTTACGTTCTGCTAACCAAAACCTGCTAGGGGTCCCTCGGTCAAGGTGCAAACAATGGGGTGCTCACTCCTTTGCAGTGGCTGGTCCAAAACTCTGGAACACCATTCCACCTGAGTTACGTAACATTACGGACCTCCCTCCGTTTAAAGCAAAACTGAAGACTCGCTTATTTAGAATGGGATTTAATATTTTATAATTTAATATATTTTTTTAAATAATTTTTTCATTTTGTTTTATTTATTTATTATTATTATTATTATTATTATTATTATTATTATTATATTTTTTATTTATTATTATTTTTTTTAAATATTTTTCATTTATTAATTTATAATTAGGTGTTTTATTTTGTTTTTGTATTTTTTATTTCTATCCACTTCTTTAATTTGAAATATGTTTTTTAAGGTAAAGTGTGCAGACAGGCGTAGTCCGGGAGCAGAGTTGGGAACCAGTGGTGAAGGGAATTCCTCATGCATTAGCCCAGTGCAATATCGCTGAATTTACAGCACCTTTTAATGACAGGAAATTACTTCAGGAAGGGCTAGTGCTGCATATTCTGAGAGATTTGTCAAGGTCTAAGCACAGACGAGAAACAGAAATTGTACTCCTGTGGTTGAGCGATGTGCCTGTGCTTACGAGGTTTGCTTTCTTGGCAGCTGGTAATTCCATCTTTTTCGAGTTGTCTTCTGAGGTCATTTCACATGAGTTCAACTTCATGAAGTGTGTCTCGTTTGCTCGAGAGGTTTCAGTACCCGCTGTATGACCCTAACCCTGGCCGCCAGCATGAGGCTGGACCGAGATGAGCTTTGTTGGGCTGGGCCGCTCTGGAGAGAAGCCCTGGAATCCCCACATCTGGCTTATATCTGCGCCTTACGGTCATCCGATTTTTGGCTGATGGCTTCCAGTAGTTTCACAAAGGCTGGATTGTTTAGAAGTCGTCGGCTTGTTCATCTCCGAGCCGCACTGGCGCCAGTGGCCACAGCTGGCGCTGCTTTTCACAGCCTCAGCCGCAGGAGACAGACGTTCTAAACTTCAGCTTTTACATACAGAGCTACTCATGCGATATTATCTTGTCTTTGAGACCTAAACTTTTTTAATCCACTTACTTTAATTTCAGAAACATAATGAAAGCTCTGTAATCATCACAAACATTTTGGATCAGGTTTCTTCCAGGCCTTTTTCAAGTCTTTCCAGTTTTTTAAACTTTCCAGACTTTATATGTTCAGTTTTCTCAATCTGATCTCATGAGAAATTCAGACACGAGTTGAATGCAAAAACAATGCTCTTGACTTTTTATTGGAGACGAAAAGCTAGACTTTTTCAGTACATTTTCTTGCAATGTTTAATGTTCAAAGTTGTATTTTTTCAGATCATGGAGAAAAATAATATGTAATACAAAAAGTGTTTTATACATAAATAAGGGAATGTTTTAAGATGTTTTGATTGTTGACAGTAGATTCCAGATCTGCAAAAGAAGAATTGTCTGGTTTTGTTTTGCTATATTTTTTTAGTAAAAATGTTAAAAAATGGTCTACATTTGTGTGAGACTACAGTATACTGTATATGGCAAACATATTAAGACAACATATGCCATATATTCGTATTATTATTATTATTATTATTATTATTATTATTATTATTATAGTTCTCCCTGTGCACAGAGAGCCATTGCAAATGTCTATACACATCTTCTGGAAGCAATCAAGCCTGCATGGTTTGAGCGAGTGACACCAGAGTATTACAGACGTCTTTTTGACTTTGTGCCCAGCCGGATCCAACAAGTTTTGAAGAATAAAGGACTTCATACTAAATACTGATTGTTGTATAGCAATTTTATTGCATAAAATAACAAATTATTCTTATTATCTTGATTGTCATTATATAAAAAATTACAGAATATGATTAAACATTGAATTTCACTTTTGCCTCAATACTTTTGGCCAACACCATAAGTACTTGCACCATGTTTACTGCTCAACTGAGCAGGCTAGTTATTGGGCACATAATAGAAATAATAATTTTATATTTTTAATATATATATATATTTTTTTTAACAAAACATTTATTAAATTCCCAGATATTCCCAGCTGTACAAGTGAATGCTCTTGTGCAGGTTTGAAATGTCTGAACAAGTGTGGAATTTTAAAACAATGTGGAGACTTTTATTTTTCATGCTGTGTATAAAATGTATGAGAAACCGTTTTAGGTAAAACGTTTAATAGTTGAGTCAAATACATATAATATATACAGTACTATAGATATAATTGTTGTTTCATTTTAATTAAATCAGATTTTTCCTTTACTCCTTCAAGTTTTCTTATAGTTATGGAAAGTAATTCAGTAATTTTGCTTTGTCACTATGCCTAATTGTGATTTTAGGGGATTTTCTATTTCTTACCTTGCATTCATGTTTACAAGAGGTAAACTCACACTTTTTACTTATTATATTTAAATATAGATCTTTCCCTAAACTCTTAACATTTTAAGATATTTAATTTTATATTATATTTTCCCAGGGACACGATTTAATTTTAACATGGACATTTATTTACTGTACAGCCATGGCCAAAAGTTTGGAGAATGACACAAATATTAATTTTGATAAAGCCTGCTGCTTCAGTGTTTTTAGATCTTTTTGTCTGTTACTATGGTATACTGAAGTATAATTACAAGCATTTCATAAGTGTCAAAGAAAATTAAATTTTACAAGTTTGTGCAAAGAATCAATAGTTGCATTGTTGACTCTTCTTTATCAAGACCTCTACAATTTGGAGATGTGGATTTCATGGCATTCGATCAAAAACTTCTACCATGATGGTATCCAAGCATTAGTAAAACAATGGGATAAGTGCATTAGTGTAGCAGGGGATTATACAGAGAAATAAAGGAAGTTTTTACTTTCATGACTGTGTTGCTATTTTGCGAAATCAAAAGTCCCGGGTTGACTTGAACAGCCCTCGTAATCTCCCTATGGGATTAATAAAGTACCTAATTAACTACCTATCTATCTTAGTGTGTAATTAAACGTTTGGGATTTTAAATGAGGTTTCATACCCACTCTATTTTTAAGCACCAGCCCACCACAAACACACACATACATACACAAACACGCCCTACAGCTGATTACACGTTCCTCAGGCCTGAATCCTCCCTAAACAGCACTTTTGAGTCTGACTATCGGGTTCAACTTCAGGTCAAACGCTTGGTTTGACAATAGGCCAACCAGCCTTCAATGGGATTGGGATAGACAGCTTTCATACACACGCACACACGCACACGAAAGCTTAGTTACACTATTTAAACACTATTTAGACTTTACTTTAAAGTCTTTAAATGATCATATTCTGTGAATATACTGTATGTATATCATTAAAACCTTTCAATGTGATAAATAGTAGTTTCTTATTAGTTTCCTACTCCTTTGCCACTAAATAATTAAACATATATATATATATATATATATATATTTTTTTTTTTTTTTGCAAAGGTATTTTAAAAAATATAGTTGAAACATTATATCTTCTTTTTAACTCAATATTTTAAAAATAATATTTTCAGAAACATAGTATAGTGCATGGTGATGCATCTGTTTTTCTTGCTTTTTCTTTCATTCTTGGTCATTTAAAAACAATTCAAGCACCTTCTTATCTGACAAACTTCAGTAAAATTACTTGTAAAAGTGTCAGAATTTATTTATGGCATTCTTTTTTAACATGGGCGTTCCTGTAACGCGTGAACGTTTCCATCCGTAAGAGAGAACCGACCCGGATCGTGCAAATTTTGCGCATGAACTCTGGCTGAACTCGCTGAGTCCTGTTTCAGGCACGCTCTGAGAGCCTCCCTCCCGATGACCCGGCTCGCGACTGAGCAGTTCACCAGGAGGTCCCTCACTCAACCACACACACACACACACACAGACAAATGCACACACCTCCTTCCAACATTCCCCCTCTGCCTGTTGGACTGTATTCAGGGAAGTCGGAATCTGTCTTTGTCGAATCCGTTTAAGTTCAGGCGCACGAATGCATAACAAATCGTTTCACATTCCAGACCCACTGCGTTAACACAAACTCAAGCTGAGGCAATGAGAAACATCTCAGCAAGTTCAACAGCAAATAGATGTCATCCGGAGTACAACATTACCATTTGTGTCCTGATTTAGTTGGGTTCGAGAGCTGCAGGAATGCCGTGTAGCTTCCAAGCAGCATCTAGTTTTGACAAAGAGAAACGTCCCAAAAGTGTAGCAAGATGCCTTGGGTGTTTTTCGAAGTTTTTCTATACAGGGACTTGTATGTCAATACTGCACATACGTCTATCTACACTAAATAATAAACAGATAAAAAGTCTTATTTCACAAAGGGAAATAAACATTTACATGGTGAAACATGGTTTTCCACCACAGGGTAAGTTTTTAATCATTCATCTTCTATATCACTTATTCTGTACAAGGTTTCCTGAAGCCTATCCTAGAATACTTTGGGCAAAAGGTGGGGTACACAAACCCTCGATCCTGGAGGTGTGATGCCACAGTGAAGTCTTTATACCAAAGTAATTTCTATTTTCTGGTTCCATGGTACACAATTTTTATTTTATTTTGTCTAACTTGAACAAAGGTGAAAAAGTGAGGCTAATAAGGTAACGACTGATTATAGCTGCTGTAATAAAAGTGATAACTGGAACTTGTTTTGCAAATGTTTTATTATATTACATTACATGTAGCCATAAATGGTTAAAAGTATGACATGCATTCATTAATAGAATGGAAACTATAGAACTTCACTTTATGGTGGTATTATAGGAATAATAGAAATCCCCCAAAAACATTTTATTCCTTTGAAGATACTGTCCTATTATCATTAATTTCTTTTTCAGCTTTCAAGTATGCACCTTGTGTTCATCGATCTTAAAGGATACAATGAATATAGCATTTTTAGCCTTTTGTTGCCTTGTTCACATTACCAGCCTGTACTGGCTCAAATCAGATGTTTTTTTAACCCTAATGTGACACAGATCTGTTTTTTTAAGGGATGTCTGAATGCACAAATCTGATGTTTTTCAAATTGTATATGAGTACATTTCGTATGTGTTCCTAAATCAGATACATATCCGATACTTGTTCATGTGACTTCATTGTTAATGTGAATGTCATATAACATTTGTGCAAATGTTATGTGCAAAGGCGTAAGGCGCTCACATTATCAGTCAGCACCGGCCTCTGTGGGGATTTCATAGCAGTGCTAACAACAGCTGCTAAAAAAGCTAAAGCGATGTGTCTGGCTTTCTTTCTTCTTCTGGACCTTAACAAATACAACTGACTAACTGCTTTAATTTTAACTCCATATATATGACTGAGCAAAAACAGAAAATGGGTCATATAGGCAAAGAAATACCATAGATAGATGTGATCACATTCATGGTTCTATCTATGTTCAAAGCATAATAAAAATAAGAATTTATTATTAATAATAAAAATTGTTAACATTTCTGCATAAAAGTTTTTCCATAATCCAGTAGCGGTAAAAATGTATGTTTAAAAAAAAAAAAATGATATATGGTTTGAGACATGAAACATTCCCTGGTGACACACATCAGTCGGACTTCCATATAATTAGTTGTTTCTTTAATCAGTCCTTGACCACTGTTGTGTTTCCGGCATGGATTTATGCCGCTTGAGATTTAATATTAATGTTAAAAGTTTTTATTTTTCCAATATTTATTAAAGTAGAATATTCCCAAGTCATGAAACGAATTTGTGTTACTAAAGACATAAAGACTAATAAAAACACTACTTTTTTTCCTGTCACCAAACTTCTGAACTGTATTTCCCTGTTTTAGTCATTTCTTGTCATAACAGCAATCTCGCATGTCTAATTAGCCCAGCACTCATCTCATTAACTCTGCCACCGCCGCCACCCACTATTACTGTCCTGCTCCTGACATAATGAGAAAGACCACTTATCCAATCAAAAGACCCCTGCCGAGGCTGTCTGTGCAAACTGCCAGATTAGTGAGGGCCTCTCCTGACTCCTAGTGTGTCCACTGACTGACTGTCTCCCATTTGTCTCAATCAGAGCCATGGGCTGTCTCATCTTCCAGCAGCTATCTTGATTTGTCTACGAAGCTCATTCCAGTAATCTGGGTATAAATGTATTGGGTTTTAATTTAATCTCAATCAATGCAGGGCTTCCACTTGCAAATCTTTTACAATTTACATGACTTTTCCTATACTGTATTTTCTTAATTCATTCATTTTCATTTCAATTCGTACAAATGTCTCATGAAAACTTAAGCAGCATAAACAATTGTCTTGGAAATCGACAAAAGTTTAGTCACAGACTAGAAAATATAGTAGACAAATAACAGAGATGGATCTGTAGTAATGTGTATTACTGTAAAAAATATTTGATCCTTTTATACTTTTATACTTCATATCCTTTTATAATGAACCTTACATGATCTTGCTTAAAGTGTTTTTCATAATAGGTACATAACATATTATGATGCAGTCATAAATAGACATTATGCATTATCAATATTTATCTTGGTGGCTTAATGGTTTTTACTGTTGTCTTACACCTCCAGGGTTGAAAAACTTATTTTCTGCTCCCCATGTTGGTGGGTTTCCTCAGGATACTCCTGTTTTCTTCCAAAGTCCAAAGACATGCAGTTCTACAGTGGTGGCCAAAAGTATTGAGACAATAGTGAAATTCGATGTTTAAATGACATTATTAATTTTTTTTTAATGATAACATCAAGAAAATAAGAATAATTTGTTATTTTATGCAGTGAAATTCCTGTACAGCAATCAATATTTAATATGAAATTCTTTACTCTTTAAAAACTGCTGGGCATCTAGCTGGGCATATAATCAAAAAGACGTCTGCAGTAATTTCGTGTCACTTATTTAGTCTATGCTTGCTTGATTGCTTCCTGAAGATCATGTGCAGAAATTTGCCACAGTTGTACAATTCGCTCGAGAATTCCCTAGCTTTAGCCACTTTTTTGCAGAGGTGGACAGAAAGTAAAAGTCCTGCCACATATTTGTTCCATCCATTAACTAAACCAGCTGATTTTAACTAGCACAACTCTTCAGCCAGAATGTTTAGAATTAATTAGTGACATCACCTGATTTGTGCATAATGAAAACTACAATACATGGCATATGTTGCTTCATACTTTTGATTATCACTGTAGGTTATTTGGTGTTTGCTATGTGCACAGGAAAAGAAGAGTGTTTCTAATTAGTGATGCTAAGCAAAATTAATTCATGAAATCTTTATTCGCACAAGAATGTCCTAAATCTGCCCAAGGGCTAAAAGGATTTTCCTCACCATGACCTGATTGTTCTCCATCCCCTAAACCATGCTCTGTGGGCAAATAGGTTTGTTTTACAGGGCTCCAGGGGCTTTGTTTAGGGGCCAAAGGCCTCCACAAAATAGAGCCCCCTATTTGCAATGCTCCAGTCCACCACAGTTGCCCACTCAGCAAGGGAAAGACCTGAACTTGGGATGACCCCAATGAGCCAAGTCCCTGATGGGTTCATACAGAGGTCACCATACCCCCACCATCACCATATTTGCTAAAACTCTCTGAAAACCCTCGAAAATATCCTGCATTGATAATAGGGCTGGGATGGAAAATTTCTGCGTTAAAAAACTTTAGAAAAAAGTGTGTTTGATAAATCATGTAGTGAAAGTGAACAAAATAAAAAACAATTGTTTTTAAATTCTATTCAAGCTGCTTTTTGGGATGAAAATACTTTTACTTAATTATATTCATTTGATAGTGGATTCTTTATTATGCACTTTATACTGCTTATAGCACCTGGAAATCACTGTTGCAAAATAGGTATAACCATGTCATGTTTCCGATTTACTTAACAGGTCCACAGCCCTTTCAGGGGCGACTTTCCTCTCATCTGAGCCTCATCATCCTATTAGCACTTCCGACGTCTGACAGAGAGATGAGAGCTCTTTTAAGTTTATGGCCCACAAACAAACACACTTCCAGCCCCCGGGCTCCTAGCCATGAAGGACGTATGGCAGCAGCATCTGTTTCCTGAGGGATGAAGTGAGGGAAGGAAAGAGATGTGGTAAACATAGAAAAAAAGGAGGGAGGGAGAGAAAGAGGATAAGAGGCTTAAGACTCATTAAAGGGAGTACGAAATGCAGAAGCTATGAAGTGGTGAAAGGAAATTATTCCACTTTTAACTTGACATAAGGTTTGAATTACTGGATTCCTGAGCTGAGCTAAAGCAAAAGCTCATGATGATTATTAAAATAGTATATATATACACTGAACAAAAATATAAACGCAACACTTTTATTTTTGCTCCCATTTTTCATGAGCTAAACTCAAAG
>JAOVVA010000001.1:16445463-16456560 GCA_028565275.1 Leiocassis micropogon
TAGGAGAGAGAGATGCAAAATACAGTTTATACAATATTTATTATATATTTAACATTTTTATAATATATAAAAATGAACTGGTTATTTGTATATAACTGTTGTGTAAGAGTAATATCAGGCTTCATCAAGCAACACTGTTATTGAGTTTTCTATATCTGCACATCCAATCATTTTTAGTATTTAAATAACACCCAGCTGATGACCTGAATGCACCGAGTGACCAGGTTATCACATTTACTGAGTTTTTCTTCCCTGATGCCATGGTCATATTACAGGACTCAAATTGTGAAAGTCTTTAATTTTTAAGCCGAAAGTTTCACTTAATATACTTAATTTAGAAATCAGCACTAAGATTTTATTTTTATAGCTTGTTGGACATCCATGATAGTTTTAGAACATCTGATCCTACTACAGATAGTTAAAGATATTTTTAGCATGGTACGAGTGATTGTGTGTGAGTGTGAGTGTGAGTGAGTGAATGAGCACAGACCAGTACAGACCCAGTTACATACCACAAAGCAAACCTAGATAGAATACAGTGTGGGGCACGATCACTGTAGCATTGCAGTCAGAAAAAACTTGCAGGAGATTATGCTGAGATCTTACTTTCTAAATGGATTTCATCTGTTCTTTATTTCTCTATATAATCTCCTGCTACATGAATGCACTTATTACAGCATTTCACTAGTGATTGGTTACCATCAGTATGCCACAGCCACGATCGGACTGCCTGCTTCACATGACTGTGCGAGTGGTGTTTGTGAATGATTGGCTGTACAGTTCCCACAGACTAATGCTTCTTTTCTGCAAGTTGGTGACAAGTTGTCCATAGATTTTCAAGGATCAGGTGTTGAACGATGAATGTTCACATAAACGACTGGGCTCTGAGCCATGTCAGCTGGGATCATCATTCAATGCCTTTCTTTAAAATATTTCTCCATGCAAATGTTTTACTGCGGCTAAGAGTCTCATCACTGTAGCATGATTGAAGTCTTCTGCAAATGTCAATCTGTTTTATGTCTTCATTCATGAGAAATGACTTCATACAAATCATACAATACAAATGCACACTTGAATTGTACGGTGATTGACATAAGTTAAATATGGGCCTTTTGCCTGCTTTTATTATTTAAAGTAAAAACTGTTTAATTGATAAAGTAATTTCCTATTTGGCTCATAAAGCAGCATAAAGCTGAACATTGCAGTAATATTTAACCCGAACAAACACCCTGATTTTACCACAAATCCAGCCGTGTGCGCTGCTCATGAATACAAAGCAGCAGACCTGCCATGAAGTGGCTAAATTGTATAGGTACCATAAACCATAAAACCCTAATAAGACATAAAATTTTATATCGTGGCCAGACCATAAATTGGACACACACATTCTCATGTGCACTTAATGCTATTCATCTAGGCTTTGGGTTCCATAGAAAAGCTATTAACACAGGTCAATCACCGGAGGTGTTTGAATCTATACTTTATGTAATGAATTTAATAGACAACATTTATTTCATGTGATACAAGTGCATGATTGTTGGTGTAATGTCAATCAGAATGGAAAGATGTGCAAACTTATTGTGTCGATTATGGCAGACATGAGAGTTTTATGCACCTTTGATATCTTACTTCATATTATTGTTTCAGGTACAGTAAGTTCTTTATCCTTGTCAGGGTCAGGGAAGATCAGTGAAGAGTCTGTCTTTGGACAACTAGAAACAAGGTGGGCAAATGCACCCTGAATGGGATGGCACTCCATCACCACAGGGCATCACAGGGGTAATTTATTGTGTCCACCTATTGCCATGGCTTTGGGAAGTTGGAGAATCCCAGAGAAACCAAAGGAAACATGAACACACTGAAAACATGTGAAAGTTCACACAGACGGTAACCTGAGATTGGGATCGAACTGGGGAACCCATAGCTGTGAGACTAGTAATACTAGTTCCAGTATTCATCAATGACCCCCATGCCTATTTAACCCTCTTTCCAAAACTGGTCTTTATATATGATATGATTTCTATAAATATGAGATATGCTGTAAGAAAGGTCACATCCTGATACTTAACTGAGAGGTTTGAATGAGAATTGTGTTTAAACCAAGTACATTAATTGACCTGTCTTTTTACGGCAATGAATTAGGTCAGTAATTTTGTTAAGAGAATTATGTTACCGTGAAGGACAACTGAGTTCTGACATTACCTGTAGAACATAACTACATCAGGGATGATTTACTGTAAGATAATATTATGTAATTATGATTAAAGGCAATTTCCTGCTTATTCCTGGAACAAGCTTTATTATCCAAGACAGCATGACAGAAACTAGCTTTAATACACACTCTTGCTAACATCACACAGCATGTAATAAATCAGAACTCTATGTATAAACTTTTTCCTGGCATGCCTTTTTATTTTCAAGAATATTATAGAAGGATCATTCATTTGCTGTAGTCAGAAAATCCATCTTTGTGTTTAAAGGGATAGTCCATCATGTACAACGAGTCAGCTCATCTAATGGAAAATGTGGAGCTTTGTGAAATGAGCTATCTGAAGTTCGAATGGTGTCTCGACTATTAGGTTCAAGAGGGTAATAAACCTTTGCAGGGGCATGAGGGCCAGTGTCATTTTGATTTAAAATCCACATCATCCTCAATGGCAAGTTCAGTAAGGAAACATGAGATATGAGATAACTAGGCCAATATAACCAATGTTTTTCTACATTTTAAATGAAAGCAATTACATATTTAGCATTATTTATACATTAATAGAGGGGCAGGGGTAACTAGGTGGTTAAGTTATTAGACTGCTGATTGAGAGGTCCTCAGTTCGAGCCTTGATGCTGACACTGTTGGACCATTGAGCAAGGTCCTTCACCCCCCAAGAGCAAAGATACAATCGGGCATCGACCTGGAAATATATCCCCAGGGTGGGGAATTCCTGTTGCAAAATGTGCCAGATTAGATTAACCTATACTGTTATTGTACATATTTGAAGCTAAATTTAATCAGATTAGATTAAACTTTGTCGTTCTGCAAAGTACATGCAGTATATGAAGCCAGTGAAATGCAGACAGTGGTGCAAGTTCCATTTCTTCCCTCAGAAATCATGGGGGTGCTAACTTTTTTTATGGATATATCTGAAAATAAACATTTTCTACCCACGTTTATACTTTCATGCAGAGGCACTGCTTCTCAGCTGCTTGGGGCCCCAGACCAGTAGGGCTGACAAACTTATTTATTATATATAATATAATTCTGATATATGCTAGTTGGAGAGGCCCCCTGCAACCTTTTGCCTAGGGCCCCAAACAAACTTTAAAAACAACCCAGTTTTTACAGTATATTTTATTTATTATTTTTACATTAAATTGCATTGCTGATTAGACAAAACACTTAAATTTAGCACTCTAATGCTACTTAAATCACAGACCTATTTCTAGAATGTTGTCTCATTCTTTTTTTTACACCTGCAAAATTTTTCATTTTATTATCCAGAATTGTTATCTAAAGGGGAACAACTATTTGGACTTTTGTCTACAGCTGCTTTAGATAGTAATATTAGTCTTTGACAATATAAACCATAGTGTTTTAAGGGACAGTCTTGAAGAGTGGCTTATTTGGTGGTTTCTAATGCTGCCTCAGTGTGCTTTTTTACCTTAGGATCTGGAGATGCATCTTCACAAAAATTCTAGCCCCCGCTGAATTAATATAGCTTTTGTTGCCTTGCACCTTTAGGAAACCCTTTTCAGAAGATGTCTAAGTGTCTGTCTTCCCCCGCCCCCTTTCCATTTGCACATGTTTGGAAAGGTCACTTTGGTTTATTCTTTTTCATGACCAACCAGAGGTTGGCCTTCCCCTAAATCATGAGGAGCTAGTGAGGCAGAAATAAGCAGTACAGTGAGATGAAGCTTCTAAGTGTATCTGTGTGAACAGGCACACGGGGCCAGTTGGCACACATGCCAAAGGCATGGCTCTGTTCACAGCTCCTGGGTGGCTGTTGGTGCTGCTTATGTCTGAACCTTTTTTTCTCTATTTCTCCATGTAATACCTATTCTCCGGACTGCATTAACTAAACATCCATGGTGAATGCATTTGCAATCCCTAATTTGTACTATTCTACCAATTTACCAGTTGTTAACAGCTTAACAGTTGTTCCTTGTCGATATATTAAATATCTCTTTGCCCAACCCTTGGCTCAAAACTCTCTAGGAATTACCAAAGACAGCACAAGGTCACATGTGTGTAAACATGCTGCGAGGCAGACTTCTCAACAGAGTGTACTGCCAGTGCCAGCTCCACACTGTTCAATCATCTGATACTATGTTTAACCTCACCTAATCCACTGTATTTCCCTTCACTCTCTAAAAGGAAACGTTAAATAGAGTCCTTGAGACTTGATCGCTAGAGAGAGTCAACCCCTGAGTGAGCACAACAAACATCTGCCCCTTGATGAGGAATGACCTTGGCTGAGAGAATGTGACAGCTGGGGCCATTTAATTTTATTTATTTATTTTCCCAACTTGTGCTTTTGTCATTTCAATCTTCTAATGGTCTTACTTGGATGTCTTCTTTTTAGATGAACATATTGATAGTATGTACTGAAAGTTCAGTTTATCTAACATTTATGTGCATTTATTAAAAAAAATAAAATTACATTAAAGAGCATTTATCTAACATTCTTGCTGTATGATCTTCCATTATCTGGTATCAGTTATTAATTGTTGGTAGATAGTACTTACTCTACTTGTATTCTGTTCACTGGGTCAAATCTCCACATAATCATATTTTGTGGTTCTGTAACTCACTTCATCCCTTAGAATTACCAATGATGGCATCTGGGAAGAGCATTAATCCACTGCTTATGGATTTTAAAATGTTTTCCGTTCCTTGTTATTCAAGAATAGATTCTGGTGTCCTTGCTTTTTTACACCTATGCATGTTAAACAGTAACATTTTTTTTATTGTTCTAGACAAAAGTCATAGTTTTTAAGTGTTTTTGTGGTTAAAAAAAGTAGCAAATCTTTTAAATACTTTTGCTGTGATTCCACCAAAAACACAAATATCTACAACAACAGAGAACAAATTACAATGTTAGCTTAAAGTAAAGTTTGGGAGGATGTCCAATCCAGGGCATTTCCCCCATATAGCTAAATTAAATAGAATACATTTTTGGAGAAAGATCCTCCCTGAAGTGCCACCTTAAAAGTTAAGTTTCTATATAACCTCCTATATATCATCTCTTGCTTTCTCTGCTATTGAAGTTTGCATGCTCAACGCCTACCAGTAAACCATACCTAAGATTCTTAGATATACTAAGATACTTTAGTGGGAGGCTTTATATTGAAAGCAAAGCAAAAGCATTCCAGCAAGACCCTGACACAAGTTCTCCAATGTGTATAGTTCCACAATCACCTTAAGCTGAGGACAATGTTTTCCAAACCAAAACCTAGACGTGAAATGAAAATGTTAAAAGCATGTAATGTAAAGTCTCAGTACAATTCCCATTGACTCAGTGCTTGCTCCCATAGTTCATTTTACTGCTTTATGTGTAAGAGAAATACATTCAAGTCCCTATGTACAGTATGCATAAATATTTTAAAAAAAGCTAGCTGTAAGTGCTTTATTGATAAGGGTACAGTCAGAGGGAAATCATTGACCATCATTGAAAACATTGTATCATTGACATGCTTACATCATGGTGTTTAGTCTCCAATGAAGCATAATAGGGAAAGTTAAACAGCTCACTAAAAGTTGCCTTTTAAAGCAAAACAATTGCTGTATCTCAAATGGTCAAAATTAGCTTCTCTATTGCCTCAATCTATTAAGCAGCTTACTCAAGCGGTAACACAATGCCAAGGTCTGACAGCATTTCAATAAAAGAGATTTCTGCAAAAAGAAAATGAGTACAAGCAACATGCGTTGTACCTGCTAATTGAAATACAAACCTAAAATCAAAAAACAGTCTCTTGGCATGATTGTCACGAGTATGACGTAGTCAGAGCACATCCCCATGTGGAGTGGAATGCTAAATATGAGATGGGCTGAGAATAAGGGAAGCATGCTGTAACCATAGGAGCTTGACAAAATACCTTACCAGGCTAAAAAAATGCCCTAGATTATCCGTCATTATTCTGGAACTTCCTTCATGTTGGGTGCTGAACTAAATTTAGACCTTAGGAAGGGTTCCCTGTTTAATTAAGTTACTATACATAGCAAAGCCTTGTCTGAAAATATAACAATTATAACTGTAAATTAATCAGTAAATGTTTAAAGCATGGATTAGAACATTTATTGTTTAACAGAATTTTAAGAACTTACCATTTGGAAGCTTGTGGTTGTTTTCAACTAGCCAAGCAAAAAGGTTGGCAAAGTTACAATTGCACACCCAAGGGTTCCCCTCTAACCTGACGACCCGCAGAGAAGGCAGCTGGCTCAGCGCACCGACCTGAAGACTGGAAAGGGCATTTCGCTCCAGTTCAAGTTCTCGTAGTGAGGTCAAGCCCCTAAAGGCGTCCTCGTTGACCATACTCAGGTGAGGGTTGTTTCCCAAACGCAATTTGATGAGGCTCCGGGACTCGCCAAATGTTCCTTTTGGTATCTCAGTCAAGTTGTTGCTGCCCAAGTCTAAAAAAACTAGCCTGGAGGAGGTGCTCAAGGTTCCCGGCTCAATGTGAGAGAGTGAATTGTTCCTGAGATCCAGATACACTAGGTCACTGTAGAGCACGAGAAAGTCAGAAGGAATGCGCAGGATCCAGTTGTTGGACAGCAGCAACCTGCGCACATCCAGCGGGATCTCGTCTGGGAGGCGAGTAAGTCCTCGACCACTACAATCCACCGTGTGAGGGTCCGGGCACTTGCAGGTGGCTGGACAGGTTTCCCCTCGTATCAGCAAGGCAAATGAGATAAAGGCAAGGAGAGGATGGACCCGGCAGACACATGGCAACATGGTCAAGTGGGTGTGAAGATTGAGAAGGGAATAGAGGGTAAGAGGAAACTGTGAAGAAAGGGAAGGGTCAGGGTCAAAGGGCAGGAATTTAGGAGAGGGAAGGGGAAGGGGAAAGCCCAAGGAGAGAAAGGAATCAGAGCCTGCATGGAAGCATCCTGCTGTCCAGGCGATGAAATGTTAAAAAAGGTCTTGCATGTGAGAGATGTGCAGGCTGTTTTTCCAAGAGACCATAGAGGAAGCAGCTGTAGAGAGAATACTAGGCTACTGGCTTTGATGAGTGAAGGGAGGGGAGAAACTGTGGGAGGGAGAGATAGAGCGAAAGCAAGAAAAAGAAAGGGGAGGGGAAGTGAACAGAGTGTAGTATAAGGGGAATTTTAAGGCAAGCCAAGAGGTAAATAAAAGGGTTCTTTTCATCATTCTTTCCCTCATTTAGCCTCCTTCGATCATGCATGACAGGCACAAAAGGATCCAGCTCATGTTTTCAGCTTCAAATCGCTCAGTCCTTCCATTTGTCACCCAGCATCATTCCGCAGGATTTATCGAGCACCTATCAATGTGCGCTTAAGCACCTCAGAGCCAAGCGTCACGAAACAGTCACGATCCTAACCTGAGAATTCCCCCAGTCGCATGCAGTACCTTTCACTCAGTCTTCTGTGTGGTGAGAATTGAGTTTTAGCCAATAATTTTCAAGATGGTTCTGCAGCTTCGTTGCTATGGTGCATCCAAAAAGAAATCCTCTGCATGCAGATTACACTTGTAGAAATCGATGTGCTGCTCAGTTGCTGTGTGCTTTGTTTCACTGCCCTCCTCTCCACGGTTATGATAACTGCATGAGTGAAGCATGCAGTCAACATGTGATGTCACTTCCTCACAAAAGGACATGCCAGTCATATTCTTACAAAAGATTCCTTAATGCATGGACATTTCATTTTTACATTGCTTTGTATTATTGTACTGTATTTTAAACACTATAAGCCAAAAAAATAGGACAGAGTGACCACCTTAATTTCTTCCAGTTATTCATTATACATTTTTTTAAATAATGATAAAAAATATTTAATCCAGCCATAGCTGCTCTGCTAATGTTGTAAGCAAATGTTTCTTCACCTGTGAAGTTCTGTTTTTTTTTTGTTTTGTTTTTTTAAAGCACTTACATGAAAACATTACAAATCATTTGTTGACATTGCAGTCTTATGAGTTAACATGAACATCATATTATAATTATTCATACAGTAAAACTTTTTTAATGTGAAATCTGTGCAGCTTATTTCACTTGATGTGTGTTATGTAAAATTAAATGGTTCAGGCTCTAGATTTTAAGAAAGACAATTTTTTAATACCAAACATTATACTATTTCCATTGCCATAGCAAATAACTTAAATCACCATTCCATTGTCCAAATAAAGAAACAAATAAAATATAAGAAATTAAGTGGATTTATTACAACAAATCTTCCTAAGCTGTGATTGGTTGTGTGAATGTTTAGTGCGGTGCAAAATTCTTGAAACCCCCTGATTTCTTCATATTTCGAGCCAGACATTCTTGTATTTATTTGTTTATATATTATATTTTTTGTAGTCTGGCGGAATAGAACTCCAGGGCCCGTATTCACAAAGCTTCTTAAGCCTTAGAGATGCGCCTAGTGATAAATTTCTAGGAAAATTCTTAGAATTATGACATCTTTTTAGAATTTCCCCCTGAATTTACGACTAAATCTTAGTAAAGATAAAAATGATTCACGAAACATCTTAGCCCTAAAAACAGCTCCTTAGGTAAAAATTGTTAAGAATAGAGAGGAGGACTTTTAAGAGGCTTAAGAGTTTCTATAGTTGAGGACAAAATGATGGAAAAAGTAAATATTCCCCAAACACTAAGAATAAAAGTAAACACTGCTCTTCTGTCCAATTTGGTTTTCTTATTCTTTTACTTCTTTCCATCTGTCTTGAATTGTTGGCTACATACCATCCAAAAGTGCAACTTAAACAGACTGTCCTGCAATCATGTAAATTGGTAAAAAGGTGAGCCATTTTGCTCCCATCTATCTGAAATAGATTACAAGTAATAAAATCAGTATGGCAAATAAATGTAAGAACTTAAATATAGTAACTACGGGGTGGAAATTGGTTCCCTCAAAAGTAGACACATTTTCAACATTTGGCTGTTTTAATTAACTTTAAGATATTTAGTCTATACCAGAAACTTTGCATAAAATACAATTTCTTTATAAACAAACATTATGATTTCACTGTCTATTATCACATATTCTATTTTCACAAAGAGCCCATTTTAAGACCTTTGCAAATTTTTTATCAACCAATCATAGTCCTTGAATTGCTGTGTCATCGCTAGCAACGGGGTCAACCACACCTTCTCACTAAGGTTTTTGTACTTTCCTTCCTCAGAGTTGCTCTAAGAAGTTTCCTAAATCGCTTTTAGTCTAGGACTCCCAGCTAGGTCCTTTTAAGCTAAGATAGGAGCTCTCTGAGAGAATTCAAAAGAAGCTTTGTGAATATGGGCCCTGGGTTCCTGAAGGGTTACCAAGCCATTTCTAAGGCTTTGGTGACTAAAGTGAACCATTTTAAGAGCCATTATCCACAAATGGAGAAAACTTGGAACTATGGTGAATCTTCCCAGGAGCTTAATAAAAGAAAATAAATTGTTCAAACTACTGTATATTTACTCTGGTTGTCTTTAAAATTTGTTTATTTATTTCAATCATTTAAATGCGACAAATATGCAAAAAGAAAAAAAAAATGGGGGAAGGGACAAAACCTTTTTGTGGTATGGTGGCTTAGTGGTTAGTATGGTTACCTTGGACCTCAAGGATCCGGGTTCAATTCTTGCCTCAGTTGAGTTTGCAGGTTCACCCAATGTCTGTGGGTTTCCTCCCACATTCCAAAGAAATGCAGATAAGGCTTGTAGTGTGTGAATTTTATGGATTGGCACCCTGTCCAGGGTGTACCCCGTCTCATGCCGATAGGCTCCCGTCCCCCCGCGTCCCTGTATACACTCAAAAACCAATCTGTCCAAGATTACAAAGATGTTTTTCAAATCTTTAACTGTCTGTTGTCAGGTTTCTAGAAATAAATTGTGCACTTAATTCTTTCAGCTTGTTCCGGTTTAATCAGCTGCTTCCATCACTTAATCCTCTTTAGTCTGATCCTGAATGTAAATGTTAAAGATATATTTTTCCACAGTACCACAGATAGGCAAATGGAATTAAAGAAACAGACCGATGTGGTGGAGCGAGTCAGAGGAGGACAAGTGTAGTAGATTGAATTGAGAAGGAAACGTCTATGGCTTTAATGGGGAAAGCTGGATGAGGAGGCCAGCTAATAGGTTATGACCTAGACTGGCCTGGAATGATTCAGTTAGATAGAGGACCTGAAAAATACCATTAAAAAAATGACAACATTGGGACTGTGTGCAGTAAATCATGGCAGTCAGATTTGTTTACAGGGAGCTCATATCTGGTCCCTTGTGTGCTTCATTAGCCATAAATCAGTTTTGACATGTTGGGAAATGAGAAGCGGGAAACGATTATACAGTATAAGATTTATGCCGTTCAATGCAAAAGTTTGCATCTGTACTCATTTCTGGAAAAAAAACCTACAGTTTTTTAAAACATACAGGTCAGATATCAAAACAACAAAAAGTTTACATTCCCTAGTTAATATATTTAAACAGATTTTTAACACAATGCTTTCAAAGAAAAAAAACTTCAAAAAGGCTCATGTCTTTAGTAGAAAAGTGCCAGATTTGCAACAAGTAAAACAGATCGCTGAAAAAAAACAAACATTTTTATTCTTACATTTTATAGATTGAATGAAGAAATTACTTCAGTGAATGAATAAAGTTTTTGTTTGTTCTATAATTTCAAAGTAAGGGTGCAAAAGTGATTGACCCTAACCATAACATAATTTAAAAACAAAATCTATAAAAATGTAAAGATACTCTTATATTGCATCTAAAAAGGTACATTAACACACCCTAAAAAATGCTGGGTTAAAAACAACCCAATCTATTGGACTAACTAAATGCTGGGTTAATTTAACCCAGCAAAATGGGTTATTTTTTTTAACCCAGCAAAATGGGTTAAATATTCAACCCAAATGCTAGGTCATATTTAACTATAATGCTGGGTTAATT
>JAOVVA010000001.1:16456761-16470901 GCA_028565275.1 Leiocassis micropogon
AGCAGCTGGGTTACACAAAAACTACCCAACTCTCTGTAAATAACCCAGAAAAATGACCCAACAGCGGCAACCCAGCGCTTGGGTAAAAAAAAAAAAAACCCAGCGTTTTTTAGAGTGCAGCATTTTGCAAGAAAGTTTAATTTCTATATTTGGTAAGAACAGATATAGAGCACATATGGTACAATAACAGATTCCAGTGGCAGAAAACTTACTGACTGATTCGTACTGGAGATTCCTTTGATATACTGAATGTTAAACATTTCCTGAAAGAAAAAAAAATATTGCACCAATGGCATGTTTTCCTTAGATTATGTAACGCAACTGCCATTTAAAGCCTTTGTGAAGCAGTTGTGACTATAGAAGCAATGTTGTACAAGAAGTGCATTCATATACTGTAAATGTAATTATATGCATGAAAATTGTAGTTATAACTACAAGGAGTGTTCAAGTCTAACCAGGACTTTTCATTGTACAGAATAACATAACATGGACATACAGCCTTCTTTAAAAGGGTCTTATCACCATTCTGTGCTCAAGTATTCTATGGACGTCAATTGGCTTAACACCTTCATTCATGAGAAATTTCATCACAAGTCCCGGTATGACTTGAATGCCCCTCGTACTGTTGCATTGCCCAATAAAAACAAAAAACTGTAAGATTACAGTGTTCTAATTTTCTATACAAACTTGTCTAAAGCTGTGGCTACTTTAGGATGATAAATGAGGAGCCCAGGGCAAAAAGAAAGCCATGAAAGTGTATCTGGAGCAGTGCATCTGCCTTCCATAATTGTGTGGTCTCCCCAAGGTCCAGGTCTCTGTTGTTGCTCCATAGATAACTGTATGAGTATAAAATTAAGTCTCCTGCACTTTCATCCCAAAAGACTGCAGCCTGGTGTAGGAATGTAAACCTTTGAAGAAACCCTTAATTTAGTCTCAGAACAGGGTCTTATTAACATGCAAATGTTAACTGCAATTAACTTTGCACCAAAAACAAACAAGGAGAAATAGACTTGCATTAAATAAATGAGTGCTGCATTCATATTTCATGGAGATATTGCATTGTAACAGGAGAGTCAAAGTCTTCAAGAACATTTCAAAATTTAGATGGATCTGGTGGAAGATTTATGTAGGTAAATTATTCCTTGAATTATTACTTGAATATTGTGACTGCATTAATTATCCAATCAAAGTCTCTTAAGTAGTTGTATATTTAATCCAGAGAACAATTGGCTGGGTAATTTATGACTTGCACTTTAATTTACCATCTTTAGCTGTAAAATCCATACAACTACACTACTGTTCAAAAGTTTGGGGTCACTTTCTAACTCCATGATGGTTCCTGATTTTTATTTCTTTCTACATTGTAAAGGAATGCTGAAGGCGTCCAAAAAACAGTTAATCGTGGGAAGCCATTGGTGAACATTGTATTTATTCCCATTTGAATGACCATGGTAAGACCTGCAGTGAATTTTCGCACACTAGGGGCAATGCCAATTATCTATCGCAAGGCAACAACGATAACCACTACACCACCATGCTGCTGCAAAATATTATAAATTAAATCCTTTCAAGCCAGTGTTGGATACTCTACTCTGATTAATCATAAGGTCTTGCTAAATTTTCCTTAACAGCAACTACGATAGTAATGCATCTTTAAAACCAATTAAGTTTATATTAGCATGTACATTTTAACATGGTTTACCTGATAAGCAATTCACTTTCATAAACCATACTCAATTTACTTAATTTAACCAAACAAACTTTTAAGGATAATTTAACTAAAATAAATGCACAATTGTTGACAATGGTTGTAAAGGTCAAATTATTTTTTCTATTTACATGATAAACTTTAAAGGGATGCCTTTAGAAAACTGACTTAATAAATTAGTTTATTTGTAATAAATAAATAAATAAATAAATCTAAATCACACCACTCTATTCATGCCATCATAACATGTTTCTTCTGCACACATCTCATGTTCAAGATTTTTTTTCAGCTAGGAAATAAACCAGGCAATTTATGTGCCATCAAGTTTACTCTGAATTTAAAGGCAGACTGTAATTTTGTGCAGTAACAAACACTATGAACTGAAATAGTCTTGCTCTAACCATCATCATATCAAGCCCCACACCATCATCTCAACAAGACTGGCAGTTAATTAAGCTCTCTGTAATCAAGCCCCACAGGAACCAATTTGCTGTTTGTAAAATATTGATTGGTGTACAGGAGGACTGATTGTCAGTATGCTCAGGTGTGCAGAGGCTGGATAAGAAACTGAAGAGTCAGTCTGGTTTACCTTGTCTGCTCTGCCAACACATTGTTCCTTAATCCATTTACCCATAATACCAAAATAATTAAATAAAAAATAACTGTAAACTTAGATTATCACTGGTCAGGGTAGTGTTTTTGTACATTATTTAAAGTGGCAGCAGTCTCTAGGCTTATCTATACATTTCAGGGAGAAAGTTCCGTCAATGCATTCAAATTTGGATTTTTTTTTTTTATATTAAATCATTTCTCTCCATTGTATGGTGTGTACCGTTTCCATTTTGCAGAAATTTGTGTTTTTTTATTTTACTGGAGTTTTTTATTTTTATTTTTTTGCTCTCCCCCTCTTGAGCAGCTTCAAAATGTAAAAGTATACTACAGTATACAGTATGTACATATACAGTGAAACCACAGTATGAAAGTGCATACTGTACAAATATTTCCCTTACAAATTCTTGCCTTAAGAATTTAAAATCTGCAAGAAATTTGCATGAGAATATGAACCGTTTTCGGCATAATAACAAAACAAACGCCAGCTAAGTTGCGTGCACATTAAAAACTTGTTGGCGTCAGTGGAAGATTTGTTTTGGCTTTTTATGCAAGATGTAGAAGAGACAGTATTAAAGGACAGCAGCAAGAAGAAAAGGGAGCCACCTTTCAGTAGAAATTTAAAAAATAAATTACTGCTAAAAAAAAGTAGTCAGTGCCAAGAGGCATCATATATTAAGGTTAAGTGAGGTTTAATAACTTTCATTAACATGTCTTTTCTAAATTGCTTGCTTTTATATGCAAAAATATGATTAGATAGATAGATAGATAGATAGATAGATAGATACTTTATTGATCCTGAAGGAAATTAGTAATATTGGTAATATTTGGGGTGGATGGGACAGATTATCTAGTTAAAGATGGCTAGTTAGTAAAGTACAGGATGTCAGGAACTACGATTATGAATAAGTTAAGCAAAAAGGAGAAAAAAAACTGTTCCCAATAAAATGCATAGAATGTAGGAGTGAAAGTATAGAGCATGTGATGTAAATTTAAAAAATATTAAGCAAAATCAAGCAAACTCGCTGGTTACTAGCTATTTAAAATCACTGTTGTTTTTATGTTCATCAGACAGCTCATCTTAGCAACTCTAATTAAGTTCTCAGATGCAATCAAAGAACCAATTTAGCATGCCTGGAAGGATTACACTTAATAAAGCTGATCATCTTATTACGATAGTTGTTACACTTCACACAAAGCACAGGCCCCGCCTGCATACACATGGGCACGTACTGTAGGTCCTACTGCGCGCTTTATATATACAAGACTAATGAGTCTAATCAGGAGCTGCAGGTGTGAACAATAATAAAAGAGCATGACCAAAAGGTCCTTGGCACAGGAATAGAGGAATAGTCTAGTGGAGTGGAGTGAATGAAGGTGGCAAAAAGTATATCTGTGTTTAAAAAGTATGCAAAAATAAAGGAAAACGTTGTTACAAGTTACATGAAAGAGTGAAAACATATTTATTTCTTAATTCATTTATTCCTTCTACTATTATTTAAGTTCAGTCTTCTTCCAAGTTTTTAATGCATAAAATTAGTCATTTTCTCCTTTATAACAAATTTAGTTTTATCTCTTTGTTCTAAGCATCAAACGTTTTAGCATAAAAGTTTTGTCTAACTTGAACCTGGGACGCATGTATAAACTATAAGCTGAGAAGTTCTAATTATGGTCTCTATCTAGAAAGTCATTTTTAGGACAATTAACATATTCACTTTCAAGTTATCTAAATTTTCCCATCATTACTAATTCCCTGATATTCATGAAAATGTTTAAAGTCCTACTTTTCATTATTAAAATGAATATAGCCATTGTTGAACAGTTGCTTTTATGATTTTCAGACCTGAGAGCCGTTTATTCATAGAAATCCTTTTTAATGTTGCATTATAATTTTTCTCAATTGTAACAAATGCATCGTGGTAGAACAATGTGATCTTTTTCTAAAGTAAACAGCCTACTGATTAGAAGCAGGAAAAGGGCTTCAACCTAAAAGTTCCTATCACAAGCTAAGATGGTATAAACCAACAGGGATCAACAGTGACACCACATAAATCTGGCTCGGAATATAGTTCAAAATGTAAAAATTTTTAATGTACATTCGGAAAAAGTTATGGTCATTTAGCCCGAAAACTTTAAACGTGTTAAATCTTTGGTGAAACCCAAATGTTTTCCTCCGCTCGTTCAAAATGTTATGGGCAGCTAGCCTGCGGGAGCCATTAAGTTTGACATTTGGTTCTCATAATGGCGAAGAAGAATGAGGGTATTGTGTATGTATAGTGTAAACACACTTAGAAATATAAGAAAAATACATTTCCCTCACACACAAACACATACCATTAAAGTACCTTAACAGTGGTTTCATTAGCAACAGCATCTACTTCCTTCATCTTAAATGACTTTTATAGGGATGCACGGTGAAGTTGTTTGGAAGGAATAAAGCTACGTTTGTGTGATTTCAGCAGTTTTTAAGATTATTACCTCTTGGCCCCTTTGTTGAGTACACCCTGGACAGGGTGCCAATCCATCACAGGGCACAAACAAACACACACACTCATTCACACACTACGGGCAGTTTGGGAAAACCAATTAGCCTAATCAGCATGTCTTTGGACAGTGGGAAGAAACCGGAGCACCAGGTGGAAAGTCACCAAGCATGAAGAGAACATGAAAACTCCGTGCATACTGACCTGAGGAGGGAATTGTACATCATACTTATATTTTGTTGGACCTTTATAGGTTCAGAATACCACTGCAATAACATGTTTAAATGTATGGTTATGTGTGAACCTAATTTAAATTGTATATTTAACAATGTAGATATACTACTGTATGTTCTTCGTGACATCCTCTCTGCTGGTGCCATCCGCTCTTGGGGTGTAAATGCCAAGTCAAAATAAAGATCTTCAGTAGTTTGTATGGCAAAAAAGGGCACAACCAGGCAACAATACCCAGCAGGAGCTGATAAGTGAATGGGTATGGGTGGAAGTTGGAGGGCTGGCTGCTGAGACTACGGAAGAGAAAAGCTCCCCAGATGCAATTAAAATCCTCCAGACATCAATAATTAATGAATGTCAACAGCAGCGTGTTGTTTGACTTGGCAGGGTGCTGGTGGCCCACAGATTCTGATGTCCATATTTTACAGAGAAAAAATATGGTAGAAAAGTTTGCTCATTAAAGCCTGGTCTGAGATCAGTTTTTATTCTGCTGTATGTAAATAGTATTGAATGCAGTTTACAGTATGAGTAATACTGATCCTGAGGGTTAGGGGGTAGTTAGGGTTGGAGCCTGGGAAATGTCATGTCCTTTCGGGAATGTGCTGGACACTCAAGATGTTCAAGCAGTTCTCGCCTTAAGCTGTAGTCAGATCTTGAATGGATTTTTTGGCACAGAGAAAGAGGCAGGATTAGAGAACAGCAGGTGATCTTGCATGTATATCCAACAGGCAGATCGACTTGTGATCTGTCAGCAGGGTTTCAGTTTTAAATCGAGTGGTATTATCATGCTACTGTAAATGCTCAGCAAGGACATATGTAGTGTGCAAAAGTTTGTTTACCCTTTAAATAAAAGAATGCGCTCAAAAAATATATGACAAAGTGGTTGTTGCTTGTGTATAGAACCTGATGTACTGTAAGCCATCTTATCTTGTATAGTATTTTACTGTTACAATCAATTATTTCTGCATTTTTTTTCCCACATCCACATGAGTTATTTGCAACGAATTTATCATATTCCCACTTTCTCAATACAACTGTCAGAAACAGATTTAAGGGCATCACTTTATATGAGTCCCATTAGACATCAACCAATGAGAACCTACTTTCAGACATAACATTAAGACCACAAAATATTGTGGTCACACAGAAAAGCCAATACAGCACAAATCTTAGAAAAAAGTTTATTCTGGCCACGATAGAAAGTTACCACAACACCCAGTGTGTCACACTCTGCCACGCATAAGGTATATCAGGTCACTGACCCAGCCTCCAAATTTCCCAGATCCCAATCTTATTGAGCATCCATGTGACTTACTAGAAAACAAGTCCAATCCACAGAGGCCCCACCCCTCAACCGAAAGCACCCAAGGGATTGCCACCAATGTCCTGGTTTCAGACAATGCAGCACACCCCCAGAGGTCTTGTGGAGTCATGCTCCGAGGGTCCAGAGCTGCCCCGGTGGCTCAAGGGGAACCTACAGTACACAATACTGGGGATATTGTTTTACCTTGTAATGTTATGGCTGCTCAGTGCATGAATGCTGTTCTACCTGAAAGAGTTTCATAGTCCAGCTATTATACTTGCTGAATACAGAAAAGGGAAGCTTTCTAGTCGACGAAGAAATTTGTATTTCCTCTTTGGATATATTCCCTCTTATCTAAAAGTGCATAGTAAGGACTTGCTTTTTTTTTGAAGATTGTTTTTTTTGTAGATCAAACTCCTAAGACCTCCTAACTCGTAAACACAAACCTGACTTGTAAGTAAGCAGTTGCAGGAAATGAATGAATAAATCTGATTTAATATTCAGAATTTATATGAGTCATAATCAAGTTTGCAATAAGCTGTGTGTCTTTACAGGTTTATTTGTCACCAAAGTGCCGAGAGAGAACAATTTCTGCCTCTACTCATTTCATAAACACAACACAATGATTTAGTATGTGTTGAGAAGTGTGAGCCATCATATAAAATATTGATAACTGTAAAATACCAGACATCTCCCTGCTTTGTTCTTTGCAGTCCCTGAGCCTGCATCAGCTGTACAATTTTAACTAAAGTGCCTCTGTGCTTCATTATGGTGGCAGTATTTGAACTGGTAAAACTGCATGTTAAGCACTTCTTTTTAATGAGTACAACCTAAAAAAGTTTGTGTTTTATTTTTCTCTAATGGTGAACACACCGGCTCGAATACTGTCTTGGGGATACATAATACAGACTCCAGTAAAGTAAAGTAAATGTGTCACATTTCACCAGGCTGATAACAGGTGCACGTCATGCTGTGCTCAGTTGTATCTCCAGAACAGAGGGATTTGAGTGGCACAGCCTCCTTTAATACAGAACATAAAGTAAAATATTACCATCATCTCGTCTTCTTCTTTCAGATGTTCTTCATCACGTGACGACCCTCATCCTTTTTTCCCAAGCCGAGATTTTGAGATGGTCGTCTCATTTGGTCGGCACGATGTTTCCTTTATTCTCTGAGAAACACATCTCAGCCTGGTTCACACTTGTGCTATTAGAGGAGCTGTTTATGGGAGCGTGACAGCCAGGCGATGAGACGAGCGTCAAAGCGAAGTCAACGTTTTCTCAGCATCTGCACATGCCAGTTTTTGGAGATTTTTAGATTCATTAGCCCAAGGGTATTTAAAGCAAAGCTAATTATAATAGTTTTTATACATCACCACAGTGGGTTTTAATGCACTGAAGCAACTTTACGGGAATCTGAAGACACAGCTCAGATCAAATGCATCAGTGCAAGTAAATACTAAAAAGCTATTTAAATATTAAGATATGGGGATTTTGTGCTTTTAAAGTGTACACAAAGATGCTGGTTGTTTCAAAAGAGTACAATGACAGAGTGTTGGTGCATAAAAATGGAAAGCTGCGTCTCTGTGCTTTCCAGGCAGCACTTATTGATCAAGATATAACAAATGCATGCAGAAGGCTTAACCGATGTCTTGGGATGGAAAAATTATTAGTTTTATCTAAAGGGTAAACGAAAGTCAGTATATAATATCCTAACAGAATTTCTAAGATTTCTCATAAACCTGAAAAAATACATACATTTGTTGAGCATCTATTCCTGCTAATGATAATCCCAGTTTTGTTAGGATTCATCCGTACAGGATTCTTTGACCTTTACTGAAGATCTATATTTCTTTACAGGCTACTGATCTGAAACAACTATATACAGTTTTGTTTTATTTTCATTATTTTTAAAAATCAATAGAAAATAAAACATTTCTAAATTTATGAATCAAGAAAGCAATGTTAAAATTGTGCAACACCATAAGTAATGTCAGATCTGGCTGATGCAAGAAGTAGAAAATTAGCCAAACTCTAAAAGCCAAACATAATGTATGTACTGTATATTCATTTGTCAGGTATTGACCATGTAAAAGAATAAAGTAAATGCTAATACTCTGCCTAATGCTTTTGCATGGACTTATAGAAGATTTATCATGATTATATGCCAGTATTTTCAGCTTTTTAACGAATTACATGTACCACATGGTCAAACGTTTGTGTACCACCAGCCATACGACTTGTATGCTTTTTGACCATACTAATCCAAATTTTATTCACCTGGTAAATAATTTTGCCTCTTCTATTAAAACTTAGAAACAACAATTGCAAGGTTGGAATCAGTTAAAATCTAGAGATGAGGGGGAAAATCGATTCAGTTGTCTATTATAATTCTTTTGTGCAGAAATTCATGTAATGCCACAAAATCATTATTTATTTATTTATTTACTTATTAAATTTTGTTTGTTTGCAGTTGAAGTGGTAAAATTTTGTAATTCTATAATCTTACAGGTGCTGCACTCTAAACCTTTAAAAATGTAGCTGTTTTGTTTAAGATTTGTAACAATATTATATTATATTATATTATATTATATTATATTATATGCACATTGGGATTATTTGTAAAATCATAATACTCAGTGAATTGCAATGCAGGTCAAATCAGCACCTACTGTAGGTAGCATGATAATATTGTATCAGGTGGTCCTTGGTAATTCCCATCCCTATTAAAAAATCTTAATTCAGGAATACTGATTTCATATGTTTAATAAACATTTAAAAAAAGAAAAGAGAGAGTACTAGATCAATTTACCTATACTCAAGGAATTTTACTTGCTAAGATATGTGATGTCTGGAATCTCTGCATAACTTCATAACTTACCGGTGACTCATTTTACTTGGCTTTGTATTAAATCTCTATTTTAGGTAGCACGTATTTAAGAACTATTATGGAGATATGTATGTGACACCACATTTTTTACATCTTTTCACTGAAGAATATATATACAATATGTCACAAAAGTGAGTACACCCCCCTAATTTCAGCAAACATTTTAGTATATCTTAGTATATATCTTTAGTTGAAGTGAGTACGCCAAGCTGTACATTGTTTAACCTTGCAAAGTCACATGTCCTATTCATCATGTCCATGTGTTTGTTAGCTTGATAGGAGCATACAAATTTGTGGGATGTTCTTCCATTCTTCCATAATGATATCACAGAGTTGCTGGACGTTGGACACATGGCGCTTTGCCACCTTCCGCTTGAGGTTGCCCCACAGGTACTCAAAAGGGTTCAGGTCTGGAGACATACTTGGCCACTTCATCACCTTCACCTTCAGCTTCCTCAGCAAGGCAGTTGTCATCTTGGTGATGTGTTTGGGGTTGTTATCATGTTGGAAAATTGCCGTTTGGTCCAGCTTTTTAATGTAGGGCATCATGTTCTGTTTCGAAATGTAACAGTACCTGCTGGAATTTATGTTTCCCTCAATGAACCACAGCACCCCAGTACCTGCAACACTCATGAAGCCCCAGACCATTATACTACCACCACCATGCTTAATTGTAGGTAAAAGACATTTTTCTTAGTACTCCTCAAGAGGGCGTCACCACACATACTGGACACCATCTGACCCAAACAAGTTTATTTTAACCTCATCAGACCACAGGACATGGTTCCAGCAATTCATGCTCTTGTCTTGGACTGGCAGCACTCATGCCTCTGTTTTTTAAAGCCAGCTTCTGTACCTGACGCACAGCACGAATACTTTTTTGATCGACCCTTGGCCGAGGCCTGTTCAGTGGAACCTGTCTTGGAAAACCTCTGTATGACCCTGGCCTTTGTACTATAACTCAGTTTCAGGGTGTTACCGATCTTCTTGTAGCCTAACCCATCTTTGTGTGAGTAACAATACTATTTCTTAAATTCTCCTTTCATTGCCATGAGGTGCCATATTAATCAACTTGTGGTTAGAATGAATAAATTGTACTTAAAACACTAAATTTTAAATGCCCTAATATAAGAAACACAAATTTGTATGGTCCTATCAAGCTAACAAACACAAAAACATGATGAATAGGACATGTGACTTTGCAAGGTTAAACGATATACAGCTCTTATCACGTCCTGTAGGGTGTACTCACTTTTGTTGCCAGCTATTTTATATTATATTAATAAAAAAAAAATAGAATAATAGATATATATCAGTAGGTATTGTGCAAAGAAGACCTACATTCTAACACAAATCGGAACAAATGAGTCATATTTTGTATTTAAATCCTGTTCTGTAAGACTAAAATAAATAGGCTATTTATCCTAACATGTCACCAGACCAGATAACCTGAAGATTTAATTTACAGAAAAGTGCCAAAAGAGGAGATTTGGATGCATTCCAGAAGCTTTGTAAGGCAGGATGAAAAAGCACCTCTAAAAGACTTTGTACTGTTTACGTGCTGCGCCTATGTCTGTGCCAAATGGCCGCTACAAACTTCTTCTGAGAGCCTAAAATGCTCCTAATTTTTTAAAAACATTCTAACATTTTTAGTTAATTATTATTTTTTTTATTATTATTTTTTAAGCTATAAAATTTTTTTCAAATGTTTATTGACCTTCCCATACTCCTCCTCTTAATTACTTATTATATGAAACTGAATCAATCCCTGGATGGTGTGCAAATTGCAAGAATGCATTTTGGACAAAGTAATCTGAAGAGTTAATGAGAATGCTTTTCAAATTTTAGTGACTTCTTGATTTTATCACATTAAATGCTTTTTTAGCAATATGTTACTGTATGTTCCCAATAACAGTATTATAATGCTGCTGGTTTCTGTACTGTTTTTCTTCTTTCCACAGATGTAAACAAGTGAACTCCTTAAATTTGATCACGGCTTTTCCATAACTGTTTATTGAATTTCCCAAATATCTCTTGCATTTAAAGGTACGAACAATAGAAATATTGTGGCTGGTGCAATCCCTTGGCTACTAGTGGGCAGCTTATCTTTTAGTGCACTGTCAGTTGCCATGGTTGCATGGTACTTCCCGGTGAGTGTGACATGGTGACAAACTATGACTTTCCATTCACAAACAAATTATGACTGTGTACATTTTATGACCTTTTTAAGCTTATTTTGCATTTGAGTGTGTCTGCTGGAATTGATCCAAGCCCTTTGAATCATTTTCTTGATGAGCAAGATTAGTTCACTCTTGCACAATTGATTGGTTAGTAAATGGTTTGGTTTCTCTTTCAATAAATAAATTGTGTCAGTGAGTTTTTTATGAGTTATGTTCAGGCTCATTTAATAAACTATATTATGCAAGCCGTGGAACTGTTGAACAAATCTGTATTAATAATCGAGTCACTGGAAAGAGGAACTTTGTTTATATTTTCTTCTTTTCCCACCCTGCCCCACAATCTCAGCTCCACCACCTGCCACTCTTGTCATAAGATGTTTAAATTCACTGATGTGAGATATGAGCTACAGTAGATGTAAAACGATATAAGAATGTTTGTCTTATGGTCCATAACAAAATCCCATATTTACTCTGAATACAAATACTCCCTCCATGAGATTCTCCTGGTGAAATAAGAGAAAATAAAATTACAGAGGCTGTCTTTGCTGAGGAGGTGATAAGATCTGGATTGTGACCTTCACTGTCCCTTCCAATCTTGTATTTTTTATGTCATCTCACTGGGATTGACACTGTAAGTGACTAACAAAAAAGGCCTGACATTCGAAGCTTTTAAGCCAATCAATATAAATTGGGGTTGGTTTATGGGGTGTCGCTGTACCAGGCTCTCTATTATTGTGTGCATCTGTCTGATGTGACACTACTGATTTTCTATAATGAGTCGGAGCAAATCCTTATACCTTACGTCACCAGCTAAAATTTACAGTAAGTAGATGTTTTAATGTATTCTATGACTGGGTGAGAATAAGCCATCTTTCATTGAAACAAGTCAAAATGCATCTAAAATGGCACTAAATCGCACCTTAATAACACAATGGCCATTCATGTCAAATCAGGACTTTTTTTATTCTGGAGAATAACAGAACACAGTTATAGCAATAAAAAAAATTCCCTTTATTTCTCTATGTAATCCCTTTTACCCTTCTAATGCACTTATCCCAGTGTTTTTTATTAGTGCTTAGATTCCATCAAGATAGAAAGTTTTCTCAGTATGCTGGAGCCTACGTACTTCTATGTACAACTGCCTGCTTCACATCTGGCCTCCCAGGAACTCATTAAATAGCTCAAACAGGTCTGTACAGGGGATGTAGCAACAACAGCCAAACAAATTCCTGTAATGTGCAAGTTGTGTTGAATTATTTTTTGAAGATCATGTGTTCCGCCATGAAGGTTCAAGAACGACTGCAGTAGGTTTTGAGCCACCCCGGCCGGAATCGTCATTCAGGGAGAATGTCTCATTAGTCTCATTACTGTACTATTCTTGAGGTCTTCAATAACTGTCAATTGACTTCCATTAACCATTTAAAGTCTTAGATTTCCATGATGGATTGGAACCTTAAAGTCCCTGACCATAAAGTCCCTGAAGCCAAGTGCTGAAGAACACACACAGCAAAACTTAATCTATAAGCCTCTCTATATTTTTATCATTTTTTCACAGTAATTTGTATTTGATGCAACACAGACAGAGCTCAGACACCATTCTGAGACGTATAGCAATATTTCTGCTTTGCTTTCCAGACTTTCTGTGTCAGATATACAGTATGTACATTTAATATGGTGTAGTAGAGCTTCCTCATATTTAATTTTTTCACATTAATGGCAAGTGTTTCAGTCCTAACAGCATTCTAGATACACCAGTCTCAAATCAGTGATGCATTTAGAATATAAATGAACCTCTCTCCCACTACTGAGTCATTTGCATCAAAAACAACAACACAAAAGCAAATGCATGGATATAATTTAGCATGAAGCCACCCAAGACCAGGGACAGAGGAAACTTAAAATATAAAACAACAATAATAAGAGAAAAAAAGGTTTGGGATATTCTCACATATTTCTCAATATTTAACTCGTCTTCCACTGTATCCTAACCTTTCTCAGGTCCTCAGGATGATACGATTACATATTTTATCTTCTGGAATGTCCTCAGGCTTTTGGTCAACTATCCCCGAATTTTAAGATTCAACAATATTCAACTTCAGAAATACTTCTTTATTAGAAAAGAATTAATGCATACAATAACAATATTAAAATGAGTATATAAACTATGCAGGTTAATAAATTTTGAGCTTGACCCTTTTGGAGTGTTTAAATGTTTACCCAAGGATTTACATATGCAGTATTCATTCATTCAAAAGAATGAACCTAGAGGAAACATACAAAGCATGGAGAGAACATGTAATACACGTGGGAATCAAGCCCTCACCCCTGGAGTTGTGAGGCCACAGTGTTAACCACTATGCCACCATGCTTTCATGTTAGGCACTGATATAACCATCCAAACTCCATTTAAAAATGTTAAGAGTAGCAGAATGATGTAAATTATTTTGGTGGTTTCGTGGTTACCACTGTCGCCTCATACCTCCAGGGTTGAGGTTCGATTCCTGCCTCTGGGTCTGTTTGCATGGAGTTTGCATGTTCTCCATACGCTGGGTACTCCGGTTGTCCTCCCACAGTCCAAAGACATGCAGATTAGGCTACTTGGTGTTTCCAAATAGCCTGTAGTGTGTGAATGACAACTGGACACTGACCTGGCAACGCAACCTCTTAAGTAATTGCCACAGAAACAACAAATATATCTCCAGGGTGGGGAAAGAGGTTGTATATAAAAAATTATATA